>CP125975.1:540837540-541327802 GCA_030063025.1 Avena longiglumis
CATGGACCGTTGGATCCGAACAAGATGGACGGGTAGGATGCTGATATGCGGGAACTTGGCATGGATCGATGACATGGCATGGTACCCATCACGCGCATACACCAAATATTTTCACATCGCGCACATGCGAGCCGAGCCAAAACCGCCACGTGCCCACCCTCCCAGCGAACGCTGCTCCCCAACCCTAAACCTATCGCCGCCGCCCATCCTTCTCTAGTGAGATCCGCGTGCCGCCACCCTCTATTTGAGACTCTTTACCGCTCGCTCCAGCCGCTCCCCTCCTTCTCCAGCGAGATCCACACCCCTCCCTAACTCTAGATTACGTCGTCACTGCCCCTTTTGAGAGCCTCTTCCACAAGGCCATCGACGATGACTCAAATGATGGTCGAGGAGGATGACGACGGTGATGGTTTGACCCCCTAACAAAACCCCAGCCCTCGCCATGACCCCACTGTTGGCGCCTCTTGCCCTCTCCTCGACGCAGATCTCCGCCTCACAGTGCTCCCTCCTCTACCTGTGTGGCCCTCATGCCCCTGCCCTCCTCTCACTCTGCTCTGGTACCCCCGGCACCCGCCTACTCATGGCAGTCACGGCCAAGGAGCCCGAGCTCGGCGGCGGTGGATTGGACGGTGGCAGTGTGGGATCTGGGAGTGGTGGTTCCGGAAAGAGCAGTGATCTACAGGGCGGTGGAGAGGAAGAAGGGGAGGAGAAGATGTGAGAGGGGATCTCCATGTCGCAAGCTCACCTCGCCACCATGGCTAAATCGAGGTAAGCGTCGCAATGATAGACTCCCTTTTTTGCCATAATGACAAATCGCAGATCGATTGGATTCAAGTAAACTGCAGTATATTTTTCGAGTTGCATTCAGTCAAACCACTATGGTGTTACTGAAGTTTGATTTGGTGTGGGCTACATGTAATTCAAACTTATGGCTAATGGATTATCACTAGAATGTTAGAAAGTGAGAAATGGGAGTGCTATGAACTAACAGTGTAGTACATTGGGTCCTTATGAGATAGAAATTAGAGGGAGCAGAAGGAATATATTGCCATAGTCAAGGAGTACTAGATTTGGTGAACCAACTTTGATTCCCTAAAACATTTTCCATCAAAAATAAATCCCTAAAGCATCATATTCAAGCATTGTTTGTAGTGATGGTACACCCAAACAAGGAATGGATGTGATGACAATAACACAATACTGTATATGTATGCTCAGGTTGGGATATTCTTGCTTCTTTATTAAGCATAACATAATATACTCTATCAACTTGTTTATATGAGGAGCCAAATCTAATTAATTTTACCATCCATCTAGTTTGTATATGATTATTTCAATTTTAGTCTATGAATAAATCTAATAAGACGTGTAACAGTCATTTACTCTTGGTTCCTAACTTCATTGTATTCATAGAGCATGCCTGCAAGACCAGCAAGGATGCCACTGTGATACGTCATAAACGTATCTATAATTTTTGATGCTCCATGCTTGTTTTATACCGACTTTCTTATGTTTTGTCTACACTTTGAGGCATTTTTATACATTGTATGGAACTAACCTATTGACAAGATGCCGTAGTGCCAGTTGCCTGTTTTCTGCTGTTTTTGGTTTTATAAAAGCTAGTAAAGAAATATTCTCGGAATTGGACAGAACAAAAGCCAAAGTCAATATTTTACCCGACACGACACGGAGACCGAAGGGGAGATGAAGTGGATCCACGAGGCGGCCACACCATGTGGTGGCGCGGCCAAGGGGGTGGACGCGAGCCCATGGTGTGGGGCCCTCGGCATCCACCGACCTCACCCCTTCGCCTATATAAACACACCGATGCAGAAACCCTAAGCATCCAATTAGATCTCCATGAAAAAGTCCGTATCCACCGCCATCTCCATCCCAAGATCTAGGGGATCCGAAGCTCTTCCCGGCACCCTGCCGGAGGGAAGAGATCATCCTGGAGGCCTTCTTCATCACCATGCCAGCCTCTAGAGTGATGCGTGAGTAGTTCACCCTTGGACTATGGGTCCATATAGTAGATAGATGCTTGTTTCTCCTCCTTTGTGCTATCATGTTTAGATCTTGTGACCTCCGTTCATGATCAAGATCATCTATTTGTAATCCTACATGTTGTGTTTGTGGAGATCTAATGGATATTGAGTACTATGTCAGATTGAATATTGATTCTATCATGTCTATGTTATTTGTGATCTTGCATGATTTTCGTTGCTAGTAGCTATCTTGGCCGAGTAGATGCGTGTAACTCCAAGAGGGTGTATTTATGCTCGATAGTAGGTTCCGTGCCTCTAGTAATCTGGGGAAGTGACAGAAATCTCTAAGGTTGTAGATGTGTTGTTGCTACTAGGGAGAAAACAACAATCCTTTGTATAAGGGCAATTATATTGTTTACTTTACACACATTAATTAATGCAATTATCTATTGCTTGCAACTTAATACTGGAAGGGGTTTGGATGATAACCTGAAGGTGGATTATTAGTCATAGATGCAGTTGGATTACGGTCTATGTATTATGTTGTAATGCCCAAACAAATCTCGTAGAGATCAAGATGTCTAGTATATGCATTGTTATGCATTTTTAATCTATCAATTGCCCCGCTGTAATTTGTTCACCCAGCATGTCATTTATCTTGTGGAGAACACCTCTAGTGAACTGGGGACCCTGGTCCATTCCTTTAGCATTGATATACCATCTAATGTTTACCGTTTACTGTTTACTATCTTCCACACTATATGTTTAATCATTTGTTTTCAGCAAAACCACTGAGATTGACAACCTCACTGTAAGTTCACGCAAAGTTCTGTGGTTCTATTGTGCAGGTTCCAAGTTGCTAGCAACACCTTGGAGTTGTTTCCTTACTCCTACCGGTTCGATAACCTTGGTTTCATAACTGAGGGAAACTTGTTGTTGTGATCATCATACCTTCCTCTTGGGGTTCCCAATGAGCTCTACATATCTGAGCCATTAAGCACTTTTTCGGCGCCGTTGCTGGGGAGATAAGGCCAGCTTCAATCTCTTCCTCCCCGTCAATCACTTTTCTAGGAGAAAAAAGATTCTTGCATGGGGAGTCTCTCACAACCAATCTCTTTACTTTGGTTTTGTTTTTCTTAGTTATTTTGCTTTGTTTTGCTTGTTTGCTTTTCATCAAAAACACACAAAAATTAGTTCCTACCTTAGTTACTATTTCTGTTTGGTTTGCTTCTTTTTATCAAAAACAAAAACAAAAACAAATATTATTTCCTACTTTAAGTTGCTTTTATGTCTAGTGTTGCTCCAATCACTATGTCACCTGTGGAAATGATCTTCACTTTCAAACAAGGAAGTGAAGAGAGTTTCAAAGAAGCTTGGTCTAGAATTTCTGATTCACCTGAAAAACTAAACCTAAAATGACTCTAGGCTTGTTTCTTAGCAGTTTCTACTATGGTCTTGTTTCTTAGTAGGAGGAGATTTCCTCCAGTGTAATGAGAATGAAGCTTTTAATGCCATAAAAAATTGATTGCAACATATAATTTGCCTAGCAAATCTGATTCATCCTTTACAAACATTTATGCTAGATTAAACACTCTTGAGACCAATACAGCTAGTTTAAAAGAATGCTATAACATGCTTAGAGAGCAACATGAATATGTTCCAATAAATTCTGAATCTTCAAAATAGCTTCCTACAGTAAAATTTGTTATAAATGATGAAAAAATTTATGCTCGTTGTGATATTATGTCTGAATTTTGTCTTATGCCTAAGGATATTTATGAATCTTTGAATATTTAGGGACTTTCTGAGGGTGGAGAAGAAATATCTCTTAGCAATAATGCCACTATATTACCCATTGGAATAGCTAAAGGAGTGTTTACTAAGATCCTAGGGAAAGTGGCGTCTACTGATTATCTTGTTATTAAATGTGTAGGAAAAGGACAAATTACAATTGGAAGATCCCTGCTAAAACTCCTTGGATCAATAATAGATATGGGAAAAAGCATCATGCATTTTGCTTATCCACCAAGCAATCATACATTACCTAAAGATAAGAGTAAAGCTAATAAAGGTATGGGCTAGAAACTTGATTTTAATGCTTTTTCATTCGAAAATACTTGATTCTTGCTTTCCATGCCTAGCTGAAAGACGTTAAAGAAAAGAACTATTGGGAGATAACCCAAATTATTTTCATTTCAGTAAGTTTTTCTTTTGTTGAGTATTGGAAGATATTGCCTCTGTAATAACCTCTTCTTATCCTTTTTGTGTATTTTTTGTGCCAAGAATAACCTCTAATGAGAGAGAAGTAAGATTTGGGGAAGTTGTTGTCCGGTAACAGATTTTTGTGCTTCACTGTAAAAAATCGTGAAAAATCCCAGTACGTCGGATTGATCTGTAATTTATTGAGCATATGCCCTAGGTTATTATATAACTTTCGTTAGTTTAGCACTTTTCTATTTGAGCAACATAAAGTCTTCTAAAAAATCGGTATTTACCTGCTGGTCTGTTTTGAAAGATTTCTACCATTATTTGCATTTGCCTCTTATCGGTTTCTTTTTGAGTTCTCTTTGATCACATGAGCTTTTAAAAGGAATTGATACAGTAACTTGTGTTTTAATGAAAGTTTTACTTGAGTTGAAACTGAACCCAAAGACTTATTATCTTGAATACACTAATGTTGCTAATGAAGATTGTGTAAAGTTTTGTATGAAGGAAATTTTCAAGTGTAGGGGAAGAATGATGTGATAAGATGAAGAATGGACAAAAGCTCAAGCTTGGGGATGCCACCCGTGTCACCCCAAGAAATATTCAACAGGTACAAGCATCAAAACTTGGGGATTCCCAAGGCATCCCCTTCTTCATCAATAAAAATCTCAGGTTTTCTTTCAAAACACTTTGTTTTTATTGCTTCATGCACTTTTGTGTTGTTATTGGAGCGTATTTGTTTTTGTTTTTAGTTTTATTTTACTTGGTTTGCTGAATAAATTAGTTGGACCCCCGCATTCTTATTTTGTTTCAAATAAGTTGATTGGTGTTGGAAAAGAGTAGAAAGATTCATGCTTATGTTGGTATAAAAGGAAACTTGTTTTGACTATGGCTTAGGATTTATCATGTCATGTTAGATGTTTATTTGACCATATTCTTAGTGATTATTATTGTAGCATAACTTGTTCCAAAAAATTGAGATTGCTTAATGTGCCTTGAAAGAATCATGCGTTGTTTTAGCATACAAAAGCATAATATGGGGGTATTTTCCTTTGATGCTTTATTTGGGTTGACTTGGCACATGCTTACACCATGTTAAGACTATGAACCAGTCACCTTAGCCTCTATGATCATTTAGTTTTGACTTGTGATATCACTTTATGCTTTAATTAATCATGTTTTGTCGCTTTGCATGATTATGGCCATTATTGCTCTCTTAGTTGGTCGCTCCCAGTCTTTTGCTAGCCTCCACCTGTACTGAGTATGAGATCTACTCGTGCACCAATTCCCAAGAAACCAAGTTATTCGAAAGAGTCCACTATAAATTCCTATGCATGGTGTGTTACACCATTCCAAGTATATTCATGTTTTTATCTACCTTTCAAATTAAACTTTTGTTATGTGAAAAATAGTGATTAAAGCTCTCACGAACTTGATGGCACACTTTATTTTCTTGTACTTAATAAACTTGAACCATTATTCCCATCTATGTTGCTTATATGCTTGCAAATTATAAGTTGGGAGTTAGCAGAACCATGCTATCATGGGGAACGCTTTCAACACTTGTACATATTATCCAGTTGATATCATGCTCTTTTGTTTATGGATGACAGCGGTGTGAAATAAAAGGGGAGCTGGTAAGTCCATGGAGTATTATATATGTGTTAGAGAAATGCATGGGCGGCTAGCCTAAGCCATGCCTAATCATGGTGGAAACTTGCAGCATAACCATAGTGAGCAATCTATGAAGCATCTTCAGGAAAAATATAAAAAAAGAGAAAAAAAGGCACCATACTCATGGTAAATAAAAAGATCACTGAGATGCTCATTGTCTGTTGCCTTGTCATTTTGATATGGGATAGCTCCTATGTCATGGGGCAAGGGGTACCCCGTTGGCGGTTCTCTATGATACACATATACTTACAATGACAAGAACTTGCTTGTGACTAAAGTTGAGTAGCATGAGGAACGACCCTCATACTCAAGGGACATGAGATTTCCAACTTATGATCTATCAAGCATATACCTCATATTACTTGGCCGGGTGGCTACGTATACGAGCCGATCTGGACCATTACCCCGCTGATAATGCTTTGTATCACTTCGTGGAAGGACTAGACCGTGGCACGCTTCTCCGGCATTCTCTAAGACGGCAGCAGGCAACAGGACGCCTTACCCTCGAAGAGATGGTGAGCACCGTCAACAACTACGCGGAAGCTGACGCAGCAGCCCAGATGGCGCTTGCGCTCATTGACGGAGACCCTCCGATTCAGCCACGCAACCACCGCCTCTGGCCGCCATCGTCGCAGTTGCGTCGCCACCTCTAGTCATCGTCGATGCTGTTGCACCTCCACCGCCCGTCATCGAGGAAGTCCTGGAACCCTCCGACTCTGTCATGACGCGCTTTATGCTGATTTCAGTGAAGATTCAGAGGAGATAGATTCAGTCCAGAAGAGCTAGACTCCGCCATGCAGGAGATGGAGGAGGAATACACGCGCGACGAGCAAGCCAACAATGCCGTCACGTCTCGAGGGGTGTTCGTCACCATTGGGACGGCGATGGATGAAGATCAACCCGGACGAGCTCCGCCTACAACGATGGAGAAGGGGAAGGGGCCACTTATTGCCGCTGACAATGATCGTGCAAAGGTCATGCGTCCTCCGCCTAACCCAAAGGCAAAGCCAGATAACTCGGCACCGGCCCAAGAACAACAACATCAAGAACTTGCCGCCTCAGCATCTCGTCTGTAGCCCAAGTTACTCCGGCTGATAGAGTGATATACGACAATCTCCTCGTCGAGCCACTGACCGTCGCTCATATCCGGAACGTGACCCAGCTTGATGAGAAGCGCCAGCAGCCGCTGGAGGAAGCGCAGGCCATCACGGAGCAAGGCGCTGAGCTATATCGAGATCTGGTCAACACGGAGAAGTCCATAGAAAAAGCTAGAGCAATGGAGGCCGAGTACAAGACTTTGCTGCAGCAGCAGAAGGCCAAGAAAGCTCCGGCTCGCATCATCAACGATCCTGGTGTACGAAGCAACCTAGTATGGGATCCCTCGAAGCCGGCACAAGCCAAGCCATACATTGACAGTGAAGGCAAGCAGGTGATGCCCACCCCACTCCTTAACCTCGCCATCGCCAAGACCCTTCTGGAGCAGGATAGATCGCCCGAGGCAGTGGAACAGGTCTATGACCTAGTGGACAAGGCGGTGAAGTAGCAGGAAAAGGCCACCTCTCAGAGGCTTGAGTCTGACCCAAGATTTGCCAATCTAGCCAGTATAAGCCGCCAAGGGAAAGATCTCCTCTTGATGTCGGGTCCCAGACGGGTTCATCAGAACAAAGACGGAGGGATGCGCGCAATAGGAAGGATGCCATCCCCATATCATCCGACCACGGAGAAAAGGCCTGACCTCGTCGCCCATCGCCACCGCCCCGATCCCCCCGACATCGTGAAGATTATAAGGCTCACCATCGTACGGATATGCCCCCACCAAAGCAGTGCAACATCATCATCCGCGACAACACGGAGCAGACCCGTCATGACGAAGAGCACAACCAAGGACACAGGAGCAGGTCACACCATGACCCTCCGTGTCCGACAAGCAACCGTGACAGGCGTGAGGCGTCGCAGGAGGGTAACAACAAGAAGGCTAACCCACCGCCACCTCCGCCTCCGTCACCACCAAGTAGTCACCATGGCGTCATGGGATCTGAACCTGGGTAAGCTGTGTTACCTCGTACCCGTCTACCGTCCGCCTTCCCCCACGTCTCTAAACACGCACTGTGAGGACCCCTCCATGGCGTACTCGTCGGCAATACCATGACATATATACCATCTACTGTTTACCGTTTATTGTTTACTATCTGCAAGCAATTACTATCTTCTACATTATACGTTTAATCCTTTGTTTTCAGCAAAACCAGTGAGATTGACAACCTCACTGTAAGTTGGGGCAAAGTTCTGTGGTTGTGTTGTGCAGGTTCCAAGTTGCTAGCAACACCTTGGAGTTGTTTCCTTACTCCTACTGGTTCGATAATCTTGGTTTCATAACTGAGGGAAACTTATTGTTGTGCTCATCATACCTTCCTCTTGGGGTTTCAAACGAGCTCTACATATCTGAGCCATCACACCGTCACCTCGACATCTTTGAACACGCAGACCTTAGTGATCATGCCACAGTCGTGTCCTCAGTGATCTTGCCTCCATGTTCAGAACATGGTGAGTCCATACTAATCATACAATGACTGATATAAATGAAACAGTAGCCATAAAACATCTCATTGATACTTGTAAATTGGATTCTTGTACAGTCTACGGTACATAGCTTGAATTTCACATGATAACATCTCATTGACTGGAGGTGACGGGAATGTTGCTGATGTAAAAAGATGTTGTAGATGCATAAATAGGATTGTGGATGCATCGACCAGCTTTTTGACTATTCTTTTCATGTTGTAGATGCATAAATAGGATGGTGGATTATATATATGTCGTTGGAGGTGGATTGTAAGCCTCATTATGGAGGAGAATTTAATATGCATCTCATTGACTAGAGGTGACTATTCTTTTCATGTTGTATATATTATATATTATGGAGGAGAATTTAATAGCATCTCATTGACTGGAATGTTGCTGATGTAAAAATATGTTGCTGATGAAACATCTAGTAGGAGGGAACTGTTTTCTTTTAAGCGTCGCAATTGCATAATTTTTGCTTTTCTGTTAGTATCAGTACTAAACTTATCTGCTGTGATTATTGTTTTTTTTCCACATGTCATCTAGACCCGTCATCGTTTCTTAATATGTGTTGCTTTAACTAAATGTATGGAATCCAACAATAGATGAACCTCAAATGGGAGTCATTGGACAATAAATGTATGGAAGCCAATCTGTTTTTCTTACTTTGGTTATGATTGCACTACGCAATCTTGAAAATCTCTTGTTTGTTAGACGTGTACTGAAACAATAGTGTTATGGGAGTCGGTGGTTTATTTAGCAGTGTTTTCTTGTCCCTTTGTTCCATGCAGCTACAGAAGTGTTTTTTATGGGCTACGTACATGAGGTTGTCAACGTGCTTCTTCTTAGGGGCTTGATAATTCACATTCCTTCTCTTCATGTGTTTTTGTTAATTCTTCAAAGTTTCTCATAGTAGCTGAAGCATCTTAATTAGCATTGTGGCGGCGATTCGTCATGGGTTGCGGTGGTAGTCCTGAACAACCGCACGTGCCGGTAGTCCTGAACAAAATTTGGTTATTTTTTTTGACTCACGCTATTTTTATAGAAATAAATTTTCTTAGTACTTCCATACTGTGTAGCATGAATTTGTAGAACAACATAATATAGATGAATTGTGCCGGCTAGTGTATACCTATGAGCTCAATCATTTTATTGTTGTTATACTTACAAAGTTACAAGTGTTTGATTGTAAGTACTTGGTCCTAATCTTTAGGAATCTTGCTGAGCTAAAATATTGTGCAATAGCAATTTTTTTGTTTACTCCAAATAATTAGCAGCAGGTAGTGCAGATACCATACATTGTTTGTGTTTATCTCAGGTTTACCACGATCCATTGTTCTGCTCTGCATTGTAATTAATTAGTCAATCATGTCTAGTCTGAATATCTCTTTTGCCTCCGGTTGTACTTATTTTTTATATTTTATTGATTTTATGAGATGTATTGTGGCACGGTGTAGGCGGTTGCTGCCAAGGGCAAGAAGGGGTTGCTAGAGAAGTTCTTGTAGTAGTGCATCAAGGTTGTCGGTGGCAAGGATGGGAACCATGGGTCGCTGTCACCTCCAACAACAACTAGGGATTGTCGCCTTACCCTGACTCTATCTCTAACCCCAATGAGAACCAATGTGTCGTCAAGCTAATTTTCTTAAATTGCAGAGCATATTTGTTAGTGACTAGGTAAGTATTTGGTTTAACTTCTTCTCTTCCTTTGTAACTTGATTGATAGGACATTGTGACATGCCACACCGTTCTATGATATTGAATCTAGGGTCTGAATAGCTTTGTACTAAGATCTGATTGATTCTCAGTGATGTTATTTATGGTCACTTTGTACATGTTCCTTTCTACTTGGGCTTTGATACGAGTGGTGATAATCCTAGTATAAAATACAATTCAACATACATCGTGTTACAAATCATATGCTAAATTAACATGTGTTATAAATTTAAGTTGAATTCATGTATGTATGCATTACCTGATATGATAGCACAACTTGAATTAGGATTGATTATAATATAAACTGTAAATTTAAGTTGGAAATTACTATACTATAGTTCTCTGATAGGTATCAGTTTAATTGTAAGATAAACTGTAAAGTTATGCAGTTCTATACTAATGCTACAATATAATTTGTTTGGAAGCATGCATGTTGTTTGAACTGTGAAACTCTGATTGCGGAGGTTCTCTATTTCCTAGATGGTTTATGACTGTTGGACCACATATAAAAGCATCAACTCGTGGACTAATTTGCCTTTAGACAGTCATTGTCGTGCAGGATGGATGAACGATCCTATGATGGAGGCTTGCTCTTGGACCGGTGGTGGTAGGTAGCCCAAGGGAGCGGTCCAAGCCAGGAGCAGTTAGCAACTTGCCATGGCGTTTGTGTAGGGTAGATGTCTGATAATGCAGCAGGAAGAAGAGGACATCTAGCTTGGGAGCAGCAAGAAGGGTCCTGTAGCTATTTCATCGATTCTTCATCGCTAGCTCAACTGTCACTTCTACAACTTATACCGCATATGCCTATTCAAGTGAGAGTAAATTTTAGCTGCCTATTCCTCCCCAACGAAGCTAGAGTACCATCAAATAGTAAATTATGTAAAAATGTTGTGGTGTGTGAACATGTGGACCTTGTTGTATGTCAGTGTTATGTAGTTCAAATGCCGTAGTCGAATATATACAGTTATTTTGAATATATATGATATTTTATATTATATTTATTGGAATATCTTATTTAATATTGTATATGTGTTTGATCTATATAATTGGGCTACTGAACCTAAAGAGGTCAAGGCCTAAAAAATATTGCACTACTAAAATGTCAAATTTGTATTATACTGGACCAAATAAAGTTCTGTAACAGGCCAAGGCCTGATAATATAACATACTGAATGGACCGGACTGATTTCAGATAACGATGTTTTTGAAATGTCATAATTTTGCCACGTGGGATTGCCACGTTGGACCTAACGTGGCGTGGCCGGATCGACAGTGACATTTTAAAAACATTGTAAATCCTATGATGGTTCTAGAACGTTGTAAACGTATGTGACATTCGTGCGCAAAATATCACTATCGGTTATTGCTGACGCTTAGCTTTCGACGTTCTGAAAAACGTCACAACCCGATTATGGTGACGATTCGGTGTCGTTTTTGAAGTGTCATGTAATGCAGGATTCCTTGTAGTGGATACCACTGACATAAAAAACTTGACCCAATTTCTCATAGTTGACGACATACAAAGACCTCTCCCCCGCTCTAGAAAAGACATAAAATGGGTCGACTATAGGTGAACATCATGAACAACACGTACCCAAACAAAGTCATCTCTGAAGCTGCCCGCGGGATTCATTTTCACAGCCTCTACTTTGCCTGTAACTCACCCCATCAGTTGCTTTACCACCGGCTCCAACCTATAACCCTCCTGTAGTTTGTGGACATGAAGCCACATGGCCAAGAAGTTGAGATCTACCTCATGAGCGTCCGACCGACCATCACAGGGAGCAATGGCCACCACCCGCTCCTGAAAAATTCAGGGTCCCTTCGCAATCACCTTCTCCCAATCTCCCAAGCAGAAGCACCGAACCACAAAATAGTACTCTCCAATCGCCTTGATCTTGACCGCTACAACAGAATTCCAAGAAAAGTGCATATGTTGGAAGAACGCCTTGTTATTGAATTTCTTGGGGCATACTTACCCTTGTAAGCGCCAACCACCTCGTCCTCTCCTTGATCATCTCATCATCCTCCGGCAAGACGAAATCATCAAGATCCTCATCTCAAATGTCCAGATGTTCAAGCATTGAACCTATGTCACCATACCGGGAGGGTTCTGTCTCCCCAACTCCACCTCCACGGCTATCCATCGCCGATAGATTATTCTTTCTTGTTGACGACCTCCGATCAGACATGGTTATCTAAGGTTTATAGGCGAAACTCTAGGACACCCTTTGTCTCCACCTAGCGAGGAAACACACCGGCACATGAAACACACCCGCACATGCATGAGTAGAAATTCGCCTTGTCGATTTCATGACGTCTCGAGTCGACTAGGAACCAAACGAGAGAGAAATCCGGTGGGGATTGGAACTCACCGCTAGTCGCATGTAAGGAGTACGAAAACCCTAGGGGTATTATGAAAATACATAATATTAGTACTTCCTCCATTTCGGTTTACAAGGTCCTACTTCCATGTCACCAAATTGAGCAACTTATAAGGTATATATTGCAGAAAATATATCACCGAAAACTTCAAACTTTGTATTTTTTCCAATGATATAATTTCATATTATATATTTAGATTATATAGGTCAAATTGATAATTTAGATATACGCATAGTATTTGTAAACCCAAACGGAGAGAGTAAGTATGCATGTGTATCATGTGCACATGTTGGTGGGCGATCGATGACGACTCAAAAGCTGACAAGTACATATAGCTAGGTCCATGAGATTTCCTTCCGAGATTTCGTGACAGAAATACCAAGACTAGACGCAGCCACGTGAAAAACATGGTTTGCGTACGTACACAGCGAAGTTCGGCCGGATACTTACGTCAGTCACCATGTCACTACGTTGCTGGTTCTCTTGACTGACCCGAAACAAGAAGAAAAGTGCCGTGCATACGCAGCTAGTAGTATCATTTGGTCCGACTTTCGGGCGTCTCCTGCTTGCTGCCAAAATCTGCAAACGACTTTTCGGAGTAGTAATTCTGCACTCACTTATATACTTAATTAAGTAATAATAATGATGTAATTTGCAAGCGGTGGGCGGCGTTTGCGGTGCGCCGCCGGTGGATTCGCGAATCCAGACCGGACGTCGCAATAATCCCGGACGTGGACCCTCCGCGACCTCGCAGCCGTTCAACTCGCCATCGGACGCCCACCGCGTAACGACCCGCTGACAGGTGGGTCACGGCGCCAGCGCGTCAGCAGGGAGACGCCAGCGCAGAGCGGCGTGGGGGCCCGCGAGCCATCGCAGCCGTCGATCCGGATCGGACGGCGCCGCACTCGCTGGGTGCGGGTGCGGGCTTGCCCTTTTGTGCCCCACCATCGGCAGAGGGAGCGATCCCCTCCTCCGCTTCCAGTCCGCCCCGTGGGAAGGGAAGGGTAGGGAACCCAGCAGCGAGCCGCCGCGCCGCACCGCACCGCACCACACGTTGCCCCCGATCCGATCGCCCGCCGGCGCGGCAATATTTGGAACCACCTCCGCCGATCGCCCCATGCCGCGCCACCACTAACCTATCCAGCCGCCGCCATCGCTATCCCCGCCTTCGCCGTCGCGTCATCCATCTGTCTCTATTCCTCGGCCCGCCCGATCGGATAGATCATGGCTTCCGTCGCTGAGCCGCACGCGGCCATCGCCGGCGCGGGGTCGCCTCCACCGTCCCTTAGCCCGGTCGCCGCCAGGAGGGCCTGGAAGCGCCCGGAGAACGGGCCGGCGCCGGTTCTGGCGGCGCCCGGAAACCCCATCATGGACGCCGAATCCTGGCCGGCGCTGCCCGGCCAGCTCTCTCCCGCGCCGCCGCCGACGCAGCCCAGGGCGTCGCCTGAGGCCGCCGATCCTCCCCCTTCCGCGGTGCGTTCCTTTGTTTCAGTGTTTGATGATTCAGTTAGTCTTATTCTACTAGTAGTAGTTAGGGTTCGTCTCATCGGTGGTTGATTCATTTTGTATTTATTTATTGGGATGTGGATTTCGTCTCAGTGTTTGATCCATTATCATCTGGTACACCATTTAAGTTCGATTTCGTGCACTCTGACGAGATTCTGCTTTCCTGTTGTGGGGATTAATGGTCACAGGAGGCAGTGATCGCCCCGCCGGTCTCTTTGGGCAGCTCCAGCGTTAAGGATGGTGATGAAGCACTGGTGCGCAGTCCACCTGTCTCTTTGGGCAGCTCCAGCGTTAAGGATGGTGATGAAGCACTGGTGCGCAGTCCACCGGTCTCTTTGGGAAGCTCCAGCGTTAAGGATGGTGATGAAACACTGGTGCGCAGTCCACGGGTCCGGCGTGCCCTAGTGATGCCTGCAGGCGATGGTCTGGTGACGCCTGCAGTCGATGGGCTGGTGACGCGCCCCCCTGTCCCTGAGATATCCCCATTGTACGCTCCTAATGCTAGGAGCAATGGCGGCGATCATAATCAGAACGGACGTTTTGGTTCCCATTCCCATGGCCGAAATGGCAGCTATGGTGGGGGGAACAGAAGGGGTGGTAATGGTGGAGGAGGTGGTCGACATGGACATGACCACCATGGTGGGTTTGATGGGCAACGGCGTGGCGGTGGCCGCAGGGATGGACATGGACCAGGGCACCAGCAGCGTGGTCACCAGCCATCCTACATTAGGGCTCCTCCTCCTCTGGCTGTTATGGCGGCGACACCTCCTCCGCCACCATTTGTTGGCTCTGCTACTCCACAGACACAGACTTATGGGGCCCCTATGGGCTTCACTGGTATGTCATACTAGTTCGTTTAAGCGAAAATGTCACTCTTCTATTGTTATTATGTTGTCTTAACCTTGCTCTATTTAAAATAGCAGATATGGCACCTCATGTTTACTATTTTGCTGTGCCCACCTCGGATGGCCTTCAAACCCTACCTTTTGTGCCTCCTCCGCCAACCCCTCCGGCCATGTTAATTTCTCCATTGGAACAACTTCAAAGGGAGCTGCTTGCGCAGATAGACTACTATTTTAGGTAGCTATTTGTCTATATCTATGGAAACACTTTGTAACCACCTTAGGGCATTCTATTAAGACGCTCTTCCAATTTTTGCAGTGATGAAAATCTGTGCAAGGACATATACTTGCGGCAACAGATGGATGACCAGGGCTGGGTACCAGTATCCTTGATTGCTGGCTTTAACCAGGTCGGTTTGCAGGTTTTGTATGTTGCGCCGTTTTCTATAATTAGTCTAATAAGAAATTTTTCAATGGCCAAATAGGAAATTCATCAACAACCAAGTAATGTTCTGGTCACTTTCTTCAGTTATTTGATTACTCTCGGATAAGATTCAGAGAGTTGGTATTTAGCAGTTTTTGATCCATTTAAACTTCAGTGCACAATAGTTATTGCTAAATTGAATTGGATGGACAGTACTGATGTGGTTGATATAACTTAGGAAAAATACACATTGCCTGAAAGTTGAGTCTCGGCTGAATTTGGTTTCTGCGCAGTTCGAATTAGATATATTTGTTTAAGGTTACATTTAAGTTAAATTATTCCTTTGTATCCCGAGCGGTGTAAGTTTTGGGGTTATGAGACGAGACATACTCTTTAGATGTGCAAGGATGATATTGTCTGCTGTAAATTTGTAAGTATATAAACCAACATGGCTGAGAAATTATATCCTGTGTAATTTTGCTGTTCATGGGACATCAGCTGTACACAACAAGTTGCATTAACGATTCTAAGTAACATGTAATAAAGAACCCAATCTATGCACTTAACTTTGTGCACAATGTGCTTAATGCTTGTTGATGGGGCTTCTGTAAGTCCTTCTAGTTTTTTTATCCGAAGCAAACACTGTACTTTTATGGTTTTTAAATCTGCTTTCGGCAAATCACTTCCTATCGTCGCCCCCCTTTTGTTCTGTTTTTAAAACCATTGAGAAGTCAAAACTATTTGGGTCGTCTTAGGATGTGTGCAGTCAACATGTTGGATCTTGGTCCACTAGCTTGTGCGGAACAATAGGGATCTTGGCCCTTTCACCTCTTGTTCTAAGGGTGGAGCATGAGACACTTGCTATAAGTGGACCACTCTGAAAGTAACATTTTTGTTGGAGAGCTAAGAAAGGGTTCCTTCATAATTTTGTATTGGAGCATGTCTCAATATTATATCAAAGGGTACTTCTAACTTGCCAAGTAAATGTGTTTATTGTAAGCATTACAATGCAAGACAATGTTACTGTGAATATTCAACACTATCTTGCTCTCATTTTTATTGTTTTGTGCAGGTCCAAAGGTTGCTATATCGTATTGGGCAATTAAACAATCAGACTAATAATTTACAGTTTATCTTGGATACAGTCCTGCTCTCTACTGTGGTGGAAGTACAGGTAATCAACTTTTGACTTTATTACCTTTGACGTGATTTCAACTAAAAATTCTCAGATATGTTTGCCACATGAACATGCTATAAAATGTAAACGATAGACTAAACACAACATATAAAAAATTATTTGCTAGATATTTTATTAGGTTATAAACTTACCATGATTTTATGGAAGGGATGTTCCAACTTCCAAGGATACTGTCTTTTGTTTACAAACTTACCATGGTCTATAATCTTGACATCTTAGATACTCTGTTTTAGATTCAAAATGTCCATTCCAAAGTTTGTATATCCTCCTTTGGTTACAACCTACTTCCTCCTGTAAATATATGACTTCCCAGAAAGCGTCTAGTCAAACTTTTGTAATTTGACTAACTAACAAATATTTGGATTGGTAAGGTCAAATTAATAATAACATTTCCCTGCGTGCCTATTAGCAAAATATTATTTCAGAAATATTAGGCATCCATGCGCAAACCACAAATCGGCAGCTGATTTGGCTTCCTAACAGCGCTTTCATATAGGTAGGTATGAGCCTTGCACATAAAATTTTGTTGTCATTTTCTCTTTTTGCTCTCAGTTATCTCGATCGTTTATGATCATTCATCCACAGTTATCTCCCTTGTTAGCAAGACAGTATTATCATGGATAGCATAGTTATTTTCTCTACTATTCCGTGTCATCGCTTTTGTAATCTAGACATTGAACCTTAAGGTTGGATTGTTTGTTAAGTGATCATTAGAACGAGAAAGAATATAGTAAAGCAGGGATATGTTTGATTATGATCAAGAGTTGGAGATTTAAACTTTTGGGTCATCATAAAAATCATCCTATATATGAAGGACAAGGACTAGCTGTACTCTTTTGAGGAAGCAAGACTTACGTTTCTTCCCTGGACAAGAGCCTGTCTCTCCCTCTTTGAAACTCTATTATATAACATAACACCACGCTTGTCAGTAAAGTACATGAATGGAACATGGATTGATACATTCTTCATCAAGTATTGACAGTCAATCACACAAATTGATCTTGCAGTGATTCATCATATCATTCTTACTACCCAGGGTCTGATATTTCAGTAAGCTGCCTTTTTATTTCTTGACACCTGAATGAAGCACCCTGGCTTCACTTGCAAAGTTCCTTTGGTTAACTAGAATATGTTGATTACAAATAGTAAAATATATACCGTTGATCATTAGAGGCGTCTCATATTTCAGTAAGCTGCCTTTTTATTTCTTGACACCTGAATGAAGCACCCTGGCTTCACTTGCAAAGTTCCTTTGGTTAACTAGAATATGTTGATTACAAATAGTAAAATGTACACCGTTGATCATTAGAGGCCTAATCTTCTTAATCCCATCCAAATCATCCCTAGTTAACCCCCTATTTTGGCATGGACATAATTTAAGGTGCCATTTGGCATGTCAGCTTGGACATTACAAATTTCATGAAACTAGATGAATTACAATGAAATTCGCTGCTTTCTCAGTCATACATTTATAATAGAACATACCCCCTTTTGCTTTGCACCGTAGTTATTACATATATATGCAAGAAACTTAGAATATGACTACTTTCTCGGATATACAGCTCGGCTATTTAAGTATTTTTTGAGACACATACTAGCAGTCAATCCACGCTTCTCACTGAAAGGCTTAACCTGTTTTATGTTTGGTCAGGCTTAACCTGTTTTAAATACCGTAGTTATTACATATATATGCAAGAAACTTAGAATATGACTACTTTCTCGGATATACAGCTCGGCTATTTAAGTATTTTTTGAGACACATACTAGCAGTCAATCCACGCTTCTCACTGAAAGGCTTAACCTGTTTTATGTTTGGTCAGGGTGACAAATTACGGAGGCGTGCAAGATGGGAGATTTGGTTGCTTCGGAGATCAAACTTTTCTGCTGGAAATTCTTCTGGCTCGCTGTCCCCTGTGACATCCAACATTGATTCATTGGCGTATCAGTTTCAATCTATTGGACTTGAGGGGACAACATACCATCCTAGTATGCAAGGAATGCCTGGTGGAGCTCTCCTTGCTAGGTCAACAACTTCAGCTAGTATAGGCTATCAAGCACCTACCTTTGAAGGACTTCACAGCAACGGGAGTGGACCCATTTTTGGGCAGAACACCACAAGAAGTTTACTTCGGAGCGATACCTTTTGAGATTATGCCCAAGAGAGTACAGTGGCATGCCGAGTTTTCACTGGTTACGGCACACTTGCCTCTTCACCTGGGATGAGGAATGAAGATAATGTTCGTTTGAAAGAAAAGAGTTTGAAAAAATATATAAAAAAAGCCCCAAAAGACAGAGTGGAGATAGTAATATTCAAAAAATAAAAAAAATAAAAAACTGAAAACTACAAAAAAAAAGGTAGTTAGTGATATGTGGGACTTCTGGATTTTAATTGTTGAGCTTTTACCTTTTCGGAGATGTGTTATTATATGTCATGTACCTGGTTGAATGGTGGACAGTTTATTGTCTCTTTGTGTAAACCGAGTTATCCTATGCACTGTGGACGGTCAAGACACAAAAAATTATATAAGAGATGACATTACCTGTACAGATTTGGTTTTAGTTCTGTAATTTTATTCTTCTCATAGTATTTGTACTAGTTTAAATCGCTGCCAATGACGTCTTGTTATATTATTATGTTAGTTGTAGGTACCGCGTGCTTGTGATTCTGGTAATATGCCAGAGACCATTCTCTGAGCAGTAATCCAATCCTCTGAGCCTGCTTTTGAAATTGAGGCATTCTTTGATTGGAGCTAGCTCAATGGTTTTCTTACATTATTCAGAAACAATTGTTCTGAAATAGAAAAACACTGCAATGATCTAGCTTGGAGTACAAAAACCATAAGTGGGAAAGGCTTTGAAACGAGCAGCTGTCGATCCGGAAGGGCTTGTGAACGATGACAATTAGCTAGTAGCTGAATGTGTGGTGAGTAACTTTGTTGCTTCTTGCTGTAGCCCCCCAGCACGATGTCTATATACACAAACCGTAAGAAAGATTCCCCCCCTCCCTGCATCTAGTGACCTGAGACCTTGTTTACTTCTCTTATATTTTTATTCACTAGAGTTTTAGAGATATGTCCTAATTTGGTGTTCATCCAATACTCTCTACCCGGCATGGTAACCAATCTATGAGGACTAAAATAATCCCTTCCGATTCTCGCGAATACACTAGTGAATATGAGAGGAATAAACGAGGCCTGAACGGGAGCTGCCAGCCTGCTACCAACGACGGCGGGCTCTTCTATGTACAGTGGTGGGAGCTGCTACGGTGCTACCAACGACGGCCGCTGCTGCTACAAGAGGTGGTCGATGATTCTGCCAGGCGTGGGCGGCGAGGCTGCCAGGCGTGGTTACGATGCAAAGGTGCTGCGAGGCGGTGCTACGATGGTGGCAGGTGCTGCAAGAGAAGGCGGTGCTGACAATGGTGAGGTGTTTGCTTCGTGCGCACGACGGGTTTGCTACAATGGCAGGGGCTACTACCACGACGCCATTGCTACCAGCGTGCACGTTATAGCTGCCAAGGAGACACAGTCTGTTCACATATACTCTCTCCGTTTTAAAATATAAAATATTTTAGCTTGATCCGGACCATTTTAGTGTTCAGATTTAAAGTAAACCTATACATTAAAAGGAGTTTAGATAAACTCCTGTCACAGAGCTAAAACATCTTATATTTTAAAACAGGGAGTATGACTTTGTTACTGCAAGCTCACTAACATTGATGCAAAGCTGCTCCGTTTCGTTGGAGCTGGAAAGGACGATTAGAGCATCTCTATCAGTAACCGATAAATAGCATACTATAAATGTCAAAGTACGGGACGTTGAATCTGTGATTACTCGCTTCGCGGAAGACGGCGCTGAACAGTGCCCGTAAAACCTAAACTGAATAATTTGAATTTACGAACAGAGTAAGAATAGCCTTTACAACAAAATTCAGAGGAACAAACACCACGGATTTCAGTTCAAATACGAGCAAAATTTTCATACTAATTCTAAAAAAAGTAACAAAAGGCAGACGACGCATACATTCTACACTAAATGCAGCTCCTCGAGCCTTGCGCGTCGCCGGATGGTGGCGGAGACGGCGTCGCCGCTCTTGTCGAGGTCGATCATCGGAGGCTCCTCCGCGTCCTGACGCTCGATGAGCCAGAGCGCTTCGGCGAGCTCCCTCTCCTCCGTGGCGATGGTGCGCTGGTACGCACACTCCGAGCGACGGCGACGGCGCAACAGCGCCCGCTGCTTCGCCTCGTCGGAGTCCACGAAATCACGCGGGACCACCGACCCTCTGTCACTCTCGTTGGAGTTCTCCGGGCGTCACGTAATCATGATACCCGAAGGAGCTTGAGCTTGACGGAGATGGCGGGCATGGCCGCGACGAGCCCGCCTCCGACGCGGTTCCCCTGTACCACGCGGGGGCGTAGGGGTGGAGCGACGCCGGCATGTGTGGCGAATCACCCACCGGAGCGCGACACGCTTCTTGGCACCGACGGTGCGGCTGCAAGCGACCTCCTCCTCGGTCTTGAGGAGCTGGTCGCGCGAGCCGATGCGACGCTTCCTCGATGAGCTCTCGGGAGGCATGGCGGCGAGGCAGAGCGTTTGATGGCGGCGATGTAGGTAATGGTGACGGTGGCGAGCTGGATTTGATCGCTGGAGAGGTTGCCAGCAACGACGGAGAGGGAGAGGGCGTGTGGCGAAAAGGGATAGGGTTTGGATCGGGCCGCCCTCTCCGACCGCTAGATATATTGGTCGCATCGTGCGTTTAACAGGCCAGCGAAAAACATTAACGGGCCAGGTGAGGTATACGGGGTTTGACCTACGCCAAAAACCGAGCGTGACTCGTTTGTCGCCGGAAAAGTTTAGTTTTCACCCTTTTTACGATTACTGTTAGAGATGCTCTTACTAGAGGTGCAAACCAATGCTGAATCTGCTACGAGCTGCCACGTTGTTGCTACAAAGGGGATGGAGGCGGTACAAGTGTCTGCACCGTTGCTTCCGATGATCATCTTCTTCGGCGACAACAGTCAGGAGAGCGGCCCAAGAAACTAAGGAGATTTTTTTCGGTGGTTGATGAAGCAGGAGAGAGAAAATGACATGTGGTGTGTTGGGCGACCGGGGGTCCACCCACGTGTGGCAATGGGAAGGGGTGAGGGGGGACCCCCTGGAGGATGCTGAGCACTAGCTCAACTGAAAATAGTTCTACTCTCGCTATTTTGAGGTCCGTCCATTGCGTGACGGTTAGCGGTTTTTGCGAAGCGGCGATTTCCTAGCGATCGTCCCTGCAGTTAGGGTTCCTCTCTGGTTTGGATCGTGCTCTGGTCTGCATCTCATTCCGATTTTGTGTCTCTCTTTTTCCTGTGTCAAGTCTCTTGATCTCTTGATCCCATCCATGATAAGCCTTTCGCACGTTTCGCTAGGGCATGTGATCGTAAAACACCAATCCCTTGCTCGACTCAGATTCGTTGTCTTTGTGCCAGATCTGGCCATGGAGAAGGTTGAGGGTTTGTTGAGGAATCTGAAGTTGTCGGAGGCAGATAATAAGGGTTTGAAGATTGGTTGGTCGGATGGAACAAAGGTGGGAGTTGTGGATACGAAAGCCATGGGTAAGCTTTTCTCTGAGAAACCACCATATGTGGATGACCTCATCAGGACGCTGGGTAGTATCTGGTGCCCGATCAAGGAGATAAGTGCAAGGAGATGGGGAACAACTTTTTCCTTCTCTCGTTCCTGCAATTGTCGGGGAAGGGGAAGGCTTTGGAAGAAGGTCCCTGGATGTTCAATAATGAGCTATTTGCAGTCCAGGATTTTGATCCGGCCAAATCACTTGAAGATTATGTGTTTAATGATATGACGATTTGGGTGAGGGTGCTGAAGCTACCGCTAGGAGCTATGAACAAGAGCACGGGAGAAAAGATAGGGGATGTGATGGGTGAGTTTGTGGAAGTGGATGTGGGGGGATACGACATGGCAATGGGGAATTTCTGCGCGCTAAAGTTAGGCTTGAGCTAAGTAAACCCCTAATGAGAGGGATCACCTTGCAGTTTGATGAAAAGATTCTACCCAAATGCTATCCCTTTGAGTACGATTTTTTGCCTGACTTTTGTTTCACTTGTGGAATTGTGGGTCACATAGATAAAGTCTGTTCGACGAGGCTTACTAGGGGGGAATTGAAATAATTTGGTAACTGGTTAAAGGCAGAGATGGAGGGGAGAAGGAGTCAGGGCACCTTGCAATAGAGAAGGAGTGATAACGGAGGGAGTGGAGGAAGCATAAGGGGTCGAGTTATGGCTTTGGCTGTAGAGGAAGGAGTGGTGGTAGTGATAGTGGTAGCTAGCACAGAGAGGACCATTCTAATAGTGGAGACCAGCTTGCAGTTTTAGAGGGGGGAAAGAAGCTTGCCTCGGAGCAGGAAGTGACAAGTCCTTTGAAGGTGTTGACCAATAAGGAGGAACTGTTGGTGAAGAGCTCACAGAAGAGCCTGGATTTTACTGAAATTAGAACAAAAGGAGTTGGTGGGGAAGTTGAGGTGCAGAGAAGTCACATTTCACAGGATAAAGTTGCAGCCGGGGTTCAGGCTGGGCCAAAAGTTTGAGAGGCCCATAATGGCGATATCCAGCCCAATTTGCATGTGACAGAGGATGGCACCACATCATTGGGAGAGGTTGGGAGTGACCGAAGGAAGCAAGGATCGTTCAAGAGAAAGAGAGGAAGAGAGGGGACAGTCAGTGGTAGGACTGAGCAGGAGTCATGAGTGTCGGGTGGGTTGGAAGGTGAGAAGAGGGTGAATGAGGGGAATATCAGTGTGGAGGATGGGGAGACAGATGGGGAGAGAAAGAAGAGTAAGGTCTCGAACTCAGAAGCAGAGTTGTCTGTTGTTATTCTTTAAAAAGATAACGCGGGGCTGCAGGTACAACCCTGCGAGGAGCAATGAAGTGTGTGTCTTGGAACGGCCAGGGGCTTGGGAACTAGCCGGCCGCGGGGCCTTCACGAGTTCTTGAGGGCGGAAGAGCCTAACATTATTTTTCTGTCAGAAACTAAATTGACAGAGAAAGAGGTGGAGCCATTTCGTTGTAGTTTAAACATGCCACATATGTTGGTGGTGCATTGTGAGGGAAGGCGCGGTGGTTTAACTCACTTTTGGCGAAGGGAAGTGAGCATTGAGATTAGGTGGAAGGGTAGACATCATATTGATGTTAATGTGGTGTAGGAAACTAGTGATAAGTGGAGATTCACGGGAATTTATGGGGAATCGAGGGTAGGTCAGAAGGACATCACTTGGAAATTACTAAGGACCTTGCATGCCCCAAATGATCTTCCCTGGCTGTGTATGGGGGATTTCAACGAAATCTTGTTTTCACACGAGAAGGAAGGGGGCCGGCTCGGGCCCTAGGGTGCATGGACGTGTTTAGGAGGGCGCTGGAGGATGTTGAATTGGAGGACTTGGGGTTTGTAGGTAATTGAAGGGATCGCAGCATAGTAAATCAAAATTTTCTACGGATGCGAACGAGAAAGCCAAGATCTAATCTAGGAGATGCAATCAACGAGAGAGGTAGATGAGATGTTCATACCCTTGAAGAAACAACACAGCGGAAACGTTCAACATAATTTGGTTGGTGTAGTCGTACTCGTCGTCTCCTCCTCGCGATTTGATCCGATCCGATCCTACGCCGCAAGTGGCGGCGCCTCCGAGAGATGCACACATACAGTGCCGCGACGTCTCCTCCTTCCTTGGTCCAGCAAGTGGGGTGGAGAGATAGATTGGATCTGCAGCACGACGGCGTGGTGCTAATGGTGAAGAATTTCTGTAGCAGGGCTTTGCCTACACGCAGTCGGGAGAGAGAGAGGTGGAGGGCAGCAGCTGGCGGCTAGGGTTTGGGGTGAGGGGAGGGTGCGCCCCCAGCCCACCTTATATAGGGGCTGGCCGGACCCCTTGCCCCCTCCTCCAATCCCTAGGTAGGCGGCCCCAAGGGTGGAGTGGGGGGCAAGTCTTCCCCCCTTCTAGAAGGTCTCCTAGGGTTTCCCCTAGGGTTTTGGCCGGCTGGTCCTATGGGGCCTTGTTCCCCCTGGCCCAATGTGGCCAGGGCACTCCCCTTAGTCCCATGCAGGCCTCCGACAAGTGGGGCCACGTTGGTCCCACTCTGGAAGCTTCTAGAACCTTCCGGTACAATACCGATAAACTCCAAAACTATTTCGAAATCCAAAAACTGTTTTCCTTTATGTGAATCTTATTCTCCGGACCATTCCGAAACCTCTAGTGATGTCCTGGATCTCATCCGAGGCTCCGAACAAAAACTCATAAACTAATTATCCATTCTATCCTAGCGTCGAGGCACGTTAAGTGTGTGACCCTACGGGTTCGAGAATATGCAGACATGATCTTCTATCAATAATCAACAGCGGGATCTGGAAACCCATATTGACTCCCACATATTCATCGATGATCATATCGGATGAACCACGATGCCAGGATTCAATTAATCCCATATATATATATTCCCTTCGTCACACGATATTTTACTTGCCCGAGATTCGATCATTGGTATCGACATACCTAGTTCAATCTCGTTCACAGCAAGTACTTTACTCGTTCTGTAATCCGATATCACTTTGTGATTAACTCCTTAAACACGTTCTTGCAAGCGGTGTTCATATCGATTACCGAGTGGGCCCGAAGTATATCTCTCCGACTCGGGAGGGACAAATTCCATCTTGATACATACAACCCAACAGGTACTTTCCGATCACCTGAGAGACACCTTTATGATCACCCTCACATAGGATGACGTTTGATGACCTCAAAGGTTTCTTCCGATACCAGGGAGTTGCATTATCTCATGGTCTAAGGAATACAATATTTGACATAGGAAAAAGCTTCGCAAAGATGAACACGATGACATGATCTAATTGCTCTACTTTATTTGGGTCTGTCCATCATATCATTCTCCTAATGACATGACCTCATTATTAATCGACAACTCATGCCTATGGTTAGGAAACTTTAACCATCATTAATCAATGAGCTAGTCCATAGAGGCGTACTAGGGACACAATGTTGTTCATAAACCACAAAAGTATCAATGTTTCCGCTTAATACAATTCTAGCATGGAATATAAACTTTATCATGAACAAGAATTATAACAATAACATCTTTATTATTGCCTCTAGGGTATAATTCCAACAGTCTCCCACTTGCACTAGAGTCAATAATCTAGTTTACATCTGGCAACAATCTAACACCCATGGCATTAAGGTGATGATCATGTTTTGCTCGTGGAAGAGGTTTAGTCAACGGATCTGCGACATTCAGATCTGTATGTACTTTGCTAATCTTCAGATCTCCATCTGTAATATAATCTCGAATTATATGAAACTTGCAGTTGATGTGCTTGGTCTTTGGATGATATCTTGGTTCCTTAGCCAGTGCTATGGCGCCAGGTGTTGTCACACAATATCTCCAGTGGGTCCAAGGCACTTGGAACCACACCAAGATCAGTGATGAAGTTCCTGATCCAAACTCCTTCACTTGACGCTTCTGCAGCAGCCATGTATTCTGCTTCTACTGTAGATCCCACGATCACGCTTTGCTTGCAGCTTCTCCAGCTCATAGCTCCTCCATTCAAAATATAAACGTATCATGTCTGAGATTTAGAATCATCCTTGTCGGTGTCGAAACTAGCGTCGACGTAACCTTTTATGACGAGCTGCTCATCCTCCATAGACCAAGGACATTTCTTTAGTCCTATTTAAATACTTTAGGATGTCCTTCACGGCTGTCCAATGTTCCACTCTGGGATCACTTAGGTATCTGCTCGTCAAACTAAGAGCATTGGACACATCCTGTCTAGTACACAACATGGCATACATGATAGAACCTACGGCCGAGGCATATGGCACTTTGCTCATAGGTTCTCTATCGTTTACCGTAGCTGGACACTGAGCCTTGCTCAATATCTTACCTGACAACATGGGCACTGAACCTTTCTTTTCCTTATCCATTCTGAACCTTTTCAGAACTTTGTCTAGGTATGTACTTTGGCTTAAAGCTATTAGGCGTCTTTGTCTATCTCTATAGATTTTGATGCCTAATATATAAGCAGATTCTCCTAGGTCTTTCATCGAAAAACATTTGTTCAAATAACTCTTCACATCGTTAAGCATATCAATGTCATTTCCAATAATCAATATGTCATCCACATATAGTACTAAAAATGTCACTGAGCCCCCACTCACTTTCTTGTAGATACAAGCTTCGTAGCAATTTGGAACAAATCCAAAGCTCTTGATCACTTGATCAAAACGAAGGTTCCAACTCCGAGATGCTTGCTTCAGTCCATAAATGGAACGCTGAAGTTTGCACACCTTATCAGCATCCTTAGGATCGACAAAACCTTCGGGCTGCATCATATACAACTCTTCATCAATGTTGCCATTGAGGAATGCGGTCTTCACATCCATTTGCCATATTTCATAATCATGAAATGCAGAAATTGCTAATAAAATCCGAATGGACTTAAACATCGCTACGGGAGAGAAAGTCTCATCGTAGTCAACACCTTGAACTTGTCGAAAACCTTTCGCGACAAGTCGAGCTTTATAGATAGTAACATTACTGAAAGGTTATTTTACCCTATGTTATTTTTGGTTGACAATGACACCATGGTTAGAGTGGACTAATGCTATTTCTAGTGTCTTACACAGGTTCTAGTCCAATGCTGTGATGAAATTTTATTGGAGAACCCCCCCATTTTGATAATGAAGCTTCGCAGTGGAGTTTTCCCTTTTTATGTAATTTGAGTCCGGTTAGGAGCTCCGCACTATTAAGAGGGGTTCTCTCGATGAGCTTGTTGGGGATGATCACCTAAGCCATATACACATTCCTTTCTCCTACCTAATCCATCACCAAGAGAGAAGAGAAGAAATCCTATCCACGAGCCTTTTCGCAGATCCGGTTTTCGGACCGGTTGGACCGCTCGACGGACCGTCCGGTGTCGAGATCGAAATTGACTCAAACCGGTTCTCCGGTTTACTCACTCGAATCTATCCGAGTTTGGGTATCGAGAGTTTCGGTTTTGGTCCGGTTTTTCGGTGGACCGGACTCGGTGTGGTGTGGACCAACCGAACTTAAAACCGGACCTTGCATTTTTGGCTCAAAACGGCTAGTTTTTCTCCTTGAGTATAAATATCCCTTCTTCCAGCTTGAGTAGGTTAGGCATTCAGTTTATATCATTTCTTGAAGCTCTCTCTCTCTCCCCATTGTTGAAACACAAAAGCTTGAGGATCTCCCATTCTATCCAACCAAATCCAAATCCCTTTGGTAGAAAGGAAGAGGAGGTCTCGATCTACGTTTCCACCAAGCCAAAGTTCATTCCACCTTGAGTTCATCGAGTTAGCTTGTTACTCTTGGGTTTGTGGGAAACCCTAGGCGGCTGTGGCATCCCGCAAAACCACTACTAGAAAATCGCGTTGAATTTGTGCATTGCATCGTCATCATCATGCATTGTTTGCCAAAAACTATGTTTGCAAAGCCCGTGTTGTTTTCTAAACGCCCCTCTTTATTCAAACCTCAAAACCGGGTCCCCGGAATATTTTGGCTTGAAATCGGTTTGCAAAACTTTGTTGAAATAAATAAAATATTTAATTTATTTTAGCGGGCAAACCGACGATTTAGCCCAACGACCACCGAAAAAAAAACCAGATCGTCCACCTCTTTAAATCCTAAAGCTACCCTCTATCCTACCCAACCCATCCCTCCACCTCACCCCAACCAATAGGCATGTGCCACCTCACCCTCTCCCTAACCCTCACCCAATCCCCACCTGCCACGTGGCCCAACCTCTCCTCACACCCTCACCCCACCCACTCCCCCAACACCACACACACACGCCAACCAGCCCCCACAAGGCCGCCCCTGGACCTCAGACGCACGCCACACGCGGGACCCACCCCTGCCCGTGGCCCCGACCTCTCTCTCTCCCTCCCCTTCTTCCCCGCATCCTCCCTCCTGTCTCCTACCTTCCGCCCACACCCGCTCCTCCCTCCTTCCTCCTCGGCCCTCGCCGGCGTGAACCGCCTCGCCTTCCCCGCCGGCCCCCGCCCACCCGCTCACCAAGCGCGCTACCTTCTCCCCAGAGCCGGCAGCAGCCGCACTCCGACCTCCCCACGCCGACGCCGCTGCCGCCGCCGCCTCCGCCGTCCATGCCTGCCCGCCAAGAGCCGTCCGCCCGCCTCGCTCGCCTTGAGCCACGGCGTCGCCTCGCCTTCCCTCCCGCTCCCGGTACACCTCATGCGCCAAGCTGAACCCCGCCCGGTCAGGGAGTTGGCTCGCCTCCAGCGTCTGCCGCTGCCTCGCTCACGCCCGCCCGCCCGCTGCCGTGCTCCTCCGCCTGCCGCCGTGCTCCTCCGCCGCCTGGCCGGACCCTCAAGGCTGCCCGGTGGTGGTTCCCGCAGCCGGCCAAGCCGCCTCCTCGCCAGCGCGCCTACTGCGCCTGCTGCCCGCCTCGGCCCGGGCCAGCGCCGCGCATGCTCCTCGTCGCACTGCCGCCCAGCCCGCCCGCGCCGCCCAGCGCCTGTGAGCCTCGCCGCTAAGACCGCCGCTGCCAGAGGGCCCGGTTCAGCGCCGCGGGTCCCGCAGAAGACTTCCTGCCAGTAGCACTGCCTCGAGGCCGCTCTCCGGTGTCGCCAAGATCTCCCTAGTGCGACCGACGCCAAGTCTCGCCAGACCGTCATCGACTCCGGCACCAAGTTCTTCCACGTGGACCCGATAAGGAGACCGACCCGTGGCGGCGCATCGACCCCACCAAGAACCATCGACGCGCACCCGAGCTCGACACCGAACCGAAGGAACCAGTATCGCCGCGGAAACTAGGGACGATGACGCCAATACGACAAGATCCACCTCCCAGAGCGACGACCCCCGGACACCAAGAGCTACCGGCAACATTACCAAGAACCGGACCCCGATGACCATGATCCCCACGGCAGGACAACGAGGACTTCGAAGTGGAACCGACAAGATCTGCTCCTCGGACACCGGGAACTTCCCCTGAACGCCAAGTTCGCCGACACGGACGCAACAAGAACTACCCCGTTACCGAGAACTACCCCGGAACCCCGAGATCTGACCCCCGTCGAACCCTGGACCCCGAACCCCGGAACCCCCCAAGATCGTCGAGAACCCTGATGTGTGAACCTTTTCCGACCCCCCCCCCTATTTTATAAATGCATAATAACAACTTGTTGCATATTAAATTGTCATTCCCGCATGCATAGCATTGGTTTGGGGGCCTTATGCCGATTCACCTAATAATTAAATATGGGGCCCATATGCGGGCAAATCTAGTCTCATATCGGCCTCATTTAAACTTGTGTAGCGAACCGGTATCTTATCTTGCCTTGTTAAAACAACATTTAACTTGCGGGGGTTTTAAACAACTTGAACCATCTAATTAAATGTCGGGACCCCGGTTCCGCTTAATATGACCTAATTGCGTCGCACCTTGCCTTGTCATGCATCATACATGCATCATGCCGATCTTCTGCCGTGTATTAAATATTGCATCCGGTGTTTCTTCTAGTGTTTTGCTTCTTCGCGGATAAGGCCGTTGAGTTGATGTGAGTCACCGATCTTGGTTGAACCTTCGAATGTTTTCAAGCAGCATCTCCCCCTTTCTACCTATCTTACTTTTATAGTATTTATTCCCTCCTGTTGATCTATTGCTATCTGTGTTGCGATGCTTTAGTTTCCGTACCTGTGATATCCCTTGCAGCCTTATATTGCCTTGGCCACATCCTATTACCTGTTGTTTGGTAGATAGTTGGACTTGCGCGTCGTAGTGGCTTGCTCAAGTGCTGATGTGTGTCGTCATATGCCACCACGATTCTTGATGTATTGCCGCATGTTCTGTTGGAGATGATTCTAGTTTTACTTATCGTCACTTTAATTCCTGTTTAACAACTAAAATTGAAATAAGCGGAGGCATCGGTGGGTGATAAAAATATTTGGTTTCGACGCCCACTTGTGTCCCGTAAGACCCGAGTACTTGATACACTGTTCCTTGTTTTATCGCGCTATCCACATCCGGAGGTATATGGGACCCCCGAGCGAGCTTGATTCAGTCTTATTTCTTGGGGCCACAACTAGTTTGCGGTTTTATTACGATCTGTACTTATGCCATGCTATTTTACGTATTTAAATTGCGAGGAGCACCTTTACTTTAGGTATCGTATGCGAGTGATTACGCGGTATCGACAAGCCCAGCCACACTTTCGGGTTCCCACGCTTACCATTGGCGCAACCTTGAGGCCGCCTCGAGCTTGCTTACTCTATGGGATCTACTCAAAGGTGGCCCCTGAAATATTTCTGGATCCTGTGATTGTTCATCGTGAAAGCCTCGTTGGGTTTTGATTTGGTTTTTCCGAGGTTGATCGGCGTGTGTTGCTATTGGTGCACCCGCCGGTAAAACTTTCTCAAAGCCGTGTCCATGGATATGGACGACTTGGAGCACGATTCTCGATCATAGACAAGCATAACTAAAGTTTACTGCTATAAATTTGACTTATAATGACTAGTAATCAGCTTCACTATAATGGAATGGCTAATTAATACTGCCCACAAATGCTTGTTTGGTTGTCGCTTGCGACAATTGTATCTGACTAGTAAGTATTGCAACTACAACGAAATGGCTGAATAAAAGTACCAACAACTGCTGGGTTATGGGTTTATCTCATGCTATCTGTATCTGATTAGTAATTGCTGCAACTACAACGGAATGATTAACTAACAGGACCCACTGCTTACTTTATCAGGACGATTATCTATACCTGACTAGTAATTACTGCAACGATAACTGAATAAATAAAACTGCCAACTGTGTGAGTTCCTCGGTTGACTTCCTCGTTTGGTCTCGAGGGGGAAACACCAGGATGAGTTTGTTTGGTGTTAGCTTCAGGTTGGATCCGGATAGGTCTATCTTACCCCTCTCTAATTGACGCCAGTTGTATCGAGTCTCTATAGGTTGTTTAGTGCATGCTGCCGCTGCCGCTTCAGTCCACCATACCTTTGTAGGCGAGGACCGCCGAATTCTAGCCTCGCCGTGTACTGGCCTCAGTACTGACGCTCCTTCTTTTTCCTTTGCCCTTTGTTGGCACCCCTTTTGTTTAAGCAGGTTTTGAGATCGACGCCGTTAGCAGGGTTACCCTTCCGGCTTGGCCTGGGCAGGGTTATGGACGCCATTGGTTATTCTTCAGGGCTCTTAGCCCCATTTGCTTCTTGTCCGTAGTCGGACGCTCTAACATTTTCAAGGAGATTTGGATCTTTGTACCGTATATCTGTATTCTTGACTCTTTGAGTCGCTGTTGTATATATCTGTTCTGTGGTTCCCATCGAGGACTGTTGTGTAATGTTATTACTGCTTTCCACCGCACGAAAGTGCTGGTGAGCACCTTTGAATCGTTTCTATGCGGGTTTGGCGAATTTTGCTCAAACTTGCATAGGTCCGATCGAGGGTGTTACTGAGTGGTATCGAGCTCAGCTATGATACCAAGTCCACAAGTCCAGCCTGTAGGATAACCTAGCTAACGGCCGAAGTAGAGTGTCAAAACTATTTTCGAAAAAAAAATCGGTTGGATAGTTCTGATTAGGTCTGATTTTATTCCTTACCCCTCTGCTGCTCTCCTCTTACCTCCGCGTGTTTTGAATCCGCTCTCTTCTCTCTCTTCGAGTCCAGGATTTCTCGTGGTTGGGTTCCATCGTACCTTCAAGGTTTCGCTTCCTCCTTTGGTAACGGTGTTGCTATATCTGGTCTTCATGTTATCCGAGGAATCCTTCGTCTGGTGGACTTCTCTTTGTTCCTTCTCGTGCCTTCCGGTGTTTTCCGACGCGACGACATCATCTACGCCAGATCCGATGCAGAGTCTGCATCACCCCTTTGTTCCGAACCTCGCTTGTCGAGATCTTCAGTCTGATTCCGAGAGTTGGTTGCATAATCCGCCTATTCGTGTGCAGAGTAATGGTTTGAGTGCGGGATGGAGTAGCTACCATACCACTACTCTTATCATTCGCTCTTGTACGCCGAATCAGTGGATCCAGCAGTTTTACTCCGTCCACGGAAGTTAGGGGTGGCTTATTTGTTGATACCTCTACCTTGACCTTTTGTTACGGAGAGTTCTCTCGGCGATCACGGACAACAACCTCTTGTTAGTGGTGTCGCGAGGATCTACACGAAGCGAGAAGACGCAGATCGCCGACTTTTCCCTCCGGTACCATGAGGCGGATCTCGAGGGCGAGATCCATTGTTAGTGGTGTCGAATTGTGGCATCCCGCAAAACCACTACTAGAAAATCGCGTTGAATTTGTGCATTGCATCGTCATCATCATGCATTGTTTGCCAAAACTATGTTTGCAAAGCCCGTGTTGTTTTCTAAACGCCCCTCTTTATTCAAACCTCAAAACCGGGTCCCCGGAATATTTTGGTTTGCCCGAAATCGGTTTGCAAAAACTTTGTTGAAATAAATAAAATATTTAATTTATTTTAGCGGGGCAGTCGAACGGGACGATTTAGCCCGAACGACCACCCCAGAAAAAAAACCAGATCGGTCCACCTCTTTAAATCCTAAAGCTACCCTCTATCCTACCCAACCCATCCCTCCACCTCACCCCAACCAATAGGCATGTGCCACCTCACCCTCTCCCTAACCCTCACCCAATCCCCACCTGCCACGTGGCCCAACCTCTCCCTCACACCTCCCCACCCACTCCCCCTGCCAACACCACACACACGCCACACCAACCAGTTCCCCCACACTACCGCCTGGACCTCACGACGCCATCGCACGCTGGACCCACCCTGCCCGGGCCCTCTCTCTCCCTCCCCTTCTTCCCGCATCCTCCTCCCTGTCTCCTACCTTCCGCCGACCCGCCTCCTCCTCCTCCTTCCTCCTCAGCCCTGCCCGGCGTGAACTGCCCTCGCCTTCCCGCCGTCCCGCTCCCGCGCCCACCCGCTCACCCCAGCGCCTACCTTCTCCCAGCGGCCGCAGAGCTGCACCAGCGCCGCTCCGCTGCCGAGCCTCCGCCCGTCCATGCCCCGCCGCTGCCAGCCGCCCGCCCGCCTCGTCGCCGCGAGCCACCCGCCGCCGCCTTCCCTCCGCTCCCGCCTCAAGTACCTCCGCCATGCCGCTTTGACGAACCCCGCCGTCCGGGAGCTTCGCCTCAGCGCCGCCGCGCCGCCTCGCTCACTCGCCCGCCCGCCGCTGCGTGCTCCTCCGTCCGTCTGCCTCCGCCCGCCTCCCGGCGGACCCCTGCGCTGCCCGGTGGTCTCCGCCGGCGCCGCTGCCGCCTCCTCCCCTTGGCGCCTCTGCGCCCTGCCCGCCTCCGGCCCGGCCGCCACAGCCGCGTGCTCCTCGGTCGCACCTGCCGCCCGCCTCGCCCGCGTCGCCCGGCCCTCCAGCGCCGCTGTGCCTCGCCGCCCAAGACCGCCACGCCAGAGGGCCTCGGGTTCAGCGCCGCCGGTCCCGCAGCACCTCCTGCCGTAGCACTGCGCCGAGGCCGCTCTCGTGTCGCCAAGATCTCCCTAGTGCGGACCACGCCAAGTCTCGCCAGACCGTCATCGGACTCCGGCCGCCAAGTTCTTCCGTGGACCCGATAATCGACCGACCCGTGGCGCGTCGACCCCACCAAGAACCATCGACGCCGCACCCGAGCTCGACACCGACAACCGAAGGGAACCCCGAGTACTTCGCCGCGGAAACTAGGGACGATGACGCCAATACGACAAGATCCACCTCCCAGAGCGACGACCCCCGGACACCAAGAGCTACCGGCAACATTACCAAGAACCGGACCCCGATGACCATGATCCCCACGGCAGGACAACGAGGACTTCGAAGTGGAACCGACAAGATCTGCTCCTCGGACACCGGGAACTTCCCCTGAACGCCAAGTTCGCCGACACGGACGCAACAAGAACTACCCTGTTACCAAGAACTACCCCGGAACCCCGAGATCTGACCCCCGTCGAACCCTGGACCCCGAACCCCGGAACCCCCCAAGATCGTCGAGAACCCTGATGTGTGAACCTTTTCCGACCCCCCCCCCCTATTTTATAAATGCATAATAACAACTTGTTGCATATTAAATTGTCATTCCCGCATGCATAGCATTGGTTTGGGGGCCTTATGCCGATTCACCTAATAATTAAATATGGGGCCCATATGCGGCAAATCTAGTCTCATATCGGCCTCATTTAAACTTGTGTAGCGAACCGTATCTTATCTTGCCTTGTTAAAACAACATTTAACTTGCGGGGTTTTAAACAACTTGAACCATCTAATTAAATGTCGGGACCCGGTTCCGCTTAATATGACCTAATTAAATTCGCACCTTGCCTTGTCATGCATCATACATGCATCATGCCGATCTTCCGCCGTGTATTAAATATTGCATCCGGTGTTTCTTCTAGTGTTTTGCTTCTTCGGATAAGGCCGTTGAGTTGATGTGAGCCGCCCGATCTTCGGTTGAACCTTGGCAATGTTTTCAAAGTAGCATCTCCCTTTCTACCTATCTTACTTTTATAGTATTTATTCCCTCCTGTTGATCTATTGCTATCTGTGTTGCGATGCTTTAGTTTCCGTACCTGTGATATCCCTTGCAGCCTTATATTGCCTTGGCCACATCCTATTACCTGTTGTTTGGTAGATAGTTGGACTTGCGCGTCGTAGTGGCTTGCTCAAGTGCTGATGTGTGTCGTCATATGCCACAGTTGCTGATGTATTGCCGCATGTTGCTGTTGGAGATGATTCTAGTTTTACTTATCGTCACTTTAATTCCTGTTTAACAACTAAAATTGAAATAAGCAGAGGCATCGGTGGGTGATAGAAAATATTTGGTTTCCGAATGCCCACTTGTGTCCCGTAATACCCCGAGTACTTGATACCTGTTCCTTGTTTTATCGCGCTATCCACATCCGGGAGGTATATGGGACCCCCCTGAGCCAGAGCTTGATTCAGTCTTATTTCTTGGGGCCACAACTAGTTTGCGGTTTTATTACGATCATGTACTTATGCCATGCTATTTTCTGTATTTAAATTGTGCGAGGAGCACACTGTACTGTTTAGGTATGCGGAGTGATTACGCGGTATCGACAAGCCCAGCCACACTTTCGGGTTCCCGATCGCCATGACCATTGGCGCAACCTTGAGGCCGCCTCGAGCTTGCTTACTCCTATGGATCTACTCAAAGGGTGGCCCTGAAATATTTCTGAATCCTGTGATTGTTCAGTCGTGAAAGCCTCGTTGGGTTTTGATTTGGTTTTTCCGAGGTTGATCGAGCGTGTGTTGCTATTGGTGCACCCCGGCCGGGGAAAACTTTCTGAAAGCCGTGTCCGCGGATATGGACGACTTGGAGCACAGTATCTCGATCATAGACAAGCATAACTAAAGTTTACTGCTATAAATTTGACTTATAATGACTAGTAATCAGCTTCACTATAATGGAATGGCTAATTAATACTGCCCACAAATGCTTGTTTGGTTGTCGCTTGCGACAATTGTATCTGACTAGTAAGTATTGCAACTACAACGAAATGGCTGAATAAAAGTACCAACAACTGCTGGGTTATGGGTTTATATCATGCTATCAGACGATTAGTAATTGCTGCAACTACAACGGAATGATTAACTAACGGGACCCATCGCTTACTTTATCGTGACGATTATCTATACCGACTAGTAATTCTGCAACGATAATCGAATAACTAAAAGCGCTAACCGTGAGTTCCTCGGTTGACTTCCTCGTTTGGTCTCGAGGAAACACCAGATGAGTTTGTTTGGTGTTAGCTCAGGTTGGATCCGGATAGGTCTATCTTACCCTCTCTAATTGACGCCGCTTGTATCGAGTCTCTATAGGTTGTTTAGTGCATCTTTGCCGCCGCTTGATCCACCATACCTTTGTAGGCGAGGACCGCCAATTCTAGCCTCGCCGTGTCACCGCCTCGATCGACGCTCCTTCTTTTCCTTTGCCCTTTGTTGGCACCCCTTTGTTTAAGCAGGTTTTGAGATCGACGCGTTAGGTGGTTACCCTTCCGCTTGGCCAGGGGTTATGGACGCCATTGGTTATTCTTCAGGGCTCTTAGCCCCATTTGCATCTTGTCCGTAGTCGGACGCTCTATCATTTTTAAGGTGATTTGGATCTTTGTACCGTATATCTGTATTCTTGACTCTTTGAGTCGCTGTTATATATATATCTGTTCTGTGGGTCCCATCGAGGACTGTTGTGTAATGTTATTACTTCGTTTTCCACCCGCACGAAAGTGCCTGGTGGGCACCTTTGAATCGTTTCTATGCGGGTTTGGCGAATTTTGCTCAAACTTGCATAGGTCCGATTCTGAGGGTGTTACAGCGGCTAGGGTCACCCGGAAGCATTCGGCTTGTGATTTGCCCCGTGGAAAGTTTGTGAGGGTTTGGAGACTACCTTAAAGTCTACCACGAGTAAGTGAGATATTCCTTTGTGGGATAGGCTCGGAGAAGAAGGTGAGCCTTCGTGGCGCGTGAGGAATCCTTCGTGGAACCTCACACCTCACCAACGTGACGTAGCCCCCTTGCCAAAGGTGGTGAACACGGGAATACATCTTCGTCTCCGCGTGCTTCGGTTATTCCTTAACCGATCTCTTACTTGTGTTGCTTATCTTGTGATAGCCTTCGAGCTTGAAGTATCTTGTACATCATCTAGGTTGCCTCACCTAGTTTGCATTTAGGCTCACTTATATTCCGCAAAGCCTAAAACTTGCAAAAGATTATAAAGAATTTTGTAGAAACCTATTCACCCCCCTCTAGGTTAACCATCTTACACTTTCAATTGGTATTAGAGCCAAGGGCTCTTTTAAGGGCTTTACCGCCTAAGAGGAAAGATGGTTTTCTCCGATGATGAGGAGGAAAAACTTATTCGGTCAAGGAGCTTCGTGAAATCTTAGCCAAGAGTGCCCTTGAAAAGGCCAAGGCGGATTCCGATCTCCTTGTTCGAATGAGTTACCTAGAAGGACAACTTAAGGCCATTGGCGATGGGGCTTTTCTTGGTAATCCATTGGTAGTACCTCAAGGGAGACCAATGGACATCGAGAAGGATAAGGATGCCGAGTCCGCTCATGAGGGCGGCTAGTCAAAAACTTCCACGCCCCCTAATCAATTCCCTTATGTTTATCCTAAGCAAAAGAACATCATGCCTCATATTAATGGTTCGGGCCCTGCACCTCATTATGATGGAACTCATTTCTCGCATTGGAAAAGCTTCTATGGAATCTCATCTTCGCAGCTGCAGCGTTGAGCTTTGGGAGATTGTATGCACCGGCTTCCACCCTCATGATCCCAACAACCTCACCCAGGGAGAGTACTACGACCGTCAACTAAATGCAACGGCTTGTGACAAGATAAGGAGTGCCATTCACCGCACTCTCCATGATCAAGTCAGCGACATCCCCACCGCAAAGGATCTTTGGGATAGGATTGTCATTCTCCAAGAGGGAACCTCTCTTATCCAAAAGTCCAAGTATGAAGCTTCCAAGTCTGAGATGAACATGTTCATGAACCATGATGGTGAAACTATCGCTGAAGCATACAAGAGACTCGTTGCCCTCCGCGTGAAGATTGGTGGCCTAGGGTGTGAGAAGTATGATGATGGATTCAATTTGAATGATGAACTTATCAAGTCCAAGATTGTCTCCATGATCGCGGTCACCGACAAGAAGCTTTCCTTGAACTTGCAACTCCTCGATAGAGCTAATCAATTCACTCCTGATGATCTAGTCTCTTATCTAGTTGCCACAGATAACTTGGCGAATGAAGGGCAAATATCAAGGATATCAACCGTGCTATTGGGTCTTCCCACTCTCTAGATTTAAAGGCCAAGCAAGTGCAAGAAGATGATGCTAGTGATGAAGATAGCGATGGTGATGGAGTTGATGATATGCTCTCTCAACTTGCTCTCTTCACCAAGAACATGAAGTTCCGAAGAAGGAGAAGCTCAATGGGATCAAGTGAGAAGAAGAGGACGTGCTACAATTGTGATGAGGCAACCCATTTTGCTGACAAGTGTCCTTATGAGAAGAGGCTTGACAAGCCTAAATATGAAAAAGGTGCCAAACCAAGATTGAAGCCCAACCCCATCAATGAAAGATACAAGAGGAACAATAGGCGTGATGGTAAGGGCTTCCTAGGCCAAGAATACATATACGACAATGAGGAAGAGGATGAAGAGAAGGTGGTTGAGGTGGTTTGGCCTTTGCCAAACCAGTTCTCTTCACCTATGACTACACCAAGGACTACACCGATGACTCTCCTAACCCCAAGGTCACTGCCACTTGCCTCATGGCAAGGAGCTCCAAGGACGAGTCCGACGTGGAGTGTGGGGATAAGGAAAAAGTGGTGGGTGTGACCGGTTTGACATATGTCGAATCCGGTTCACCTCTCACCTACGACTACTCTAAGGACTACATCGAGAGTTCTCCTATTCCCAAGATCACCGGTTCTTGTCTTATGGCAAGAAGCTCAAGGTAATTGTCTCTCCTCCATCCCTATCCGGTGTCTTGGATGATCTTGAGAGTGAACATGATAGTGATAGTGATAATGATGAATTTGGAAAAGAATATATAAAAGAAATGTATGCTATCATGAAGTCTCTTCCTCCCATTGCTCGTGCTAGAGTCAAGCAATTAATGGAACTTGTTAGCTCACACGATGAGACCATTGATAGCTTGAAATCTCATATTGATGATGAGAAACGAAGATTCAATCTTCTTGAGCAAGAGCTTTGTGAGGAAAAGAATACCAACTCTTTTCTTAAACTACAAATTGAAATCTTTGAAATTGATAAAGCAAAAGATATGGACACTATTGATAGGGCTAACTCATTGTCTCAAGAGCTCGATGTCTCAAAGAAAGAGCTTGAAGTTGCTCATGCTTCTCTTACCAAGGACCTTGAGCACCTTGAGAAGGCTAGTTTGCTTGTCAAGCGTGAGCTCATAAAACTTGGAGAGAACCATGATCAACTTCGGGTGTCCTATGATAAAGCTCTTGGTACATTGAAGGATCCAATTATAGTTGAAAACAATTCTTGTACCTCTAACTCTACCTTTGATCAAGCTCACCTCATTGAGGAAAATAAGAAGTTGAAAGAGCAACTTGAGAAAGAGCGGCGTGCACCTACCTCCAAGGGAAAGATCCTAGATGAGATTTTATCCCGTCAAAAGATGAGAGTTTCCAAGGAAGGTGTCAGTTTTGATCCAAAGAACAACACAAGCAATGCCATTCCACCGAAGAAGATAACCTTTGTGAAGGAAGGTGACAAGGTGGTTGACCGGGTCAAAAAGAATGTGGTGAATGGGGGAGCCATGAGGGGCAATCCCAATCACAAGTATGCGGGAGAGTCTAATCCTTCCTATGTGCTGTGTAAGGGCACTCAAGGAAATGTATATGCCAAATATGTTGGCCCTCGAAATGGTTATGCTTATAGGTGGTACTCAATTTGGGTACCTAAGGATCTTGTTGCTAATGCTAGGGGACCCATTACTCAATGGGTTCCTAAATCAAAGAATTGATTTTGTAGGGTTATGCCTCCGGTGGATCAAAATGGGTGTTTGACAGTGGATGCACCAATCACATGACCGGAGGTAGGAGTGGGCTTGAACAATTCATTCACGATGTCAACTCAACGTCAAGCATCACTTTTGGAGATAACTCAAAAGGAAAGGTTCTTGGTTATGGCAAGTTGGTAATTTCCAAGGTTTTGACTCTTGAGACCGTCCTACATGTTGAAAACCTTGGTTACAACTTGATTTCTATTAAACATCTCGCGGATGTCGGCTATGACTCCTATTTCTCTAGAACTTTTGTGAAGGTCTTTAGGGGTGATGATCTCAGCTTGGTTCTCATTGGACACGTGGAAGACGACCTTTATGTGGTCGACCTGTCGAAAGAGAGTCAATCTCTTCCTACATGTCTAATGGCCAAGGCTGACAAGGGATGGCTTTGGCATCGTCGCCTAGGCCATGTCAACATGAGAAATCTCAATCTCCTCCTAAAGGGTGAACATATTATTGGACTAACCGGTATCTCCTTTGAGAAAGATCGTGTGTGTAGTGCTTGCATTTCAGGGAAGCAAATTGGAAAGCATCATCCTTCCGTTACCAAGGTGGCCACGTCAAAGACCCTTGGAATTGCTCCATATGAATCTCTTCGGGCCTTCGACATATGACTCTCTTGGTGGAAGAAGATATGGTCTTGTCATTGTTGATGATTACTCAAGGTATACTTGGGTCTTTCTTCTCAAGACGAAGGATGAGACTTTCAAGGAATTCATGATCTTTTCCAAGCAAGCTCAACACACTCATGGTGTGGAGATCAAGACTATTAGAACCGACAATGGCACCGAGTTCAAGAATTACACCATGCAAGAATTTGTTGAAGATGAGGGGATCAAGCATGAATTCTCAGCTCCTTATACCCCTCAACAAAATGGTGTTTTTGAAAGGAAGAACCGGATAATCATTGAGATGGCAAGAACAATGTTGAGTGAATTAAAGTCTCCTCACAATTTTTGGGGAGAAGCTATTGCTACCGCGGTCCACTACACGAACCGGCTCTTCCTCCTTGCTCCCTTTGACATGACTCCATATGAGATTCTCACAAGTAAGAAGCCCAATGTCAACTACTTCCGTGTCTTTGGGTGCAAGTGTCTCACAAGAACAAAAGGAAAAGCTCGGTAAATTCGAATCTAGAACTATAGAGGGTATTTTTGTTGGTTATGCGGAAAACTCTCATGCCTATAGATACTACAACAAGACTAATGGTTGTGTTGAAGTATCTTGTGACGTGGAGTTTTTGGAGAATAATGGTCCCCATGAGGGGCAAGTTTCTTCTCGTGATGTAGGAGATGGTGATTCTTCTCAAGTCATCAAGTTGATGGGTATTGGGCACATCTTGCCTATCGAGTCTCACATTCATGTTCAACAAGATGATGGGGGAGAATCAATCTCAACTCAATAAGAGTCGAGCTCTATCCAAGTTGAGCCATCAAATGCATCACAAGATCAACATCTCTCTCATAATGCCTTGCAAACCGAAGAACAAGAACCAAGCCCTCAAACCTTCGAGCAAGACCAAGTAGAAGATCAACCTCCATCTCAAGGCCAAGCTCAAGATGGTGTCAACGATCAAGGCCCCTCAAAAGATGAATTTGTTGATCATGAAGGCACAATTCGGAAGATTAAGGCCGCCTCCATTGCAAGTGGACTTCAAGTCAACAATATCCTTGGAAGCATATCAAGAGGGATCGAGACCCATGCCAGGAAGAAGAACCTCACAACCTTTTGTGGGCACCATGCTTTTGTGTCCAACTTCTAGCCCCTTAAGGTTCATGAGGCTTTGGAGGATCCGGATTGGGTCATTGCCAAGAAAGAAGAACTCGAGTGTTTCACCCGCAATGAAGTATGGTCTCTAGTGGAGAGGCCTAAAGATCATCGCATCAATGTTATTGGGACCAAGTGGGTGTTCAAAAACAAGCAAGATGAGAACGGGGTTGTCACGAGGAACAAAGCAAGGTTAGTGGCGCAAGGGTATGCCCAAATAGAAGGTATTGACTATGAGGACACCTTTGCGCCCGTTGATCGTCTTGAAGCTATTCGTCTCTTGCTTGCTTATGCATCTTTCCATAACTTCAAGCTTTATAAAATGGATGTGAAAAGTGCATTTCTTAATGGTCCCTTGAAAGAGGTTGCATATGTAGCTCAACCCCCGGGTTTTGAAAACACACGCTATCCCAACCATGTGTATCTACTCCATAAGGCTCTCTATGGACTAAAGCAAGCTCCTCGTGCTTGGTATGAGCACCTTAGGGATTTTCTACTCATGGATTGGTTTAGCGTGGGTAAGGTCGATTCCACCCTTTTCACCAAACGGGTTAAAGGGGGTGGCTTATTTATTGTTCAAATATATGTTGATGATATTATCTTTGGTGAAACTAACGAATCTCATAACAAAGCTTTTGCCGAGTTGATGACTATGAAATTTAGGATGTCCATGATGGGGGAGTTGAAGTTCTTTCTAGGCTTCATCATAAAGCAACTTCCTCATGGCACTTTCATCTCTCAAGAAAAGTACATTAAGGATATGCTCAATAAGTTCGAGATGGCCAAGGCTAATCCCATGAAGACACCCATGCCACTAAATGGACAACTTGGCCTTGGAGTAAGTGAGAAGGACGTGGATCAAAAGGTATATCATTCTATGATTGGTTCCTTGATCTAACTTTGTGCTTCTAGGCCAGATATCATGTTAAGTGTAGGAATGTGTGCTCGTTTTCAATCCGCTCCCAAGGAGTGCCACTTGATGGCGGTCAAACGGATTTTTAGGTACCTTGTTCTCACTCCTACTCTCGGGCTTTGGTATCCAAAGGGGTCAACCTTTGAGCTTGTTGGATATTCGGATGCCGATTGGGCAGGTGATAAGGTTGACAAGAAATCAACCTCCGGGGCTTGCCAATTTATTGGCCGGTCGTTGGTAAGTTGGTCTTCCAAGAAAGAAAACTCCACAGACCTATCCACCGCCGAAGCCGAATACATATCCGCGGCATATTGTTGTGCTCAATTGTTATGGATGAGGCAAACCTTGAAAGACTATGGTGTGTCTCTTGGTACGGTGCCTCTTCTATGTGACAATGAAAGCACGATAAAGATCGCCAACAACCCCGTCCAACATTGCCGCACCAAACATATTGACATTCGCCACCACTTCCTACGTGACCATGTCGCAAATGGTGATATCAATCTCACTCATGTGGGTACGATGTTCCAATTGGCCGATATATTCACGAAGCCTTTGGATGAAGCCTGGTTTGTTATGTTGAGGCGAGAACTCGGTATCCTAGATCCCCAAAACTTGGATTGATTTGCTTCTTGCACTATATTCTTGCTCTTAACATGCTATGTAGACTAGTTGCGCCACACATGTAGGGATAGCCATCTTACCATGTCTTGGTTTGATGCATACCTATGTGTGCAACATAAATTGATCTCGTGTCATGATATGAGTCCAAGCATCTATCTTTGAGGCGTCATGACACATGTGCTTAAACATAGGGGGAGAAATCCCCCACAACCTTCTAGCCTCCTTTGCTTTTCAATGTTTTCCATCTTGAGGCTCTCTGAGTTTGACCTTTCCTCTCGCTCTTGATATCTTCGAATCATGCCTATTGTTGCTCTTTGTGAGGTTGAAATTTATTCTTTCCAATAGGCATGCCTAGATCACCTGCTTCCTCTACCCTTTTGGAGTCTACTATCTTCCTCTAATTGCACATGCCATCCTCGAAAAAACCATTACATTGTTGGTTCTTGGCCGGTCGACGGCTCCCATCTCAGACCGGTGCAGTTGTCGGAAAACCGGACCAGAACCGGAAAGTCCGCTTATACTATACCGGGTCTATACGGATCTCGTGTCTGAACCGTTTTTCGGTTCTACTCTGGTTTTCCGAGCTGTAGACCGGGTCCTCCGGTTTGGATCTCGGTTCAACCGAACTCAAAACCGAGTTTCAGATCTGTTTTTTTCTTTTCTCCCTCTTCTCCCTGGTCCCCCCCTCCTCCCACAGTTCCACTTCACTTCCCCCGACCTCTCCTCCTCCATTGTCGCCCCTCCCCACCCTCCCCTCCTCTCCTAGGGTGATTCCACCCCTAGGATCCATAGATCGGGCCACCATTTCATAAGGAAGGACTTTTGGAGGCTTCTCACCAAAGGAATTTCTTCCTCTCGCGGTGGTTCGGGATCTTTTTGGTGTTCTCCTTCCTCAAGGGCTCCTTGGTGCTTTCCTTCACGGGAAGCCATGTCCTCGGGTACTCCTTTTCTCCCTCTCTTGTCCTTCTCACATCCCTATGTTTTGCTATACATTGTGTTGGATTTGAGAAATTAGGGTCCACCTAGTTTTTTTCTCCACCCTCGTTCCTCCATGTCCTACCCACTCTGCTTAGAACTATTTGCGCAAGTACTTGAGTCATTGGTACGATTTTTACATTGCATAGTGGCCTCTGTGGATCTCGGTTTGAAACCCGGTTGTTCCGGCCCTGGCACCGGACCGTCCGGTCTGAGTCCGGTTTTCCGGCTCTGACACCGGGTCGTTCGGTTCTGCGTTCGGTCCGATCGGCCCTGGCACCGGACCATCCAGTTCGATCGTTGCTCCGCCCTGCACCGACCTCTCTGCAATGTCTCTTATTTTACCATGAACTTGCCCAAATCCAAGTTTCTTTTTCTCTCATCCTCCCCTTTGGCATGTGTACTTATCTCTATGCTCCCCAACCTCCCTCTCTCTTTTTCACAGGTGAAGACGCTGATTCTGCTAGTGATGAGTATGTGCCTGATCATGAGTATGTGCCCGAAGTAGCTAACAGGAGTAAGCGGGCTCGTCGCAACACTCCGTCTGTGCAGCTTGAGCCTGAGGGTAGCGCTCGCTCTGGGAGCATCAAACTCAAAGCTAACAGGGGTAAGCAGCAAGCTTCTCAGGACGAGGCTGAGGATGTGCCTTGTCAAAATCTGAAGGGTATGGAGATTGGTCAGTACCGGGCTCTCCGCAAGAAGAATCCCTATCGCTTCAAGCAACACACCTATATAGGATCTGACAAGAAATTCTAGACTGAGACTCAGGCTATGATGTGGGATCACATTTACACTCAGTTCTGGGTCACTCCGTGTGGCCACATTCAAGCTCTCAATCTGGAGTGGTTCAATATGTATGCAGCCTCGGATTACTTCTATGTTGATGAAGCTATGAGGAAAATGGATCTGTTCGACCTCGTCTGTCTCAAGGAGGACTATTTCCCCGACTTCATCCGTCAGTTCTTTTGCACAGTCTACTTTCATGATGATGACGATAGCACTATGACTTGGATGACTGGCACGAGGCGTTTTCAGGCTACTTATGCTGATTTGGTCGATGTCATGGGCTACACTGGTCGCGGCGGAGGTTTCCGTATTCACAGTGAGAAGGTCAAGCCTGCTGAGACTCTTGCTTTCTGCTATCCCAGTGATTCTCAGTGGAGTCCCCCGTGCATGACTGGCATGTATTACTACTATCACACCTTGGCCACTATCTTCCGTCAGTCCCTTGTTCCCCGTGTTGGCGATTCCACCAACTGCCGTGGGTATTTTGCCAACTTGTTGTACTACTGTCATCCGGATCGGCTGAGGAAGATTGATGGATGTGACTTTGTGTACTGTGAGCTGCGGCGGGCTGCTTTGGACAGGATGACTCCCACTTTCCGCGCGTATGTTCAGAAGCTGCTCAATCGGGTGGTGCCGCCTGGTGTGATGGTGGACGAGCATGAGGACCAAGAAATGCTTAATCTTTGTCTCCGTGCATACACTCCTGAGGTCCCTGGGATGCGGCCTCCTGAGCACCGCACCAAAGCTACTCATGATCCTCGGCCTTCTTTTTCTACTCAGGCTGGTTCTCGTCGTCCTGTTGGTGAGTCCTCCTCTCACCCAAGGCCGAAGGGTGGTGCTGCCAAGTTTTTCAAGAGGCTATTCCAGATGTGCCGTTCTTCCTATGATGTGAGTCACAAGGGTTTGGAATTGAGCCAGGAGACTAGACGCCGCCACAATGAGTATCTTGCGACCCAGTGTCACTCCTCCACCTGATGGTCCTGAGATGGCCCCTGTTCCTTATGTCAACTATGAGATGCCTCTTGATGATGCTATGTTCTATGGGTACTTCCGTCGGTTGCTCCAGTGGTCCTGGTGGTCCCTCTGCTCAGGGTCATGATGATGAGGACAATGATGATGCTGCTGATAGTGACGAGTACTCTGAAGAGGAAGATGTCCCTCCTCCTCCTCCGCCGCCGTTCTTCTAGTTGGGTTGCGTTAGCATTGCTCTCCTCCTCTTCCTTTTTGGTGTCTCGATGCCAATGGGGGAGAAGAGTAGAGTTCTATTAGTTATCTAGTTCCTTGCCGGGTTTTCCGGGAGTTCGTTAGCACAATGCCCCTTGCGTTCTCATTGCTTCTTATGGCATTGTGCTTTCCCTTTCTCTTTATGTATGAACTATCTGCTTTCGTTCCGTCTGTTGGACAAGTTTGTGCTATGTGTGTGAACCATGGATATTTATATTATGCTATGACTATGTCTATTGTTGTTTATAATATATTTGCGAACTCTAGCTCGGTTTGTCATCGCCAACCAAAACGGGGAAGATTGAAAGGGTATTTTACCCTATGCTATTTTTGGTTGACAATGACACCATGGTTAGAGTGGACTAATGCTATTTCTAGTGTCTTACACAGGTTCTAGTCCAATGTTGTGATGAAATGTTATCGGAGACCCCCCCCCCCCATTTTGATAACGAAGCTTCGCACCGGAGTTTTCCCTTTTTATGTAATTTGAGTCCGGTTAGGAGCTCCGCACTATTAAGAGGGGTTCTCTCGATGAGCTTGTTGGGGATGATCACCTAAGCCATATACACATTCCTTTCTCCTACCTAATCCATCACCAAAGAGAGAAGAGAAGAAATCCTATCCACCAGAGCCTTTTCTGCAGATCCGGTTTTCAGACCGGTTGGACCGGCTCCCAGACCGGACCGTCCGGTGTCAGGATCGGAAATTCGGACTCAAACCGGGTTCTCCGGTTTACTCACTCCGAATCTATCCGAGTTTGGGTACTGAGAGCAGTTTCGGTTTCGGTCCGGTTTTCCGGGCTGTGGACCGGACTGTCCGGTGTGTGGACCGGACCAACCGAACTTAAAACCGGACCTTGCGTTTTTGGCTCAAAACGGCTAGTTTTTCTCCTTGAGTATAAATATCCCTTCTTCCAGCTTGAGTAGGTTAGGCATTCAGTTTATATCATTTCTTGAAGCTCTCTCTCTCTCCCCATTGTTGAAACACAAAAGCTTGAGGATCTCCCATTCTACCCAACCAAATCCAAATCCCTTTGGTAGAAAGGAAGAGGAGGTCTCGATCTATGTTTCCACCAAGCCAAAGTTCATTCCACCTTGAGTTCATCGAGTTAGCTTGTTACTCTTGGGTTTGTGGGAAACCCTAGGCGGCTAGGGTCACCCGGAAGCATTCGGCTTGTGATTTGCCCCGTGGAAAGTTTGTGAGGGTTTGGAGACTACCTTAAAGTCTACCACGAGTAAGTGAGCTATTCCTTTGTGGGATAGGCTCGGAGAAGAAGGTGAGCCTTCGTGGCGCGTGAGGAATCCTTCGTGGAACCTCACACCTCACCAACGTGACGTAGCCCCCTTCCCAAAGGTGGTGAACACGGGAATACATCTTCGTCTCCGCGTGCTTCGGTTATTCCTTAACCGATCTCTTACTTGTGTTGCTTATCTTGTGATAGCCTTCGAGCTTGAAGTATCTTGTACATCATCTAGGTTGCCTCACCTAGTTTGCATTTAGGCTCACTTATATTCCGCAAAGCCTAAAACTTGCAAAAGATTATAAAGAATTTTGTAGAAACCTATTCACCCCCCCCCTCTAGGTTAACCATCTTACACTTTAAATTACCATCCGCGTCCGTTTTCTTCTTGAAAATCCATTTGCACTCAACGGCCTTTCGGTTGCTAGGAGGGTCCACCAAAGTCCATACTTGGTTTTCGCTCATGGACCCCAATTCGGATTTCATGGCCTCTAGCCATTTCTTAGAGTCTGGGCTCAACATTGCTTCCTCATAGTTCAGGTTCCTTTGTTTCTACCAACAAGACTTAAAGACAGTTGTCGTACCACTTAGGAGGGGCATGTGACCTTGCCGACCTGCGACGTTCAGCAGCAGCATCGTTCGAAGTTTCATGATCCTCGTCATTAGCTTCCTCTCTTGTTGGTGCAGACGGCACTGGAACAATTTTAGGTGATGCGCTACTCTCCAACTCGAGAGAAGGTTCAATAACCTCGTCTAGCTCTACCTTCCTCCCACTCACTTCTTTCGAGAGAAACTCCTTCTCAAGAAAGGATTCGTTCTTTGCAACAAACACTTTGCCTTCGGATCTGTGGTAGAAGGTATACCCAATAATTTCCTTAGGGTATCCTATGAAGACGCATTTTTCCGCTTTGGGTTCGAGCTTGTCCGGCATCAACTTATTGACGTAAGCTTCGCATCCCCAAACTTTAAGAAACGACAACTTAGGTTTAGCACCAAACCATAGTTCATACGGTGTCATCTCAACGGATTTAGATGGTGCCCTATTTAAAGTGAATGCAACGGTTTCTAATGCATAACCCCAAAATGATAACGACAAATCTGTAAGAGACATCATTGATCGCACCATATCTAATAGAGTTCGATTCCGGCGTTCAGACACACCATTGCGCTATGGTGTTCTGGGTGGCGTGAGTTGCGAAACGATTCCACTTGCTTTAAGATGCATGAGAAAATTATAACTCAAATATTCACCTCCACGATCGGATCGTAGAAATTTATTTTTCCTGTTACGATGGTTTTCCAGTTCGTTCTGAAATTCTTTGAACTTTTCAAACGTTCATTAAATAGATATACCCATGTCTACTTAAGTCATCAGTAAAAGTGAGAAAATTGCGATATCCACCGCGCGTCGAAACACTCATTGGTCCGCATACATCGGTATGTATGATTTCCAACAAGTCCGTTGCTCGCTCCATCATTCCATAGAACGGGTTTTGATCATCTTTCCCATGAGGCACGGCTCGCACGTGTCAAATGATTCAAAATCAAGAGACTCCAAAAGTCCATCAGAATGGAGTTTCTTCATGCGTTTTACACCAATATGACCTAGACGGCAGTGCCACAAATAAGTCGAATTATCACTATCTACTTTGCATCTCTTAGCCTCAATGTTATGGATGTGTGTTTCATTGCTTTCGAGATTCATAAGAAATAAACCATTCATAGCAGTTGCATGACCATAAAAGATGTTACTCATATAAATAGAACAACCGTTATTCTCCGATTTAAATGAATAACCGTCTTGCAATAAACATGATCCAGATATAATGTTCATGCTCAACGCAGGCACATGATAACATTTGTTAAGGTTTAAAACTAATCCCGAAGGTAAAACTAAGGAGAACGTGCCGACGGCCATCACATCAACTCTTGATCCATTGCCAACGTGCATCGTCACCTCATCCCTTGCTAGTCGTCGTCTATTCCGTAGCTCCTGTTTCGAGTTACAAATATTAGCAACTGAACCAGTATGAAATACCCAAGCACTACAACGAGCGCTAGTAAGGTAAACATCAATAACATGTATATCAAATATACCTTTAATGGTGCCAGCCTTCTTGTCCGCTAAGTACTTCGGACAGTTGCGCTTCCAGTGACCCTTGTCCTTGCAATAGAAGCACTCATTGTCCGGCTTAGGTCCAGACTTGAGCTTCTTCTCAGCAGGGTCAACGCGCTTGCCGCTGCATTTCTTGAAGGACTTCTTTGCACCCTTACCTTTCTTAAAGCTAGGGGTCTTGTTGACCATCAACACATGATCATCTTTCTTGATATCCACCTCCGCAGATTTCAGCTTAGCGAAGAGCTCAGTGATCGTATCAGTGGAACCAATCTGATTGTGAGTAACTACAAAACCTTTGTAGCTAGGAGGGAGTGATTGCAGAACTCTGTCAATCTTGAGCTCTTCTGGAATCTTGCAGTCCAGTTGCTCAAGACGTTGAGTGTAGCCCTACATCTTAATGGCATGCTCACTAACGGAACTCCCTTCCTCCATCTTGCAGTTAAAGAATTTCTCAGAGATCTCATATCTCTCGAGCAGGCTGAGTCCAAAACATGGTTTTCAGTTCCTCAAGTATCTCAAAGGGCCCGGCGAACTCCTCAAAACGATTTTGAAGGTCCGATTCCATAACAAACAACATGGTACTCTTAATCACTCCATAATCATCTTTGCGTGACTGATAAACAGTTTTTTCATCAACCGGCGCATCAATAGCAGGGGCGTCACCTAGAGCTTTCTCAAGGACATAGTACTTTTGTCCGCCAGCGAGAATGATTCTCAGATTGTGGAACCAGTTGGTGAAGTTAGACCCATTATTCTTAAGCTTTTCTTTCTCAGCAAAAACGTTGAAGTTGAAGTTGGACTTAGCCATTTGATCTACAAAATTTGCAAGTACAATTTAGACTATGTTCATGATAACTAGTTCAACTTAATCAAATTACTAGATTAACTCCCACTAAATTCAACATCCCTCAAGTTGTTTAGTGAACACGATCCAAATTCACCACACCTAATCCGATCTTTACGAGAAGAGATGTGGTTTCAATGGTGGACAACAAAGTGTCGATCATATCATTCATATGACTCATGCTTAACCTTTCGGTTCGTGTGTTCCGAGGCCATGTCTGTACATGCTAGGCTCGTCAAGTCAAATCCAAGTATTTCCGCGTGTGCAAAACTGGCTTGCACCCGTTGTATGTGAACGTAGAGTTTATAGCACCCGATCATCACGAGGTGCTTGAACACGACAAACTTTCTCAATGGTGCATACATGGGGAGAACACAATTTTATCTTGATATTTAAGTGAGGAATCATCTTATAATGCTACAGTCACAATCTAAGCATAATAAGATACATAAAAGGATAAACATCACATGCATATAATTTTATGTGACATGGTATAGCTAATCTCCGCGCAATGATCTCCATCTTGTGCGTGCCAGCATGATCTCCATCACTCCACCATGATTGCCTCCACCATGAATAGCAACTACAACTATTGCTAACTACTTAGCGATAAAGTAAAGCTATTTCATGGCGTATAAGAAGTTGACACACAGGTCATACACAATTATAAAGACAACCATCACTACTAGAGAAAAGCCTATGCGAGGCGCACCTAAAAGCCTATCTGAGGCGCATATCATATGCGCCTCTAGCTTCAAGCCTCGGGTATTTTTTATGCGAGGCGCATATGATATGCGCCTCCTATACTTCACATATGCGAGGCGCATATCAATATGCGCCTCGCATATGTGAATTATAGGAGGCGCATATGATATATGCGCCTCACATATGTTTTACAATGCGCCTCGTATATTTATAGTATATGCGCCTCCTATAGTATCCTATATGCGCCTCCGGTAATATTTTCGAAATTCAAGTTTTACAGACCACTATAAATAATAATATACAGATATTCAAATATACAATATAGTCCAGAATACAGTATAAAGAGCACATAATTTTTCAGAAACTTGCAATTTGCCAAAGCATAATAGAACCAACATGAATACATTACACATCAATCATGACATACAAGTTCATACATCAAGTGTTTGTGCCACAAGTTCACACCTCCGAGTACAAGTTCACAATCACATTACACCTTCGAGTACAAGTTCACAATCACATTACAACTCCAACGACGTAGCTCTACCTAGATGAAGTAGAACACATAACCTACCATGAAGAGCAACAATGTGGTGATCACGAGGAAGTTCCTCCACTTCTTCCTTCCATGCCTCCTCCACTTCTCTTCCGCCACCTCTCTACTCTCATAGCATTGGTAGCTGTTGCCCAAGAAGTTGTTCACTTGCTTCTGGCAGTCTTTCCACTCCTCGTACACACCTGGAACCCGACCGACGTACACGACATAACACCTCGGCATCTCCTACACATAATAAAGATGATATTACTTATGTCAGTGGAAAGCAATAGCTAGCAGTTCACAAAATAGAATCATGCATATATATATGGGTGCAACAAAATGTAAGAAATCACGTTCTAATCATCGGCATTTCGAAGAAAGACCAAAAAAAGCAAACCAAGAATGACTTGGATTAGTGCCTCATACTTAGATTGGGCACGGCTGCTCGCTGTTCGATCTCATGCGGCAAGTAGAGTATATGCCCAAATTACTAGTCTACTTGGCACACAAGATCGAACAGCGGCATAGTCATACACGTGACACCACAACATGTTCTAATCATCGGCATTTCGAAGAAAGACAAAGAAAGCAAACCACAAGAAGTAGGGAAGCAATGAAAAATGAAAAGCAACAAGCACTTAAAATAGTTCGTAACACAAATAACTAGCTAGTGTCTCTCACAATCAAGTTGAACGGTTGACAAAACATATTCTAGAGGTTTTGCTAGGCAAGTTTAACATAGTGATAAGAGGTTACAACACGAGTTCAAAACTAACAGCTAGGTACCCAGGCAATGCAATCATGAAGTCTTCTTCGGCTCTTGAGTCGGCTTTGGGGGGGCATTGATGAAGCCCGACCGAGTTTTCGCCATTTGCATGAACATCCTGCCGTCACCCTGCTGCGCTAAGCGTTCGTCTATCTCCCTGTTGGACGGTGTATAGCCGCCGTAGAAGGTGCCTCCGGTTTTTATGACTCCCTGGTACACGATTGTCGCGATCTCCTCCTGGATGTTGAAGAAGTGTTGCCTGAGGTTGCGAGCCTGTATGCATGCAAGCTTTTCAGCCCACTTCACGAGGTCAGATGGCAGCGTTTTGGTCTCCATGTCATTGAAGAACGCCTTCATGTGGTAAATGGCGTAGAAGGCATCCTTCCCACTGCCAGGCGGCTGCTTGACGCAGGCAAACTTCGTCGTGTGGCGGAACACGTGCGCGCCGAACTTTACATGTGGCCTTGCCGGTTTGACGCCTCCCGCTGCGACGTAGCCGGTGAGAGCGCCATCAAGAATTTTCTTGATATTGGTGTAGTTTTTTGGATCGCACTGTTTGAGTCGAGGTACAAGGCTGTTGAGTGTTTCAAATTCAAGATTATGAGCACACAGCGTGTCCGATCATCCTCCGTGATGGGATGGTAGGGAAGGAGAATCACATCCTTGTCCGAGTATGTTTGTAGGAAGTTTGAGAGGTAGTCGGTCGCCAGATCTATGGCCTCAAGATCTTCGTGACGTCACGCATGAAGTAGGGATCCACTATCTGGATGCCGGATCTTGTCTCTGGTGATCTCCATGGCCATATTGAGGAGAACAATGGACCAGGGTATTGTGCAATGAAACCCGTTCAACATGTCAAACAGGTCGGTATGCGCGACGTAGAAGATATCCCTGGGTACAAAGTGATTGGCGCACGGCATATGAGAAGGCACCTTAGCCTTGAAAACGAGTCTACTGATCGTTGTCGCGAATGCGGCACTGCTCAATTATGAGACATCCATAATGAATACTACGCATATGCGAGCCTGCGATCTCGAGCATCGATTTACACATCATCGGTACACCTGCCACGTGCTGCTAATTCCTGGCTTGCCCCATAGCGCCGTCCCGGAAAAGAGGATTTGGATCCTGGCCCCGATCACCCTCAGGCTTCCTTTTCGACCCTTCTTGCTCTTACGGCTTGACCACTGCGTTCACCTCACCGACCGTCTTATGGAGGGTGTCGGGGCTGATCAAAGGAACTACTGGCCTTGGAGGCTCGGTGAAGGGAACAGGTGGCGGCGTCTCCTGACTAGTTGGGAAGAGACGCACCTTGCAAGGGGGTTTCGCTGGTGCTGGTTGGGTCTCGGCAACTTGATGTGTGCCTGATGGTCCCGGCTCATACAAATCAGAAAACCTTGTGTTAACAAACTGGTCACCGTAGTTCGGGTCAATTTCTTCAACATCATCGGGATTCTGTGCCATGTTGTCCAAGTCTCCCATCTCGAAGTCTTCATCATGTGCTGGTTGTGCTGCCTCTAGGGTGATGTTGAGCTGGTCCTCTGTCCCCAAACGGATCTGGCTCTTGGTAGTAGGTACAAGTAGCCAAGTCGGTATTGAGGACCGCTGCGTGTCCTCATCATCCCATCCTTGAGGTTGAGATGGAGGTTCCACTTGCCCGTAGCCCGGAAGCACCATACTGTATTTGAACATCATCATGTCAGGTGGCATTCTGACATTGTGCATTTTGTGGTTCTCTGGTTGAACAATAGTACCCTTGGAAACATCCATCAACTGGCCGCCCACCCGGTGCATTAGAGTGCAAGGAGTGTCTCCTGCGAAGATCGACATGTAGGCGAGCGTTAGAAAACAGAGATCAAGTCATCGGTGTGGTTGAGCCTCCCAACTCTCACTTTAATTAGTTAGTTACCTTGAGGGAGTCAAACTCGGCCAATGTCGAGGCACCGACGGCAGGCTTGACCACGCAAGTGGCGGAGTGGCTGCTGATGGCACGGTGTTGCGGGCGGCGCCGCAGATGGGCAAGTTAAGCTCCGGAGCTAGAGGAGTCTCCACCACCACCGGCCTGAGGAGTCACCACGCCTCCGGCGCCCACATTATCCGATTGTTGAGGTTGGGAACGGTGGCGGCCCCGTTTACCACCCTTACGCCACTTGTTGTACTTTTCCATGTAGACGGGAAGGATGGTGTTGAGCTTCTCGTTCACTTGTGAATGGACTTGTGACTGGACTTGTGTCTGGACTTGTTCTTGGAACTTTGTCTCGACAGCTAACACAGCCTTGTTCACGGCATCTTGGACTATATTTGGAAAGGCTTCCACCTGTTCCCTTAGGAGTATTACCTCGGCGCTTTCGGCCTTCTTGCCCTTCCGCTCCGGGGTGCCATAGTACTCGGACCATGATATGCCGCCAAAGCCGACCACACGACCAGCCGACGGGGCCGCCAGGGGATCGACACTCTTGGTCCAGTTCAGCGCCCTATTAAAAGTGGTGTCCCACTTGGCGACAGGCGGTGGCGCTGACCCCTGGGATGAGGAGCTCCTACACTCCTCGTCCTGCGCACAAGGAACACGAAGCATTTGATCAGAAAACTGGACTTCATTGATTAATCATGAATGCAATTAATCGACTTGCATGCAAACTACTTACATATTTTTGCATGAAGTCCTTCACCCTCGGAGAAAAGGGGCGGGCTCAAGAATAATCGAACCCCTTCTTTCAAGCAAACCGGCCCGACGAAGTTCTTTGCCTGCTCCTCCTTTATGTCGTCAAAGGGACGTGTCAACCCCTTTGCACGAAAGCCGTCCTCCTTATCCCATTTGGGCCTCGCGGCTCTATAACCGCGAGCCGAGATTGTGGGTACCAATGTTTGGGATCTCATATTCTTGCCCTTCTCGATCTGGCCTTGCCCAAGGCGGAGTTACATCTGGCCTTAAACACATTGTAGTCTTCTTCCTTGACCGAGGCTCCTTCTTGAGCTCTGGATAACTTAGCTTCTCCTCGAAAATCAGATTCTTCACCCGAGCCTTCCAATTTTACAAGGCCTTGGTCATCCTCCGAGGGCATACTTGTTCACCGGATTCCCTTTGAGATTGTCATTATTATACTTGTTTTCCTCATCACCCGAACGCAGCGTATCTTGCGTGCGACTTCCGGAAAAGCTGGATGAGGAAACCCTTGTTCTCTTCGGCCTTGTGTTCTCCATGTTGATCGTGACGGTGTTCCGGAGGATTGCCGCAAGCTGGTTAGAGTAACCCCCAACAAATTCTTCTGGCTCCAAAGGCGCACCTTTAGGGCTCACGCTTGTGATGATGGACCTTTTGAGGTCGACCACGATCGGGGTCCGATCCTTCCGAGACTTCTTTGATGCGCTACCATCATCTGTAGTAGCTTCACTGCCGCCATCAGTGGTAGTGGCGTCGCCATCGGCGTCCCCCATCTCCTCATTGCCCGACGAGGTATCCTCGTCCTCCTCCATCTCGTCGTCATGGGACAAATTCCGGCCTCTAGGGATTCCATCTCCTTTCTGCTCCCAAAAGGGCTTCTGGCTAGAAGGGCCCGGATCCGACATTTCTAAACACACAAATAAATGAAACTAATAAGCACAAAAATTCACAGAAAATTTTGGCATGAACTTTGCTAATTTTCTATGTCTAGGAGTGCGAATTCACGAACGGAAATGAATCAACATTCCGGCGAAACATTGGCAACTCAAAAAGAAAAACCTGCACAAAAATGATCAACTGCCATCATCACAGCCATTTTCTGCCAGCATACACAAACACATACATATATCGGATCAGTGCCATACATACAATATCCTGGTTCAGTTTAACATACATCATGGTCTGGCACAAAACTTGGAGAATTCTCATACAAGCCAAAAAATGTCAGTAGGAAACACAGAACTTGGAGAATTCTCATACAAGCAGACTACAACACAGAACTTTTCTGGACAGTAGGAAACATTAAGCAGACTACAACACAGAACTTGGAGAATTCTCATACATGACCACAAAATGTCGTTTAAGCATGAATATTGACAAGATAATCGATTAGTTCAATTTAGCATGGATCTTGTGTGGAATAACTAAATGAATATTGACAGTGTAATCGATTAGTTCATCGCCAAAATAACAATACTTATGTTGTTGTTAAGCGGTGATGTTAAGACAGACCTTGCATTGTGCGATATAGCAAGTTACAGGAGTCTAAATTCAGTTAAGAGTTGCAACTTTAGTACCTCTATTTCATTTAAAACATAAGCAAGATGTCAATAAGATCACAAGAACTAATGTAAATGACAAGTGAGAACATATATTTCTAAAAATGCAGACGTGCATTTAGCTTCAGATGATGCTTAGACTGGATGCATGTTAGCCTCCTACTCCAAATCAATGCTTAGACCGAGGTGCATTTAGCTTCATATGATGCTTAGAATGACAGTGAGAACTAATGTAGATGAGTGACATTTAGCTTCAGATGATGCTTAGACATAAGCTATGGAAACAAATTATTGACCACAAGTATAAAAATGATAAACCCAACCTTTTTGCTTGTCCTGATAATGGTATCTCTCCCTTTTGGAAAGGGGCTATGTGGGCTGTTAGGGCTGCAAAAATGGGGTATCAATGGAAATTTGGCAATGGACAGAAAACAAAATTCTCGGAGGACCATTGGTTTGGTACCTGCAGTCTAGCTATTCAGTTTTGTGATCTATAGTAGTTCCCACTCATATTCCAGCTATGTGGAAGATTAGTGTCCCCCCTAGGTTACATGTCTTCCTTTGGTTGCTTGCCAATAATAAGCTCCTCACTAGAGATAACCTGAACAAAAGGCAAAAATTGTCTAATTTATCTTGTGTATTTTGCTCTGATGCAGAATCTTGTGTTCGTTTATTTTTTGAGTGTGCTGTTGCCAAGGAGCTCTAGAGGAATGTCCACTGACAGGCTCCCAACGGAAGACAGATAAGCTTTCAATTACAAGTAGATGGATATGTGATAAAACACAAAAAACTGCTAACATAATTCACACGGCTGCCTTGTGGTGTTTGTGGAAATGCAGAAGCGATGTGTTTTAACAGATCATCTTGGCCTGGGATTCAGGTGTTGTTTCAGAAGATGGACTGAGAACTGAGGGCAAAACAAGGGCTAACTACCTGTAGGCCGTTGCCGATCATGCGGTTGATGGCTTTGCTGCCAGACAGAAGGAAGGGAGACCGGAGAGCTGGAGGAGGCGGGCGCTCAAAGAACCGCTGGGAGGCGGAGGTGGACGCCGGCAGCGGCTGAGAAACCCTATAAGGGGAGGAGAGGGCAAGAGGCGTGGGTGGGTGGGGGGCGGGGACTCACCAGAGAGAGGGATTGCCAAAGCCGGAGGAGCTGCCCTCCTTCACGGGGCGGCGGCGTCGGGCTCCTCCTTCACGGGGACGACGGCGTCGGGCTCCTCCTCCACGGGGCGGCGACGAGCTCCTCCTTCACGGGGACGGCGGCGTCGGGCTCCTCCTCCACGGGGCACCGTCGGGCTCCTCCTCCACGGCGGCGACGGCTTCGATCTATCTGAGATATGTGAAGTCGTGTACTAGCTGTAGTACTAGCTGTGTGACTTGATGTGTGCCGGTTATGCGAGGCGCATATCGCAAAGTGCGCCTCGTATAATATTACGCGAGGCGCATCTGGTCTAAATGCGCCTCGCATAATGTGCAATCCTAGACAAATAGGGCAGTGCGCAGGTTTCTATCAACAAACACACATCAGCCTAGTGGTAGTACATGCCTTGTCTTATTTCACTGCTGGCCACCCAGGTTCGAATCCTAAGGTTAACAATTTTTTGGAAAAAAAATTTAAAGGCCATTTTTCATGTAAAAGCGTTGTCCAAACACAATATGAACTATAAAATATACTACAAATATTTTAAATATTCAAATATTTCTAAAACAACAAAAGTGAGTATTCTCAATGAATGTGTCTTATCGATACATAATATTCTCAATGCAATATTATTATAACACACACATGATGAAAATTAAGAATGTTTTGATACATAATAGTAGGCCACACACACGACGGTTCTTGACAATGGTCGAGCGCTAGCTTTCTTGACAATGGTCGCCTTCTTGCCCTTCTTTGTCGCGGTTGCATAGGTTAGGTCCGGACGTCTTCACTTCTCTTGAACGGAAGTCCTTTCTTAGGTAGGGTTGTGGTGTATGGTGTTTGGTTGCCATACCGCCTTCTATTTTTAGTCGCCGCTCGTCAAAGTCTTGCTCGTTGGCGACTCCGTCCATTCCGATAATGTTCCTTTTGCCTCTCCTGACGACAACCCGGCTAGGCTTTGATGGGTCTTTGATGTACCAGCATTGGTCGACTTTGCTAGCCAAAACCCAAGGATCATTTCTTCCGGGTGCGTTCGCGCTGGTGGTATTTGACGGTATAACCATCATGGTGAAATACCGGTCTTCTTTCTCGACGCTCTTGGCCCACCTGACACGGAACATCGGCACCTTCTCCGTAACATAGTCGAGCTCACAAATCTCCTCGATCCTTCCGTAGTATCTTTCCGGGATGTCGCCGGTGTAGAATATCCCTGTTACCCCTGAGTTCTGGTAATCGTAGTTATTGTCTTTTTCCTCTGTGTAGAACGTGTATCCGTTGATATTGTAAGCCTGATAGGTCATGAGGTCGTGCGAGGCGCCCTGTGACAATGAGAATATGAGTTTATCTTCCTCCGAGTACTCGCCCTGTAGTGGATTAGCTATGACCTTCTCCCTAAACCACCGCGTGAAACCGGAGTTGTGCTCCTTGATAACATCTTCCTCCGGGACTGGCGCCCATCAGCGTAATTCTTCTTGATAAACTCTTTGTGCTCATGTATGTATGGATCAACCACTGCAGTGTTACAGTACGACCAGGTTTGCTCTTTCAAAGTCCTTGGTTCGCCTCCATGTCGACATGCTTTGCACGCCGACCCTCGATGCCCCATCCAATGAGCCTCCCGAGGTGCTTGTTGAATGGCATACCAAGAGGGGTCTCGGTTTGTAGAAAGTTCGAGCGAAAGAGATGCACTCTTCGCCAGAAGCCGTTGCTATGCTTCCATCGGACGGAATTGTTCTTAACGTATCCCTTGATGTGTCCATTGAGCCTTTCGAGCGGCATCATGATTCGAAATGCAGGACCGAGTGGATGATATCCTCCACGACATGGAGAAGCGGATGAAGCATGATGTCGAAAGCGGGGAATAGATATCGAGCTCGCATTATCACCACGATCTCGTCTGTAGCCTCGTGAGCTGCTTAATGCCTATCGACTCCGAGAGATGACGTCAAAAAGTTGCAGAGGCCAAACAGTGTTTCACGGATGTGCTTGTCCATTATACCTCGGATCGCGACCGGGAGTACTGCGTCATTAGCACGGCGTCGTGAGACTTCATCTCGCTTGGCCGCCTCGTCTAGCCATCTGCTTATCTTTCCCAGCGTAGCCGTTGAAATTTGACTCGAGGAGGCACTTCATAAACCGTATGGACTCCTTCTTACTCGAGTGAAGCATGAGGCCTTGAGCTTGACCTCTCCTTCTTAACCTTTTTCCCCCTTGCGGCGGCTATTCTGTGTTTCTCTCCTCCTCGTCCTCCTCATCATCGCTAGGTGGTGGTTGAAGTTCATCCCATGCCCATATGCTTCAAGTCGTTCCTTGCCTTGACCCATCTTTGGTCTTGTCGGTGTTAAGGAGGGTGGCAAGCGACTCTCGCCACGTTCTTCGTGATATGCATGAGATCAAGGCTATGAGGCACGGAGGATCTTCCAGATGGAAAGTCCTAGAAAATGACCTCCTTCCATACCTTCAAAGAATGGCTCTGGATTCTTCGGGTCTTTCACAGCACAGGCACTCCTTCCGGTTATTCAACACTTGTAGATTTCGCGCCACTCTTACGGTGTGGGATTCCTCGAGCTCGATCATCCCATCGAGCAGATGTCCTAGCTTTCTCGCGTGATTCTTGGTAAGCCACCTCCGAGCCCCAAGGAACACGGTTTTCGGACCGGGATCTTTTTGTAGGCTGGCAGCGTTGTATTATCCTTGCACCTAACGCACCCATAGAATCCTTGGACCACCTGCCCCGAGAAGTATCCGTAACCGGGATAGTCTTGCACCGTCGTGATCACCGCCGCTCTCATGTCAAAGTACTCTTGTCTCGAGGCGTCCCATGTACGGGCTCCTTCCTATAACGTGGCCAACTCCCCTTTCAACAACGTGAGATACAGATTGATGTCTGTACCAGGTTGTTTTGGCCCTTGAACGAGCATACTCATGGTTACGTACTTCTTCTTCATGCACAACCAGGGGGGAGGTTGTAGATCCATACAAAATTCGGCATGACCTCCCCTAAAAAGAGGACATCCGCGAATGCCATAAATTCGCCGGAAAAGAAATAAATCGACATTCCGGCGAAACATTGGCATCTCAAATGAAATCCCTTCACAAAAAGTAGCACCACAACACAATCATATAGTCGGTGTCTCCGACAACGCGCATACATGCAAGCAACGCCTTCACGCTTCCTCCAACAATGACTTGCGCAAGAGAGCCGGAGGAGAAGTAAATGGACATGTTGTAGATCTAGAGGAGCAAGAGACTTCACTTACATATGGGTGTCAACCAATAGATGTTGAGCAAGCTTCTATTGATTTCTCTCACTATTATGGTTGCCAACATCCGGTGTAAATCCCATGACTACTATAGTGAGAGAAACTGGCATCCACCAGCCGCATGTGTGGAACAAGCCACACGTCAAGTGTGGAGCCGGTATCGCGAACGAGGTCGTGTAAATTTGGCCTGGACCGCTTCGATCTCACTATCCCGCGTCATAAGCAGGGGCGGAGCTAGTAGGGTGTAAGGGTGGGGCGAGGACCACCCTAAGATTTGGCCCGTTAGCCTAATACATATCGTCTAAAAAGAATGCAATTGGCCCTGGCCCATGCGGTGGAAAGTAGACACACGTAGGTTTTCTCGATTCCTCTAGTCCTATTAAACCGTCGGCCGCAGAAACTCCGTTTCACGATCCATCCAAGCCGAATTCAGAGTCCCGATCGATCTCGATTCAATCCCCTCTAAAATAAAATCTATCGCTAGACTCCTCTACTGATTGATTGCTCGATTGTTGATTCGGTTCATACAGAGTCTGCGGCCAATTACCCGAAGCTTCAACAATTTCCGATCTGCTAATCAATCGATCAGGTGAGATTCCACCGTGTTAGCTAAGCTATGCGCCTCTTTCTGTTCTCTTGTTCTACTTTAATTGTGAATAGTTTATTCAAAGTAGAAGAGTAAAATTAGTGATAACTTTGAATCAACTTGTATTTTTGTTCTGTATCGATCCATTAGTAGAAGAATATTTTTTTCTCTTTCTCTCTCTTTCTCTACTCTTCTCTAACTGTTCTATATTTATTCGGATATAGAAAATTGATTCACTGTAATTTGGCAGTTGATAAATCAGCTGACATTTTTTTGCATTGCAGACTGACTAAAACATGAAGAAGAGGAACTCAGACATTGCATCACTTTTTCCGAAGCATGAAGCAAAGAAGATCGCATCTTCTGCCTCGACAACTGCCGAAGAGTAAACTGTAGTTCCAACTAAAGATACAGCCTCGCCACCACCGCTCTCATCGTCGCCACCACCGCCGCCACCGCCACCGCCACAAGTATATGATATTAATCGTCTTCCACATGATCCAGGAGAAAGATTACCCATTGCAAGCTATAATATTAATGATCAGGATGCAATTCGGAGAGCATACATCCTTAAAGGTACATGCCGACCATATGCACATCGGTTTGAATCAAGGAATATTGGAGGTAAAGATCAGCATTTTAGTACTCTTTGGTTTGAGAGGTATAATTGGCTTGAATATAGTATCAAGAATGATGCTGCATTTTGCTTCGTATGCTACTTGTTCAAAGAGAATAAAAGCAAGGGAAAGGGTACCGGGGTTTTTGTTGATGGTGGTTGGAGAAATTGGAATAGGGATGATGCACTTGACAAACATGTGGGTGGTGTAACAAGTGTACACAATCATGCTCAAGAGAGATATAACTTATTTCTTAATCCCGAAGCGGCAGTTGATAATCTTATTGTGAAGGTAAACCATGAGGAACTACGTCTTTACAAGCTCGGGTTGCTTTATTCTCTTAGATGCTTGAGATTTCTCCTGGGTCAAGGATTGGTATTTCGTGGACATGATGAAAAGGATGATTCTCACAACAGAGGGAACTTTCTTGAGCTTCTGGAATGGCTTGCAGCAAATAATGAAGAAGTGAATAAATTGGTTTTGAAAAATGCTCCAGGTAATTGTACCTTGACTTCCCCTGAGATACAAAAGCAAATTATTCAATGTTGTGCCATACACACGAGGAAGGAAATTATAGAAGAACTTGGTGATGACAATTATGCAATTCTTGCTGATGAGAGTAGTGATGTATCGCATAAGGAACAACTAGCTATTTGCTTGCGTTATGTAGATAAAGTGGGAAGGCTAAAGGAGCATTTTCTTGGAGTTGTTCATGTAGGTGATACTACTTCTTTGTCACTTAAGGATGCAATTTATGGTTTACTCAGTCATCACCATTTGACCCCCACTCAAATCCGTGGGCAAGGCTATGACGGAGCTAGTAACATGAAAGGGGAGATTAAAGGACTGAAAACTTTGATCATGCAAGAGCCACCTTCTGCTTATTATGTTCATTGCTTTGCACATCAACTCCAGCTAGTCCTAGTTGTTGTTGCTAAGGACAATACAGATTGTTCTTGGTTTTTTGCTCAAGTATCTCTCTTGATGAGTATTGTGGGAGTCTCTTGTAAGCGCCATGACTTGCTTCGGAATGTAGAGCTGTTAACCTCTTGAAATCTCTTGAAATGGGTGAACTAGAAACTGGCAGCGGATTAAATCAAGAGATGGGGTTAGCTAGGCCAGGTGAGACTCGATGGGGCTCTCATTTCAAAACCATTATGCGCATCCTTGGTATGTATGCCACAATTCGAGATGTGCTCATTATTCTTGGAAAAGATCATGGGCAAAAGGGTGATTGGCCAAAAATACATGCTGTGCTTGGAGTGTTTGAATCATTTGATTTTGTTTTTAGTGCGCAGTTGATGGTTGTAATTCTTGGATACACAAATGATTTATCCGAGTGTTTACAAAGGAGAGAGAGCAAGATATTGTTAGTGCTATCTCACTTGTTGGTATGGCAAAGAGAAGAATGCAAGAGATGAGGTCTGATGGTTGGGATTCATTCTATGAAAAGGTGATTTCATTTTGCAATGAGCATGGCATCCAAGTTCCTTAAACGAATGGTAATTATGTTCCTTATGGGAGATCAGCACGGTTTTCTTCTGATCAAACAAATGATGATCATTTAAGAAGAGAAGTATACATTGGTGTCATTGATAAAATCAGTAAAGAGCTTGACAGTCGATTTGATGAGGTCAAGATGGAGTTACTTAGTTGTATGGTAGCCTTGAATCCTGTCAACTCATTTGCTTCTTTTGATGCAAAAAAGGTACGCAGACTTGCTGAATTTTATCCTACTAATATTTTCAAGGTTGATCTAATGATACTTGAGACACAACTTGTTAACTACATTGATGACATGAGAAAAGATGAAAACTTCAGAGGTCTAAAGAATCTTGTTGAGCTATCAGTCAAACTTGTTGAAACAAAGAGACATATTGTTCATGATCTAGTCTACTCTCTTCTCAAATTGGTACTACTTCTACCGGTGGCGCCGGCAAGTGTTGAAAGAGTGTTCTCTGCAATGAATTTAGTGAAGCATAAGTTGAGGAATAAGATGGGTGATGGTCTTTTGGATGATTGCCTGGTCACATTCATTGAGCGGGATACTTCTGTCAAGATAAACGATGATGATATAGTTGAGACTTTCATGGCCATGAGAAAACGTTATCCTGAGAAGAATAAGAAGAAATAGTAGTATTGTAGTGGTCTTTAAAATAGCTACGGTATGTTATATTTCTATATGCAAATTTGACAATATAATCATTGAATTTATGCTACTTGTGAGACTTTATAAATTTATTTTTGACGTGCCTTTATATATAGTATGCTCAATACATGTACATTGTCCTGTTATTTTTGTAATTCCTAGGAAAAAATATTAATTGCCCCACCCTAGTGTAAAATCCTGGATCCGCCACTGGTCATAAGAGGTACACAACAAGAGGCTTGCAACAGAAAACATCAACGCCCGCAACAAGCATGTTGCGTTCTACTCATGGAACACATCTACGCATAGATCGAGCTCTGATACCACTGAAGGGATTCGCAGCATAGTAAATCAAAATTTTCTACGGATGTGAACGAGAAAGCCAAGATCTAATCTAGGATATGCAATCAACGAGAGAGTTATATGAGATCTTCATACCCTTGAAGAAATCGCATAGCGGAAACGTTCAACAGAACATGGTTGGTGTAGTCGTACTCGCCGTCTCCTCCTCGCGATTCGATCTGATCCTACGCCGCAAGTGGCGGCGCCTCCGAGAGATGCACACGTACGGTGCCGCGACGTCTCCTCCTTCCTTGGTCTAGCAAGTGGGGTTGAGAGAGAGAGATTGGATCTGCAGCACGACGGCGTGGTGCTAATGGTGGAGAATTTCTGCAGCAGGGCTTCGCCTACACGCAGTCGGGAGAGAGAGAGGTGGAGGGCAGCAGCTGGCGGCTAGGGTTTGGGGTGAGGGGAGGGTGCGCCCCCAGCCCACCTTATATAGGGGCTGGCCGGCCCCCTTTCCCCCTCCTCCAAGCCCTAGGGCGGCGGCCCCAAGGGTGGAGTGGGGGCAAGTCTTCCCCCTCCCTTCTAGAAGGTCTCCTAGGGTTTCCCCTAGGGTTTTGGCCGGCTGGGCCTATGGGGCCTTGTGCCCCTGACCCAATGTGGCCAGGGCACTCCCCTTAGTACCACGCAGGCCTCCGACAAGTGGTGCCATGTTGGTCCCACTCCGGAAGCTTCTAGAACCTTCCGGTACAATGCTGATAAACTCCGAAACTATTCCGAAATCCAAAAACTGCTTTCCTTTATATGAATTTTATTCTCCAGACCATTCCGGAACCTCTCGTGATGTCCTGGATCTCATCCGATACTCCGAACAAAAACTCATAAACCAATTATCCATTCTATCCTAGCGTCGAGGCACGTTAAGTGTGTGACCCTACGGGTTCGAGAATATGCAGACATGATCTTCTATCAATAATCAACAGCGGGATCTGGAAACCCATATTGACTCCCACATATTCATCGATGATCATATCGGATGAACCACGATGCCAGGATTCAATTAATCCCATATATATTCCCTTCGTCACGCGATATTTTACTTGCCTGAGATTCGATCGTTGGTATCGGCATACCTACTTCAATCTCGTTCACAGCAAGTACTTTACTCGTTCCGTAATCCGATATCACTTTGTGATTAACTCCTTAAACATGTGCTTGCAAGAGGTGTTGATATCGATTACCGAGTGGGCCCGAAGTATATCTCTCTGACTCGGGAGGAACAAATTCCATCTCGATACATACAACCCAGCAGGTACTTTCCGATCACCTGAGAGACACCTTCATGATCACCCTCACATAGGATGACGTTTGATGACCTCAAAGCTTTCTTCCGATACCAGGGAGTTGCATTATCTCATGGTCTAAGGAATACAATATTTGACATAGAAAAAAGCTTCGCAAAGATGAACACGATGACACGATCTAATTGCTCTACTTGATTTGGGTTTGTCCATCATATCATTCTCCTAATGACATGATCTCATTATTAATCGACAACTCATGTCTATGGTTAGGAAACCTTAACCATCATTAATCAATGAGCTAGTCCATAGAGGCGTACTAGGGACACAGTGTTGTTCATAAACCACACAAGTATCAAAGTTTCCGCTTAATACAATTCTAGCATGGAATATAAACGTTATCATGAACAAAAATTATAACAATAACATCTTTATTATTGCCTCTAGGGCATAATTCCAACAGTAATGCTTTCACCTAGAGAAACAACTAGCACTTGGCAAGTGGGTATGTTAGGGAAAGGTTGGATCGGGCAGTTGCTAATGTGGGCTGGAGGTGGAGGTTTCCCTTGTATAAATAATAAATGGGGACCCGAGGCATCCTAACCATAGACCAGTGGTGGCGGTCTTAAACTAACAAGGTATTTCTGAGGAGGGAACGAGAGGAGCGCATAATTTCTGTTTTGAAGCAGCATGGCTACATGAGGAGGATTATACCGACGTAGTATAGGAGGCTTGGAACACGACATTTGATGATGGAGAGTGTACGGTGAGATCCCTAAAACATATGGGCATGAAGTTGTGGGCGTGGGATAAGGAGGTTTTGGGTGAGCTCAAAGGTCGCATAAAAAAAAGATCTTGAAAAGTGACGGCGGGGTCCGATAAACCAAGAATGGGCATTGAGAGAACATGTGTTGAGGTACAAACTAAGCAGGTTGGAGGACCAACACAATGTGTATTGGCAACAATGCGCGCGCGCGCAAATTGGCTCAAATTTGGTGATCTAAATATGAGCTATTTTCATGCTTACGCCTCTAAAAGGAAAAGGATAAACAAGATCAAGAAGATAAGAAGAGAAGGAGGAGATGTAGTGGAGAGGGAGGAAGAAATAGGGCTATTTGTTACTAACCACTACAAAAGTTTGTTCACATCTTCTGTAGGTACACAAAATGATGAGCTACTATGCCATGTTCCTGAGGTGATCACTGACGATATGAAACAATCCCTATACAGGGTGTTTGAAGGGAAGGAGGTCAAACATGCACTAGACTCTATTGGTGGTCTTAAAGCCCTAGGGCCGGATGGGATGCCAGCCATCTTTTACAAAAAGTTTTGGCAAATGTTGGTGCCAAAAATCCAAGAAGAGGTTTTAAGTGTGCTTAATGGTGGGCACATGCCACTAGAGTGGAATGAGATAACGATAGTCCTGATACCAAAAGTTCAAAATCCTGAGAAGATTACAGAGTTTAGTCCCATCTCCTTGTGCAATGTTCTTTATAAACTTATTTCCAAGATCATAGCTAACCGACTTAAGCCTATTCTGCCGCACATTATCTCGCCATCGCAGTCAGCTTTTGTGCCAGGACGGATGATCACTGACAACGTGTTGCTGGCATATGAGATTACACACATGATGCATCGAAAGAAGGGTGGCAGGGATGGAATGGTTGCAGCTAAACTGGACATGAGCAAAGCATATGACCGAGTAGAATGGTGCTTTCTGGAGAATATTATGAGAAAGATGGGTTTTGTTGAGTCGTGGATTGCTCTTATTATGAAGTGTGTCCGCTCGGTCAGCTATAGAGTAAAGGTCAATGGAAATCTGTTGGATTCTTTTATTCCAGAACATGGACTTCGGCAGGGGTGTCCACTCTCTCCTTACCTATTAATTCTATGTGTTGACTTGCTGATTGTGATGAAGGCGAATCCAAATAATGCTCACAAGTTGAAGCAGATTCTGGTGTTGTATGAGGGACACTCAGGGCAAATGATAAATAATGAAAAATCACCGGCCATGTTTTGTAAGGGAACATCAGCGAGAGCTAAGCAGGAAGTGCTGGGTATATTGGAAATCCCGAGTGAGTCTAGGAATGAGAGATACCTGGGGCTACTGATACACTTGGGGGCTTCCAACAAGGAGTTCGAATACTTGAAGGAAAGGATCTGGAAGTGCATACAGGTCTAGAAGGATAGACTCATGTCAAAGCAGGGGAAAGAGATTTTGATCAAGGCAGTGGCGCAAGCAATCAATTCCCACATTTGCTATATCCTGCTTCGATCTAACAAAAACTCTATGTGATGAGATCAGTCAGATGATCTGTAGATATTGGTGGAGTCAACAAGATGAAAAGAACCGTTGTCATTGGATAGGATGGGAGAGGATGACACGCTCTAAAGAGAATGGTGAGATGGGTTTTAGAGAATTACACATTTTCAACATGGCTATCCTGGCTAGACAGAGTTGGAGGTTACTACATATCCTGACTCACTGTGTTGTACTGTTCTGAAGGCGCTATACTTCCCTAATACCTCTGTCCTCCAAGCTACAGCGAAGCCGGGGATGTCTTATACTTGGAGAAGTATCCTTCATGGGCTGGATCTCTTAAAGGAGGGTATAGTATGGAGGGTTGGCTCAGGGGAAGAGATTGATGTGTGGAATGATCCATGGATTCCCAAAGGGGCGACGAGGAGGTTACGAACACCTAATGTGATGGAGGAACCAATAAAGGTGTCGAATCTCTTAGATCCTAACACTGGGAAATGGGATGTCGATGTGCTGAATGCACTCTTTGTACCTGAGGATGTTGCGTATATTCTTGTGATTCCGATCATACCGGGAATGGAGGACAATGTGTCTTGACATTTTTACAAAAAAGGGGGTATTCTCGGTGAAATCTGCCTACCGCCTTGGGGTGGATCTGCGATATAGGGACAAGCTAAGGATGCCAGCACGTCAGTTGCTGTATCAAATGTATCACCTATGTGAAAACAAATCTGAGGGCTTAAACTGCCGGGAAAATTCACATCTTCATATGGAGGTTGATGCATAACAGTCTGCCCCTACGTCGGAATAGAGAGGAAACATGTTCAGTTAGACACAAGATGCCCAATGTTTTACCGAATGGATGAAGATGCAGGTCACTTATTTTTTAAGTGCAAAAGGGTGAAACAAATTTGGAGAGAGTTGATGTTGGAAGATGTGCGTATTAAGCTAAGTGAGGCTCCTAATTCTCAAGTCACGATGAATCTAATTGAAGAGATTCCTGGAGAGAAGCAACACCTGGTGCTCATTTTGTTGTGGGACCGGTGGTCGACGAGGAATAAAGCAAATGCTGGCGAGTTAGAGAGGTCACCACAGGAAGTGTGCCGAATCATCCAGAAACATAACCTAGAATTTTCTGGGAAGCTCGTTGGGGCTGAACCACTCAAGAATCAAGAGAATGCAGGCACTCACCCAGCTACGGCTAAGTGGACAAACCCCCCCGTGTTCTTGGACAAAAGTAAATTTTGACGCTGCTTTTCAGCGCTGAAACAAGTATGGGAGGCTAGGGTTTTGTTGCTAGGTCGGAGACAGAGGAGTTTACTGCGGCTGCGGCAGGAAAACTGAGACACCCGCGGGATGCGCTGCAAGCGGAGGCAGAAGCCTGTGTGGCTGCTGTTGAAGGAGTTGTGGCGCTAGGGTTAAACAGGGTTGTTTTTTAGTCTGATTGTCAGACTTTGGTGAAAGCCCTAAACTCCAGCAACCACGATCTGTCATCTATTGGCGTTCTTCTTTGCGATCCAAGGAGTCTTTGCATAGGGAGTCTAGAGTTGTTTCAGTTCTCGCACTGTCCTAGGACATGCAACAGTGTTGCTCACTCCCTTGCTCGATTGAGAACCGAATGTACTGGTCAATGAGGCTCCAACTTTTATTGATGTACTGGTTGCCAGTGACATAGCTGAGCATGATGTTTAATGAAATTTCATTTAATCTAAAAAAAACTGAAAATAGTTCTAGAAGACACAATCCAAAACCCACAAAGTGAGCCTGAATACACATATAAATTATACTACCTCCGTTTCAAGGCTTAAGACACACACGTTTTCTAAAGCAAAGTTTGACCAAAAGAATTAAGCAACAAAATCTTGATTATATTGTACATAATTAGTACCGTTAGATTCGTATTAAAAAATACTTTACAATGATATTAATTTTATACCAAAACTCTTTACGTATTTAGAGTAATTCTTGATCAAAGAAAAAATACGCAAAACGAGGACGCCTTAAGCCCTGAAACGAAGGGAGGAGCTGTCTAGGTGCCACGAGGGTAAACCATCCCAGCGTCATAGGCCACTCGACACACCATCATGTCGGTTGTGCAGGTCGGTAGGAGACCCCGACACAAGTCGATCTGTTTCATGTGAATGAGGAATAGGTGTGGTGTTCTATCAACAATATGGTCCATCTCCGCAATGAAAACAATATGGACCTCAACACACCTCCATGGATTTGTGACGGCATGTCGAAAGCATGCCCCAGGGTGTCACCGGCAACGCCGCATAGGCGGTTCGATGTTGGTCATCGTGGATCTAGTCTAAGTGAGCATTTTCCTCTAGAACGGAGCATGCTTGATGGTGGTTGCGGTGTGGGGCCCCTCAACCACTGGCTTGGGTTGTGCACACTTGGGCCTGAGTGCGAAGGCGGATCACCGGCGGTGGGCTAGCCCGAGCCGAGGTGGGTGCAGCCGTGGGCTTCTCTTGGGTGTTGTATAGATTCAAATGATTCTGCATTTGAGAGTGACTGTTCATCCAGGTCCTTCCTCTTCTAGGGATGGGAACCTAGGTTGTCCGGAAATGAACGGATACTAGTTTGGATACAATCTCACCTCTGTAACAAGAGATCAAGCGAGACGACATGCGTGCCATGTCGTCTTCTTGGATGTGTTGGATTGAAGCTCTCCTTTGCAGATGACGATCCAAACTTTACAGATTTCTTGGGTTAATTCGGGCAACATCATCGTAGGAGCAATGAATCCCTTCTTAAGGTTCCATGTTGCTTTTGTGAGAGATTTGTCCACAACGATAGGCAGATCACCGTGTCTTTCTAACGAAATTATGGTTGTGTGTATTCGAGGATGTAGAATTCGGGAGGTTTTGCCTTGTTGTGAGTAAAAATCAATTACTTCAATTACTATATATAAAAAAGATCAATGAGTACATGCATATACAAGAGGGAAGAAATTAAGTAAAAAAAAACGAAAAAATCACTAGTGGAGTGCTTCTTTAGTTAGTAATAAAGGATAAGCAAAGGTGCTTAAAGAAAATACTTGGTTTATTTTTGTAATCACTTCTCAAAACATCTTTGCATCGTAGATGCTCTTACAAGCTATCTCATTGTTAGAAATGGATATTTCACCTCAGATGTATCGTTGAGAGCTCTTCCTTTCGGTTTGGATCAAAACCCTATAGCACCCTCAAAACTTTCAAAAATAACAGGACACTTATTTCCCTAGAAGTAGAGTTAACCATAGTACTCCATCCATTTTAAAACATGAAATGTTTTAGCTTTTCTGATATACATGTATCTAGATTTCTTTTATTGTGTAAGTTTGGAGCAAAACGAGTGAAACTACACATTAAAAGGTGTATACAGTGTTTCAGAAAAAGACTAAAACATCTTATAATTATGAAACAGAGGGAGTATAAATTTTGCAGTCTGAAAATAGTAACCATGTAATCAATCACTGATATGAGCTCAACTGCCAATAAGGATAAAAATAATAATCAAGACAATCTTGCCAAGTAACAAAAACGGACTACATCAATCAGTATAGGGTGAAGCCAAAGAACTGCCCAACTAGAAGAGCTAAGCCCATGCATACAGCTACAAGGGAAGCGGCCCAGGTCAGCTTCTCTGTTATCTTAGGAACCCTATCTTTTAGAGCCTCGCTACAAGAACCTACAAAAGCCGTGTAACTACCCATCGAAAATACGGTCCCGACCAAAAACATACCAAGATACGCTGCACCAGCAAAGCGCGAAGGTAGAGCCAGAGCAGGCAGCACCATCAGCAGGGCATCTGGCTGGAGACCATGGACGACTCCAGTGGCGAATGTCGTGAAACCAACTTTCTTCTTCCTGGGGGCAGCAGGGGCCTGCTGCAAGGCTCACCGCCACTCATGTTGCTGTCCACACCCTCAAGAATTAGCCCGTCTCTTGGACCTCTGAAGCTTCCCTGATGCCTGTAGCGCCTATCAAAGAAGGGTCAGGCCTACAACCCTTGTTCCCCATATACGGAGAACCTCGATGTGCAGACGATCCTTGAGCAACAAGAAGAGCAGACCAAAAATGATTTGTCCGGCATCATGACCACAGCCCCAAAGTGCACCGACTAGTCCACTCTCCAGCCTTGATCTCCCAATGGACAGTGGAGCCAGTGCAACAAGATGGTCAGGCCCGGATAAGGTATGTAAGCACCCAGCGAAGAAACCAGCCCAGCCACTGCTTAGTAATTCTAATGAGAGGAATCCACCAGATTTGATTGCTGGTTGCGCAGATGCATAGGCAGGATGAGGAACGCTAGAGTGGAAGGCACTTGTAACAAGCGTCAGAAGTAGGAAAATGGCAGCAGTAGAAGCCTGTGGAACAAAAAAATTGGTTATATCTGAACAGAACTGCCAAAGAATCACCAAGGAAAAAAATCGATGGCACAAACTCTTATGGAGTAAATGCTAAAATTCTTGTGCACAAACACAAACACAAACAATATAGGACAGAAATCAAGGTTAATTGATTGAGATGAACGATCATGTATTCAGATTTAACAATTTCACAACACCATACTAAATTTCCATAAATCTCAAGTCTGCACACATATAAATGTAATCTAGCATAATAATACAGCAGAAGCCTTGACCCTCTTCATGAATATATATGCATCATACATTCTAAAGTTACTGTATGATTTTAAGGTCAATCAGTACTGTGTTTTTTGCATGTGCCTAAAAAATTTTTAAGGTCAATCAGTACTGTGTTTTTTTGCATGTGCCTAACAAGAGATTCCAAGTACCAAAGCACATGCCAGTGAAACAAGTGAAAGAAATAGACAAACAGTTACTACTTTATTTTGAATAGTTGAAGGGCATGGTTGCTCAGAGGTTGGCTGAAGCTTTAATGAGCTGGATCAGTTGATTGGGGAAAGAAAAAGGAGTTGGCTAGTCCTGATAATATGCCAAACTTTGTTAGTTGGTCATCTTCCTTTTTCAATTGTGTTACGGTGACCAGGCTTTTTGAGTGTGCCGAGGTCCCTGTGGAAACTTGTAAATTCCATGGAACCTATTTAATTTGATTAATATATTTCAGAAGAACAGAACTATTGCTAAAAACATTCACACTAGTTCGCATGATTCGTGTATTTAGCCAATAATAAACATCAAAATATAGAACATTGGGAGAGGTAATAGTTTGAACATAAATAACTAAAGCTAACATTCAGTCACCAAGAGTCCAAGATCTCATCACACACCTAAACATTCAACGCGACTGATCATTCTAACGAGACCTGCCAACTTCGAAGCTTAGTCGTTGCAAGTCTCCTGTTGCGTCATGCCATATACATGTTCCACAGATGTAATTTTAGTTGCTACTTCCTTTCCTTCAGGTTACAGCGCCTTTAACATTTGGACAGCGCAATACATGGATCGAGGACAGAATTCACAAGCCATTCCCTCCGGTTTAACGCAATCAAGTTTTTTTTCTACTGCATTGACTTTGCATACCGCTTCGATCCTCCTCCATCTGTGGGAGGCAAAATTTTATTTTCAAACCTATACAGAATTCGAGAAACTAGGCGTGGTATATTTAATCGGCCAAACTAACTATACTCCAAAGCCGTCAGGATCTGAGGGGTAATAGATTTCGGAACAACTTGGCTGTTATTTCTGGTAGAATTCTCGTGCACAGGCCAATGATAATGACTAGAGCTAAAATTACGGTACAGCGGAGCTGAGGACCCATCGTAGCGCATATCGTATATCTCTTAGAATCGAGAACATTGCTGTCAGGATAAGGAGAAGTTGAATTTTGAAATTTCGTCTCACCTTGGGGAGCAGGCGTCCGAGCAGGTTCCAGGGAGGACCGACTCCTCCCGCCGCCGCCACCTCGTCCACGGGCGCCGCGGCCGAGAGACCGTCATAACGTAGCGGCGAGGCCGCGGCGAGGAGACGTGGCGGCTGCGCGCGCGCCGCGGTCCACGGCGCGGCGCTGGCGCTTCCGCCACCCGCGACGGAGGCGGTGCGGCGGGCGGGGAGGGAGGGGGATCTGCCGGGCACGTGGATCCGGGGGGAGACCGTCGTCCTGGAGATGAGCCGCTCCATGGCCGAGGGGAGAAGGAGAAGTGGGAGAGAGAGTCCAAGGGGGTAGGGAGATCCTGCCAACTTTCGGGACGGGGAGGTTGGGGTCTGCGGAGTTCTGGGTTGGTGCGCAGCGCGGCCACGGCACGGCACGGCGGCTGCTGCGTGCTTTGAGTGCGGGCGGGGTGGTTGGAGGGCTGGCTGGGTCGCGGCCTCGCGGGGGAGGTGGTGGTGGTACGACGCGCACGTTCTCGTCTGTTTAGTCGCTCGTGACAAGCTGTCACGATATATATGTTATCCTAGGGTTTAGCTCCACGAGATGTCAACAATGCGGGTCAAATATTTTGGTCAGTAATGCTTGGCATGCACCATAGGTTCAGAAGTGGACACGTCCGCCTGTGTCGCATACATATGCTCCCCTCCATGCCTTAGATTTGTCTAGTTTTGTACGGTATACATCAAGACAAAAAAATTTAGGCAATGCGTACGTAAGAATACACACACCTTATCTTTATGAGCACCTTCAAAAGATTAAACTGGTGGGTCTTGAGATTGACGAAGTCACCGCAGACGTCTCGCTATCAACGAAAACGCGGTCTCTCACTGAAAGAATATTCCGTCTTTATAAGACACTAAAGCGTCAAACCTAGGGTTTGAACTCTGGTAGCCTTGGGGAACCATCCAACCATGGATTGGTTCTCACACCAAGACACCTTTAGAAACATTCAACTCTAGATGAATCAAGCCAGTTATTTTTAAATGGAGTTAAGGATGACAGTGGGTACTCATTACCCTACTTAGTACAAAAAATGAATTAAGTTTTCAGCCTATGCAAGATTTGTAGCCGTGAGGTTGAAGACACAGCTCATGCTCTCTTTAAATGTTCTCATGCGGCTCGGCTTTGGAATACAATGCGTGAGTGTTGGAATCTCCCGTCTAACAGGGATCTTTAGGACCACCCTTCTTCATGGTTTAAGAGTATTATTGCTAAGCTCCCGGATCAGCTAATTGGCACAACTCTTTTAGTAGCTTGGCATGGACGTAATGAAGCTACATATGATAAACCAATGCCAACTACTGAGAGCTCCAAGAGGTCTCTTTGTAGCTACATCCGAATTTTACGAAACATCTAGGAGGCTACCACTAATGAGATTGTCAAAGGCAAGCAGGCTGAAATTATTTCGTCATGTCTTGTCACCAGTTTAAATCCGGCTAACCCCCCAAGTTGCCCCATGGGTCAGGCCACCTGTAGGTTCGGTAAAACTCACATTGGATGGTTCATTCAAAGATGGTGTTGGAGGTTCTAGTATGATATTAAGAGATCACATTGGGGTATTATCTTCTCGGCAAGCCATTTTTATCCGCAATGCGTGGAGTCCGTGGAAGCAGAATTACACGCTTGCTTTGAGGGTGTCAACCTAGATTGGCCCGCTCCTAGTTGCCAATTATCGTGGAGACATACTGCAGCCAACTTGTGTCGATGTTACATTCTGTTGGGCCGGATCGTTCTTCATTTACAAATCTTGTCTCGGATATTAAGGGTCTAGTTCATCTGGGTAATCGTTGCTCTTTTGTAAAGGTGGGTCGAGGACAAGTTAGGGTTAGTCATGTTCTTGCAAATCTTGCAAGGACGGAGCTCCACACTGCCACGTGGCTTGGCTCGGGACCTAAAGTTGTTTGTTGAGCGTGAGTCTCTTGTAAAACATGTTGTCTAATAAAGATCCAGTTTTACCTGCAAAAAAAATGAATTAAGTTTTGGCAAAATACCATTTTTAAGAAAACTAGTTCATTTGTTTAAATAGGCTAAATTAGAGGGTAAAGTTACATCTCTAGACAGAAGGAATACATAATCATTGATAATCTATGCAATGCCATATTATTAGTGGTATATTCTTAGCCATTGATTTTTTCAATAAAAATCTGGATCTTGAGTTCATAAGAAGTAGAAATCACTCCAAACATAACAAAAAAAATTACATTGAGGTTTATGGACCACCGCCAAGGCCGACGCACCGTTGTCTCTTCTCCCCTAGTTTGACGTTATTGAAAAGTCTTTGTGCAGGTGGCTCTAAGCTCCAGTGCCCTAGAGCCGAAGTCATCGTCATTGAACCCTTAAACTTATCTAAAAGAAATGACACCAAACATGCAAAACACGACGACTGAACGAGATCCACCACTTCATGGAAGCGGCGACCAGGCAAACCCGATCCTCCTCAATATCACCGGCGAGGTGGGCGAGGCGGATATACATTATTCTTGTCCATCACAACGTCGTCATAGCCAACACAACGTCTATATTGGTTGACCAAACTATAGCTTTAGGGACATTATTATAGTGTCGAGCGTAGGTCCGAGATGTCCACACCTTCTCGTTGCTGAAGCGGGAAACAAAGAAGACATGGACCCGTCGATTCACAGTCGAAGGAGGGGCATATAGCGACGACTAGAGTGGAACCCTGGGTCACGGCCTCTTGCACAAGCGGAAAATGTTTCGATGAAGTTATCCATTGTTATTTGTTAGTATATAAGTTTGAAGATGGCACCTATAGAACATTTTTCTCTTGTAGGTTGATGACTTACAAACTAACTAGTATTCACCGCTCTCCTATTTACCCCCACATGGTAAAATCCCTGTTACATACATGTGAGGTAGGACTATTGTGCATGCCTAAGAAGGTCGTTGGCGTTATTGTATCCCTCTCAAAAAATAAAGGGCGTCAAGATCACACACACTTGCAGGATTTGCTGTGTTGATGCATCATCGCGTAGCGAGACTTGTCGTTCTTCTACGTGTGATCGGAGGAAGAAAAACTAGCCAAGAGCTCTCAAGCGGGCTACATCCGGTACACTAACAACATGCCTGGGAAATCGACTGCACCGAAGGTTTCAGACATCATTGTAGAATAGATGAGGTCGCGCGTTCTCTGCACTCATGGGCTGTGGAATGTTGCATGGACCAAAGAACGAACGGCGAGCCAAATGCAGTAGAGTGGAAGCGGAAGTTGCAGAACCTATGCGCTTGTCAGTTAGTTTCCGACGTTGACGATAGAGGTGTTGTTAGGGCATATCTACCGGGTCTACCCATCCCCGTTCGAAGGTGTTCGAACTCGTCTGCATGTGACGCGGCACCCCAATGATGATCCATCCGGACAAACGTGTCCAACTCGACCTATTCATGCACCAAATCTAGGCTTCGGTTGGGTCGCCCCGGACAGCGCGCTTGTCCTCGCGTGTCGTCCCACTAGTTCGTCCGGGCCTCTCGCCAGCAATGGACACTCGCATCCCTCAAACCCTTGCCCGTCATATCTCGTGACCAGAGCTTGCGTAACCTTAGCCTCCGCCACCACTCGCTACCCCCGAGGCCCCCGCGATTTCGAGCAGCACCACATAACACGCACGTTGTCAGAGTTGTCTGAACACGCCGTAGGCAATCCCGCCACCCTCGCCTCCGTCTATGGACTGGACGTGCGACACCCTCTGCGTGGTGTACAACCTGCTCGATCCTTTGCATGAGGTATGTTCGCCGGTTATTTCTAGGTTATCCGGTGTTGGAGATATGCCCAAGAGGCAATAATAAAGTGGTTATTATCATATATCCACACTTATGATAAATGTTTACATACCATGCTATAATTGTATTAACCGGAAACATTAATACTTGTGTGATTTGTAAACTAAAATAAGAGTCCCTAGTAAAGCCTCTTGTTAAACTAGCTTGTTGGTTAATATATGATCATGGTTTCCTGATCATGAGCATAGAGATGTTATTAACAACAGGATCATATCATTAGGAGAATGATGTGATGTACATACTCCTATAGATAAGCGTAGCATAAAGATCAAGTCATTTCAATAGTTCAATTGCTATATGCTTTCTGATACATAGTAACCTAATTCCTTCGACCATGAGATCATGCATATCACCTTTTCCAGATGGATGCTTTGATGTCATCAAACACCACACCGTAACAGGGTGGCTATAAAGGTGGCATTGAGTGTTCAGAAAGTATTGGTTGAAACACATGGATCAAGAGTGGGATTTGTCCATATAGATATACTCTGGGCCCTCTCGGTGAAATGTCATCCAATTAGCTTGCAAGCATGTGACTGGCTCACAAGGGATCACATATCACGGAACGAAAAGAGTACTTATCGAACGAGGTTGAACTAGGTATGCAGAGATACCGACGATCATAACCTCGGATAAGTAAACTATCGTGAGACAAAGGAAATTGGTATCGTATGTAAGTGGTTCATTCGATCGCAAAGTAATCGATAAATATGTGGGAGCCATATGAATTTCCATATTCCTCTATTGGTTATTGATCGAGAAGTGTCTCGATCATGTCCGCATAATTCACGAACCGCAGGGAGACACACTTAAGGATTCGACGTTGTTTGAGTAGTTATGGAATGATGAGAAGGATACCAATGTTGTTGAGTCTCGAATGGGATCCGGATATCACGAGGAGATCCGAATAGTCCGGAGAATAAGATTCATATAAGGAAAGTCCGTTTGAGTTGGGGAATGATTAGGTGTTTTCATCGGAACATTCTAGAAGGTTCGAATGTCCGGCACTCCGGGGAAGGGTACATGAATGTGTTATATCAAGTTGGTATGATTGCATCATGTACTAAGTGTCATTGCTGTACCAAATAGAGGATTTAATCAAATCCTAGTTTGAAAAGTCAAACGGCTAGTTTGAAAGTCAAACGGCTAGTTTGAAAGTCAAACGGCTATTTTTGGGAAGTGGGAAAGAGGAGAAGGAAATTTGAAGCCGACTTGGGGGAGGAGTTCCTCCTCCCACCGCCGTCCCTCCTTGAGGCCGAGTTGGGGAGGGACTCCCTCAGCGCCTCCCTCCACCTATAAAAGGAGGGGCAGGGCTCCCCTCCTAGACACACAAGTTCCTATCCTCTAAATCTAAACCCTAGCCACAGCCTCCGGTTTAGATCCGTTTTGGTTTAGAGCCTTCTAATTGGTGTGTCTAATCCCTAGACCACTAAAGCCTCTCTCATACTCCACCATACTCGCTCCCGCTTTAAGGCCTGCGAGATCTCCCTCTACTTAGGTACCACGCCAGGTCTTCGAATCGCGAGAGAGTGCTACAACCTCCATTTTCTTTGGAACAAGGGAGAGGAAGGTCTTCGTCAGTCCGAACGTGTGACCGATCGGAGCGCTGCTAACGCAGGAAGGATCGTCACGTGATCTTGAGATCGGCAAGTGTCTGACTACATCACCCACGAATCTGCTCGTTAACCGCTTTGGAATCTTCAAGGGTGAGTTCCTCTATCGACTCGTTGCTACAATCTAGTAGATAGATCTTGGCTTGTTTGTTTGTATGCGATAGAAAATTTTTGTTTTCCATGCTACGAACCCCTACGTGTATCGAGCCGTGTCTATATGTAGATCTGCATTGCCGAGTAGAACACAATGGTCATTGTGGGCGTTGATGCTTTATTGTCGATTGCTTCTTGTGTACTTTGCATCTTGCGGTATGTTGGGATGAAGCGGCCGAGCTAACCTTACATGACATTGTTCATGAGACTTGCTCCACGCTTGACATGCAACTTGTATTGCATAAGTGGTGGCTTATTGGTGCTTTCTCCTAGCATAGTTAAGATCCAATTTACAACGGGTGATTAACAATACTAGTATCAATGTTGTGGTTCTTGTTCGTAAGTTAGAACGACACTTATTGAAAGCCCCAAACCACGTAAAATATGCAAAGAAAATTAGAGGCGTCTAACTTTGTTTTGCGGGTGTCTTGTGATGTGATATGGCCATGATTGTGATTATATATGATGTATGCAATGTTCCTTATTGTAAGTCGGCAACCGTGGGAGCCATATGGTTGTCTTTAATTTCTGTTAAGACCCGTGTCTATTCAAAGTAGTTGTAATAGTTGAAGCGGGGACGACAACCATGGAGAAGCATCATTGACCTTGATGCAATGTCGGTGATGATGGAGATCATGTCCGTGCTTGAAGATGGAGATCGGAAGCACAAAGAAAGGCCATATCATATCACATATTATGAATTGCATGTGATGTTAATCCTTTATGCATCTTGTATTGCTTAGTAGACGACGGTAGCATTATAAGATGATCCCTCATGCACATGAATTTCAAGTCATAAAGTGTTCACCATTAGTTAGCACCGTTGCTAAAGCTTGTTGTTTTGAAGCACCACGTGATGATCGGGTGTGTTAGATTCCGCAAGTGTATACAACGTGGGCAAGCCAGGTTTGCTCATGCGGAAGCTAAGGTTTGATCTTGACGAGCCTAGCATGTACATACATGGTCTCAGGAACACGGATCACTGAAAGGTAAAACATGAGTCATATAGTAGATATGATGAACATGTTGATTGTTCGCCATTGAAGCTACATCAACTCTCGTGATGATCGGTTTTGATGTGGTGGATTTGGTTCGTGTGATCACTAAAACAATGTGAGGGATATTGTTTTGAGTGGGAGTTCAACGGCAATATGATTAAAAGTTGAACATTATTTATCATAAATAAAATCAAAGTGAATTTGCATAGTTGTTGTAGTCATTGGCATCCGTTTACCACCTTACGCTTAGTTATAATTGTTGGAGATATGCCCAAGAGGCAATAATAAAGTGGTTATTATCATATCTTCACACTTATGATAAATGTTTACATACCATGCTATAATTGTATTAACAGGAAACATTAATACTTGTGTGATTTGTAAACTAAAATAAGAGTCCCTAGTAAAGCCTCTTGTTAAACTAGCTTGTTGGTTAATATATGATCATGGTTTCCTGATCATGAACATAGAGATGTTATTAACAACAGGGTCATATCATTAGGAGAATGATGTGATGGACATACTCCTATAGATAAGCGTAGCATAAAGATCAAGTCATTTCAATAGTTCAATTGCCATATGCTTTCTGATACATAGTAACCTAATTCCTTCGACCATGAGATCATGCATATCACCTTTACCGGATGGATGCTTTGATGACATCAAACACCACACCGTAACTGGGTGGCTATAAAGGTGGCATTAAGTGTTCGGAAAGTATTGGTTGAAACACATGGATCAAGAGTGGGATTTGTCCATCCTCATGACGGATAGATATACTGGGCCCTCTCGTGAAATGTCATCCAATTAGCTTGCAAGCATGTGACTTGGTCACAAGGGATCACATATCACGGGAACGAGAAAAGAGTACTTATCAGTAACGAGGTTGAACTAGGTATGCAGAGATACCGACGATCATAACCTCGGATAAGTAAAGTATCGTGAGACAAAGGGAAATTGGTATCGTATGTAAGTGGTTCATTCGATCGCAGTAATCGTAGAAATATGTGGAGCCATATGAATTTCCAGATTCCTCTATTGGTTATTGTTCGGAGAAGTGTCTCGATCATGTCCGCATAATTCACGAACCGTAGGGAGACACACTTAAGGATTCGACGTTGTTTGAGTAGTTATGGTATTATGAGAAAGAGACCGAATGTTGTTCGAGTCTCGGATGGGATCCGGATATCACGAGGTGATCCGGAATGGTCCGGAGAATAAGATTCATATAAGGAAAGTCCCGTTTCGAGTTCGGGAATGATTCCGTTTTCATCGGAATGTTCTAGAAGGTTCCGATTGTCCCAAGACTCCGGGGAAGGGTACATGAATGTGTCATTGCTCATTGAATGATTGCATCATGTACTAAGTGTTCTTGCTGTCCCAAATAAAGGATTAAATTGAATCCTAAAAGAAAAGTCAAATGTCCAGTTTGAAAGTCAAACCCAAAACAAGAAACTGTGGGAAACAAGCAAGAGGAGTTGAACCAACTGGAGGAGGAGTTGGACTCCTCCGTGCCGTGCCCAGCCAGGCCGAGTTGGGAGGGACTCCTCCCTCCCTGGCGCCATGACCCTCCTCCCATAAAAGGAGGGCAGGGCCTCCTAGAGACATATAACTTTCTACTCTAGATCTCCGGTTTAGAGCCGTTTTGGTTTAGAGCTTCTAATTGCTTTAGCCAGGTTTAGAGCCTTCTAATTGGTTTAGAGCCTTCTAATTGGTGTGTCTAATTACTAGACCACTAATAGCCTCTCTCATAAGCTCCACCATACTACAGACCAAGCTTAAGCCTGCGGGATCTCCCTCTACTTCCTACCACTGCCAGGTCTTACGGAATCGCGAGAGTGCTACAACCTCCACGCCTTTGGAACAAGGGAGAGGAAGGTCTTCGAGTACCAAACGTGACCGATCAAGGGAGCGCCAGCTTAACGCATACCGAAGGATCGTCTACACGATCTTGAGATCGGAAGAGTACTACATCACCCACGAATCGCTCTCGTTAAACGCTTTGGAATCTTCGAGGGTAAGTTATACCATCGCCTCGGTGCTACGATCTAGTAGATAGATCTTGGCTTGTTTGTTTGTATGCGATAGAAAATTTTGTTTTCCATGCTACGAACCCCTACAAAGGGTATCGAGTGTCTATATGTAGATCTGTTGCACGAGTAGAACACAATGGTCATTGTGGCGTTGATGCTTTATTGTCGATTGCTTCTTGTGTACTTTGTATCTTGCGGTATGTTGGGATGAAGCGGGCTAACCTTACATGACATCGTTCATGAGACTTGCTCCACGCTTGACATGCAACTTGTATTGCATAAGTGGCTTTATGGTGCATGTTTCTCCTAGCATAGTTAAGATCCAATTTACAACGGGTGATCAACAATACTAGTATCAATGTTGTGGTTCTTGTTCGTAAGTTAGAACGATACTTATTGAAAGCCCCAAACCACGTAAAATATGCAAAGAAAGTAGAAGCGTCTAACTTTGTTTTGCAGGGGTGTGCCGTGATGTGATATGGCCATGATTGTGATTGTATTTGATGTATGCAATGTTCCTTATTGTAAGTCGACAACCGCGGAGCCATATGGTTGTCTTTAATTTATGTTAAGACCCGTGTCTATTCAAAGTAGTTGTAATAGTTGAAGCCGGTGGACGACAACCATGGAGTAGCGTCATTGACCTTGATGCAATGCCGGTGATGATGGAGATCATGTTCGTGCTAGAAGATGGAGATCGGAAGCACAAAGAAGAAAAGGCCATATCATATCACATATTATGAATTGCATGTGATGTTAATCCTTTATGCATCTTGTATTGCTTAGTAGACGACGGTAGCATTATAAGATGATCCCTCATGCACATGAAATTCAAATCATAAAGTGTTCACCCTTAGTTAGCACCGTTGCTAAAGCTTGTTGTTTCAAACACCACGTGATGATCGGGTGCTAGATTACGCAAGTGTATACAACGTGAGCAGGCGATTTGCTCATGCGAAACTAAGGTTTGATCTTGACGAGCCTAGCATGTACATGGCCTCGTGAACACGGATTACCGAAAGGTAGAGCATGAGTCATATAGTAGATATGATGAACATGTCGATTGTTCGCCATTGAAGCTATATCAACTCTCGTGATGATCGGTTTTGATGTGGTGGATTTGGTTCGTGTGATCACTAAAACAATGTGAGGGATATTGTTTTGAGTGGGAGTTCACCTAGATTAATTTAATTATTAATTAGAACTCAATTTATCATAAACTAAATCAAAGTGAATTTGCATAGTTGTTGTAGTCATTGGCATCCGTTTACCACCTTGCGCTTAGTTATAATTGAGATGATAGAGCTATAGAATTCTGGTTAGTTACTTTACTTAACCGGTATCGTATTGTTTTGAAGTGTTAATCTAAAGTTTAAAAGTCCTATTGCAAACTTTCAAGAAGTTCCTACTCCATGAAGTTTAATAATTGGTATTAAAACAAGAGTAACAATTCCAATGTTAGTATATAAGTATCATGTTTGTCTCCACGATTCTTGATATTCAAAGGATTCTCTTAATATCAAGGTTATCTAGGATCTGAAAGAGTTGTTTGAAACCATGATGTGGAAGATATTGTGATATCTCAAACAAAGTTTTGGTTGCAACATGATAGAGTATAATATGGCAAAAGTCATGTTCTCATATTTGATGAGAATTTGCAAAAGGTTGGAGACACTAGTTGTCCTAATCCTCCAAAAGGTTTTGGAGAGCAACATTATACTTGCGATTCACGTTACAAGCTAAAAGTAGCTTGATCATGGATAAATCCATAATAAGGGTGAATATTTGATGTAGGTAAAATGTTTACTACACCAAGAAGATTACTAAATAAAGGAATTTGAAAGAACACCAAACATTTGATGATGGTGATCTACTTCAAAGTGCAAGTCCAAAGACATTGGTATTTAACTATACACGCTTTGGACTATATGTCATATGTATGACTCCACTATTGATGTTGATAGATTCTTTCAAATGTAATAGGAAATCTTGAAAGAGAATCTCATAAATATATGGCGTAAAGGAAAAGACTAGAATTGTTCAGTTTAAGTATATATATGATATACATGTTATGGCTATATTCTTTGCTTATTAAACAATGTGGTTCTTAAGTATTTGATACTGAATTTGTTGGTATGAATCATACAAAACAAATGTAATTCATGAACTACAGTGGCCTAAGTAACTAGCGAAGAATATGTGATGATGTTCATCAAGAACAAAATAAAGGGTTATTGTGTTGCTCGTTAAACATCAAAGCTTGCCTTCAAAGATTTGTTTTATCGTATTATGAGAACAAAAGGGTTGTTCAAATAATTGCCGTAATCCATAAAAGATGGATGATTCAAATCTCGTTGGAGGAATCACATCCATAAAACTAGTGCTAAAAATGTGAAAGACAAATTGATTGAAACATCACTTAGGAAGTGACATCGCCGTTTAAATTATATTGGAAAGAAAACATGAAGAAACTCCATATGGATGGAATTTTGGAGTCTTTTGATTTTGATAAAATGACGCTTGTAAAACTTTCCTAGAGATAATTAAAACTTCGCTCATAGGCCAAAAGGAACGAAAGACTAGCTTATTGGAATTTGTACATATTGTTGTACGAAGTCCATTATGTGTAGTCGAGCGATGGATTTCAACTTCATATGCTTTCTCCAAAATTTGAGTGAATATATGAATATTTACTTAATAAGGATGAAGTATGAAACATTTGAAAAGTTCAAAGACTTTCAAGATGAAGTACAAAATCATTGTAACAAGAATATAAGCAGTTTATGATAAAGATCATAAAGGAAGATATTTGAGTTACAGAGTTTAGCATAATACCTAAGATTTAAGGAATCGTTCCATGGATTTGCATTTCCCGAAACACCATAAGAGTATGGAGCATTCGAGATATGTAATTAAACCTTGTTTGACATGGTGAGATCAAAGGTGTAATTCATAAAATTGCCATTGTATTTTAAAGATTAAAAGCTTTAGAGATTACCGTTTTCCTTTGAAAAGAGCTTCATCATAATCCGTTGAAATGACACCATATAAGGTTATGGTTTGGGATAAAACCAAGTAGTCCTTTCTTAAACATTGGTATGTTATACATAAGAAAGATGTTTGCAACCAAAGTCGGATGAATGTCTTTGTTAAGTATTTCTCCATAAACAGGAGACAAAAGTGTTTGTCGCTTAGAACGCCAAGTTTCTTTAAGAAGGAATTTTTCGTGAAAAGTTAAGTGGGAGGACAATAGAACTTTGATAAGGTTGAAAGAACCTTAGCTATATGTGCGAGTTGCGCAACGAAAAGTGTTAGGGAGGCAACAATGCTCATGGCTCACGTGCCTCAAAGGTTGTGATCACGGAGATCTAAGTTCCTATTGAAACAAGTAGGTCGGGTAAACAATCAAATACCAAGATTTAAGGGTTGAATCATTTTGAGAATAATGAACCGACTACATGCAAAGAAGCGATGATGGCCCCGACTCAAGTAAAATGGCTTGAAGCCATAAAATCCGTGATAGTTCCATACACGAAAATCAAGTTTTGAACTTGAAGGACCCTCGAGAAAGGTGTAAGACCTTATAGTTGTGTCGGATCTATAAAGAAATAGACATGGATGTTTCACATCTATGAAATAGTCGACATGTTGGGAAAGAGTTCACAACAATGTTCAAAGGTTGACTATGACAAGATTTGATCTGTCATAGTGATATTTAGTCTAGACGGATTAATGTAGCAACCACTACATATAATTTTGTTATATGGTAGTAGAATAAACAAAACAAGTTCTTCTAATAGAATCGTTACCTAGGACATGTGCATCACGGTCCATAGGGTTTTGTTAATTCAAAGGATGCTAAAAGCATATGCGAACTTCAATGGTTAAAGTAAGCATAGCGGAGTTGGAATCTTCACTATGATGAAACTGTTAAAAGAGTTTAATTTCATCAGAGACAATGAAGAAGCTTGCATTTGCAAGAAATTAAGTGGGAGCGCTAAGACATGTTTCTAATACATTATGTGGAAGACATATTGTTGATTGGAAATAATGTATCTTTTATTAACACATATTAAGAATTTCATCCCGATGAAAGACTTAGGCAAAACCAAATATTTGGCATCAATAGACGCTAATATGGTTGTGCCGAAGTACATAGACAAGATATTGAATGAGTTCAATATAGAAACTATAAGAGAGGTTCTTGTCGATGAAAGGATTGAACAAGTTCAATGTTGATGATATATTCAAGTGTATTGACATTTGGCAAGTGAAACAAAATTCAAGTATAGATTGATACTTGATCACAAAGAGTATTTATATCAATCATCCGTGATGTGTACAAATCCGGATATGTCCTATGCTCTAAATGTTATGAGCATATACGAATGATTCATAAGATGATCATTGGACAATAGTAAGGATATTCTTATGATCTTTTGGAAGAACTAAGAATATATTGTTTGTAGAAGTGACAAATAGATGGTTAGTTCATTGTAGAAGTACTACATTGATACTAGTTTTGTCACAAAGTGCAAAATAAGTTTATCTCAATCTAAATTAAGGGTGGCACAATATAATGGAAAGTAAGTTCCATAATGGATTTGGATGAGTTCCAAAGTTAAGACATTGTGACGGATACTACAACAAAAGGCTAAGTATATGACCGCTATAATAGCAGCTAAAGAGGGCATTTGTGTCAAGTAGTTTGTTATCAAACTAGGTGTAGTTCACAATGGGATAATACTATGAAGATATATTGTCGACAATATTATCAACATGTTTTAACCCCAAAGAGCTAAAGGTCACGAAAGACCAAACTTATACAAAGCCATCTCATTAGAGAATGAGTGATGCGTGACGCAAACACATGCAATTACACGGACACGAAGTGTCGGATCCGGAGATCGATTGACCACTAGCAATCGTGTACATACAACCGGAAAGCCATAGGTGTTGAATACACAAAGGTTTGAAACTAGATTATTGACTCTGTGCAAGTGGGAGACTGTTGGAGATATGCCCAAGAGGCAATAATAAAGTGGTTATTATCATATCTTCACACTTATGATAAATGTTTACATACCATGCTATAATTGTATTAACGAAACATTAATACTTGTGTGATTTGTAAACTAAAATAAGAGTCCCTAGTAAAGCCTCTTGTTAAACTAGCTTGTTGGTTAATATATGATCATGGTTTCACGATCATGAACATAGAGATATTAACAACAGGGTCATATCATTAGGAGAATGATGTGATGGACATACTCCTATAGATAAGCGTAGCATAAAGATCAAGTCATTTCAATAGTTCAATTGCCATATGCTTTACGATACATAGTAACCTAATTCCTTCGACCATGAGATCATGCATATCACCTTTGGGATGGATGCTTTGATGACATCAAACACCACACCGTGGCGGGTGGCTATAAAGGTGGCATTAAGTGTTCGGAAAGTATTGGTTGAAACACATGGATCAAGAGTGGGATTTGTCCATCCTCATGACGGGTAGATATACTCTGGGCCCTCTCGGTGAAATGTCATCCAATTAGCTTGCAAGCATGTGACTTGGTCACAAGGGATCACATATCACGGGGAGAAAAGAGTACTTATCGATGTGAGGTTGAACTAGGTATGCGAGAGATCTGAAGCGATCATAACCTCGGATAAGTAAAGTATCGTGAGACAAAGGGAAATTGGTATCGTATGTAAGTGGTTCATTCGATCGCAAAGTAATCGTAGAAATATGTGGGAGCCATATGAATTTCCATTCCTCTATTGGTTATTGTTCGAGAAGTGTCTCGATCATGTCCGCATAATTCACGAACCGTAGGGAGACACATAAGGATTCGACGTTGTTTGAGTAGTTATGGTATTATGAGAAAGAGACCGAATGTTGTTTGGTCTCGGATGGGATCCGGGATATCACGAGGTGATCCGGAATGGTCCGGAGAATAATATTCATATAAGGAAAGTCCGTTTCGGAGTTAGGAATGATTAGGTGTTTTCATCGGAATGTTCTAGAAGGTTCCGGATTGTCCGGCTCTCCGGGGGGGAAGGGTACATGAATGTGTCATTGCTCATTGAATGATTGCATCATGTACTAAGTGTTCTTGCTGTCCCAAATAAAGGATTAAATTGAATCCTAAAACAGAAAAGTCAAATGTCCGGTTTGAAAGTCAAACCGCCAAAACAAGAAACGTGGGAAACAAGCAAGAGGAGTTGGAACCAACGGAGGAGGAGTTGGACTCCTCCAGTGTGCCCAGCCAGGCGAGTTGGGGAGGACTCCTCCCTCCCCTGGCGCGCCATGACCCTCCTCCCATAAAAGGAGGCGGGGCTCCTCCTAGACATATAACTTTCTACTCTAGATCTCCGGTTTAGAGCCGTTTTGGTTTAGAGCTTCTAATTGCTTTAGCCAGGTTTAGAGCCTTCTAATTGGTTTAGAGCCTTCTAATTGGTGTGTCTAATTACTAGACCACTAATATCCTCTCTCATAAGCTCCACCATACTACTTGGCTTAAGGCGAAGCCTGCGGGATCTCCCTCTACTTCCGTACCACGCCGTTGTCTTCTTGAATCGCGAGGAGAGTGCTACAACCTCCATTTTCTTTGGAACAAGGGAGAGGAAGGTCTTCGCCGAGCAGTGTGACCATGATCGAGCTGCGGGCGATGGCTGGAAGGATCGTCTACACGATCTTGAGATCGGGAAGAGTACGACTACATCACCCACGAGAATCTGCTCTCGTTAAACGCTTTGGAATCTTCGAGGGTAAGTTATACCATCGACTCGTTGCTACGATCTAGTAGATAGATCTTGGCTTGTTTGTTTGTATGCGATAGAAAATTTTTGTTTTCCATGCTACGAACCCCTACAATAATTGAGATGATAGAACTATATAATTCTGGTTAGTTACTTTACGAACTGGTATCGTATTGTTTTGAAGTGTTAATCTAAAGTTTAAAAGTCCTATTGCAAACTTTCAGTAAGTTCTGGTTACTCCATGAAGTTTAATAATTGGTATTAAATCAAGAGTAACAATTCCAATGTTAGTATATAAATATCATGTTTGTCTCCATGATTCTTGATATTCAAAGGATTGTCTTAATATCAAGGTTATCTAGGATCTGAAAGAGTTGTTTCAGAAACCATGATGTGTGGAAGATATTGTGATATCTAAAACAAAGTTTTGGTTGCAACATGATAGAGTATAATATGGCTAAAGTCATGTTCTCATATTTGATGAGAATTTGCAAAAGGTTGGAGACACTAGTTGTCCTAATCGTCCAAAAGGATTTGGAGAGCAACATTATACTCATGATTCACCGTTATAAGCTAAAAGTAGCTTGATCATGGATAATTCCATGATAAGGGTGAATATTTGATGTAGGTAAAATGTTTACTACACCAAGAGATTACTAAAGAAAGGAATTTGAAAGAACACCAAACACTTGATAATGGTGATCTACTTCAAACTGCAAGTCCAAAGACATTGGTATTTAACTATACACACTTTGGACTGTGTGTCATATGTATGACTCCACTATTGATGTTGATAGATTCTTTCAAATAGAAAAGGAAATACTGAAAAGAATCTCATAAATATATGACAGAAAAGAAAAGACTAGAATTGTTCAGCTTGAGTATATAGATGATATACGTGTTATGGCTATATTCTTTGCTTATTAAACAATGTGGTTCCCAAGTATTTGATACTGAATTTGTTGGTATGAATCGTCATACGAAACAACACAATTCATGAACTACAATGGCCTAAGTAACTAGCAAAAGAATATGTGATGATGTTTATCGAGAACAAATAAAGGGTTATTGTGTTGCTCGTTAAACATCAAAGCTTGACTTCAGGATTTGTTTTATCAGGTATTATGAGAACAAAAGGGTTGTTCAAATAATTTCCGTAATCCATAAAAGATGGATGATTCATAAATCTCTTTGGAGAAATCACATCCATAAAACTAGTGCTAAAAATGTTGAAAGACAAATTGATTGAAAGATCACTTAGGAAGTGACATCGCCGTTTAAATTATATTGGAAAGAAAACATGAAGAAACTCCATGTGGATGGAATTTTGGAGTCTTTTGATTTTTGATAAAATGACGCTTATGAAACTTTCCTAGAGATAATTAAAACTTCGTTCATAGGCCAAAAAGGAACGAATGACTAGCTTACTGGAACTTATACATATTGTTGTATGAAGTCTATTATGTGTAGTCAAGAGCGATGGATTTCAACTTCATATGCTTTCTCCGAAAATTTGAGTGAATATATGAATATTTACTTAATAAGGATAAAGTATGAAACATTTGAAAAGTTCAAAGACTTTCAAGATGAAGTGCAAAATCATTGTAACAAGAATATGAATAGTTTATGATAAGATCATAAAGGAAGATATTTGAGTTACAAGTTTAGCATAATACCTAAGATTTAAGGAATCGTTCCGTGGATTTGCATTTCCCGAAACACCATAAGAGTATGCAGCGTTCGAGATATAACCTTGTTTGACATGGTAAGATCAAAGGTATAATTCATAAAACTGCCATTATATTTTAAAGATTAAAAGCTTTAGAGATTACCGTTTTTTCACTGAAAAGAGCTCCATCATAATCCGTTGAAATGACACCATATGTTATGGTTTGGGATAAAACCCAAGAAGTCCCTTCTTAAACATTGGTATGATGTGCATAAGAAAGATGTTTGCAACCAAAGTCGGATGAACCTGTCCTTGTATGTTATTTTGAATAACTGTTCCTCCATAACACCGGAGACAAAAGTGTTTGTCGCTTAGAACGTCAAGTTTCTTTGAGAAGGAATTTTTCGTGAAAAGATAAGTGGCAGGACAATAGAACTTTGATAAGGTTAAAAGAACCTTAGCTATATGTGCAAAGTTGCGCAGCGCCTAAAAGTGTTCCGGAGGTAGCAACAATGCTCATGGCTCACCTCTCAAGGTGTGGTGTCATCCAAGTTCCTATTGAAACAAGTAGGTCGGATGAACAATCGAATACCAAGATTTGAGAGTTAAATCATTATTTGACAATAATGATCCGACTACATGCAAAGAAGCGATGATGAGCCCTGACTCCGTCAAATGGCTTGAAGCCATAAAATCCGTGGTAGTTCCATACACGAGAAATCAAGTTTTGAACTTAAAGGACCCTCGAGAAAGGTGTAAGACCTTATAGTTGTGTTTGGATCTATAAAGAAATAGACATGGATGTTTTGCATCTATGAAATGGTCGACATGTTGGGAAAAGAGTTCACAACAATGTTCAAGGGTTGACTATGACAAGATTTGATCTTTCATAGCGATATTTAGTCTAGACGGATTAATGTAGCAACCACGACATATAATTTTGTTATGTGTTGGATAAACAAAAACAAGTCTAATAGAAGGGTTACCTAGGACTTGTGCATGACACGGTCCAAAGGGTTTTTGTTAATTCAAAGGATGCTAAAAACATATGCAAACTTCAATGGTTGAAGTAAGCATAGCGGAGTTGGAATCTTCACTATGATGAAACTGTTAAAAGAGTTTAATTTCATCAGAGACAATGAAGATGCTTGCATTTGCAAGAAATTAAGTGGGAGCGCTAAGACATATTTCTAATACATTATGTGGAGGACATATTGTTGATTAGAAAAGATGTATATTTTATTAACACATATTAAGAATTTCATCTCGATGAAAGGCTTAGGCAAAACCCAAATATTTGGCATCAATAAACGCTAATATGGTTGTGTCGAAAGTACATAGATGATGTATTGAATGAGTTCAATATAGAAACTACAAGAAAGGTTCTTGTCGCACAAAAAGGATTGAATGAGTTCAATATTGATGATATATTCAAGTGTATTGACACAGGGTAAGTGAAACAAAGATTCGAGTATAGATTGATACTTGATGTATGAAATCACAAAGAATATTTATATCAATCATACTGTGATATGTACAAATCCAGATATGCCCTATGCTATGAGCATATACCAGAATGATTCATAAGAAGATCATTGGACAATAGTAAGGATATTCTTATGATATTTTGGAAGAACTAGGAGTATATTATTTGTAGAAGTGACAAATAGATGGTTAGTTCATTGTAAAAGTACTACATTGATACTAGTTTTGTCACAAAATACAAATTAAGTTTATCTCAATCTAAACTAAGGGTGGCACAATATAATGGAAAGTAAGTTCCATAATGGATTTGGATGAGTTCCAAAGTTAAGAAACTGTGACAGATACTACAACAAAAGGCTAAGTATGATGCTACTATAGCGACTAAAGAGGACATTTGTGTCAAGTAGTTTGTTATCAAACTAGGTGTAGTTCACAGTGGGATAATACTATGAAGATATATTGTGCAACAATATTATCAACATGTTTTAACCCCAAAGAGCTAAAGGTCACACCGAAAGACCAAATTTATACAAAGCCATCTCATTAGAGAATGAGTGATGCGTAGAGGCAAAGACATGCAATTACACGGACACCGGAAGTGTCGATCCGAGATCGAGTTGACCACTAGCAATCGTGTACATACAACAGGAAAGCCATAGGTGTTGAATACACAAAGGTTTGAAACTAGATTATTGACTCTAGTGCAAGTGGGAGACTGTTGGAGATATGCCCAAGAGGCAATAATAAAGTGGTTATTATCATATCTTCACACTTATGATAAATGTTTACATACCATGCTATAATTGTATTAACCGAAACATTAATACTTGTGTGATTTGTAAACTAAAATAAGAGTCCCTAGTAAAGCCTCTTGTTAAACTAGCTTGTTGGTTAATATATGATCATGGTTTCCTGATCATGAACATAGAGATGTTATTAACAACAGGATCATATCATTAGGAGAATGATGTGATGGACATACTCCTATAGATAAGCATAGCATAAAGATCAAGTCATTTCAATAGTTCAATTGCTATATGCTTTCTGATACATAGTAACCTAATTCCTTCGACCATGAGATCATGCATATCACCTTTTCCGGATGGATGCTTTGATGTCATCAAACACCACACCGTAACAGGGTGGCTATAAAGGTGGCATTGAGTGTTCATAAAGTATTGGTTGAAACACATGGATCAAGAATGGGATTTGTCCATCCATATGACGAATAGATATACTCTGGGCCCTCTCGGTGAAATGTCATCCAATTATCTTGCAAGCATGTGACTGGCTCATAAGGGATCACATATCACGGGAACGAGAAAAGAGTACTTATCGAACGAGGTTGAACTAGGTATGCGAGATCAAGCGATCATAACCTCGGATAAGTAAACTATCGTGAGACAAAGGGAAATTGGTATCGTATGTAAGTGGTTCATTCGATCGCAAAGTAATCGTAGAAATATGTGGGAGCCATATGAATTTCCAGATTCCTCTATTGGTTATTGATCGGAGAAGTGTCTCGATCATGTCCGCATAATTCACGAACCGCGGGGAGACACACTTAAGGATTCGACGTTGTTTGAGTAGTTATGGAATGATGAGAAGGATACCGAATGTTGTTCGGAGTCTCGGATGGGATCCGGGATATCACGAGGAGATCCGGAATAGTCCGGAGAATAAGATTCATATAAGGAAAGTCCCGTTTCGGAGTTGGGGAATGATTCCGGTGTTTTCATCGGGAACATTCTAGAAGGTTCCGGAATGTCCGGCACTCCGGGGTGAAGGGGTACATGAATGTGTTATATCAAGTTGGTATGATTGCATCATGTACTAAGTGTCATTCTTTGTACCAAATAGAGGATTTAATCAAATCCTAGTTTGAAAAGTCAACGGCTAGTTTGAAAGTCAAGCTATTTTGGGAAGTGGGAAGAGGAGAAGGAAGTTTGAAGCCGACTTGGGGAGGAGTTCCTCCCACCGTCGGCCCTCCTGAGGCCGAGTTGGGAGGGACTCCCACGCGCCTCCCTCCACCTATAAAAGGAGGGGCAGGGCTCCCCTCCTAGACACACAAGTTCCTATCCTCTAAATCTAAACCCTAGCCACAGCCTCCGGTTTAGAGCCGTTTTGGTTTAGAGCCTTCTAATTGGTGTGTCTAATCCCTAGACCACTAAAGCCTCTCTCATACTCCACCATACTCGCTCCGGCTTAAGGCGAAGCCCTGCGAGATCTCCCCTCTACTTAGGTACCACGCCCGTTGTCTTTCTTAGGAATCGCGAGAGTGCTACAACCTCCATTTTCTTTGGAACAAGGGAGAGGAAGGTCTTCGTCAGTACCGAGCGTGTGACCCATTGCAGCGCCTTCGCAGCACCGGAAGGATCGTCTACGCGATCTTAGATCGGCAAGTGTACGACTACATCACCCACGAGAATCTGCTCTCGTTAACCGCTTTGGAATCTTCAAGGGTGAGTTTCTCTATCGACTCGTTGCTACAATCTAGTAGATAGATCTTGGCTTGTTTGTTTGTATGCGATAGAATTTTTTTGTTTTCCATGCTACGAACCCCTACATCCGGCCCGCTGCTTGAGTTAACATCGCCATTGACAACCGTATACTTTATAGATGGGTAGCAGTCTAAGGTCAATGGAGTTCTTCTATATGAATTTAGTAGGGTCATCGTCCGTGGAGGAGCCCGACGGTGATACGAAGATTTTTCAGCGGCCGCATTGCATGGTGCGACCACTACCTCCGCCAGCAGAGGTGACTCATCCAAGCAGCGCGAAGCCAACTAGGAGCACGACCGAGAAGAAGGCCGCATACGCCTTTACAAGGACTACTTTCACCCGACTGATCCGGTCTTCAAAAGAGAAGGCATTCCGGCGCCGCTATCGGATGCCGAGGAACATGTTCTTGCACATTCTCAATAGGGTGACGAAGTACGATAACTACTTCGAGGACAAGTACTATTGGACCGGTAAGATTGGCTTCTTCTCTTACCAGAAATGTTCTATTGCCATTCGACACCTTGTATATGGAGTGCCCGGTGACCTTCTCGACGACTACATGCGCATGAGCAAGTCCACATGCCATGAGGCTATGTACTGGTTTTGCAGTGTGGTTATTGCGGTGTTTAGCAAAGTTTACCTGAGAGAGCCAAACACTAAAGACACTGCCCGCCTTTTGTCCATCAACGAGAGAAGAGGGTTTCCTGGTATACTTGGCAGCATCGACTGCATGCATTGGGAGTGAAAGAACTGCCCCTTTGGTTGGAAAGGGCAGTTCAAAGGGCATGCAGAGGGGTGTACCATCATACTAGAGGCTGTTGCATCACATGATCTCTGGACTTGGCACTCATTTTTTTGGCATGACTGGATCAAACAATGGCATTAATATGCTGCAGCGATCTCCGGTGTTTTCTAGGCTGGCAGAAGGCAATGCCCCATAGGTTTCCTATTAGATCAATGGCAATCCATATGATATGGGTTACTATCTAGCTGACGGTATCTAACCCTTCTAGACCACCTTTGTGAAGACAATCCGCATCCCTGCGGATGAGAAGTGCAAGAGGTTGTCGAAAAAGCAAGATGCCACTAGGAAGGATGTGAAGCAAGCATCAGTGTGCTTCAGTCAAGGTGGGATATTGTTTGATACCTTGCTAGAACTTGGAGCACAGAGATGATGTGGGATGTGATGACTGCTTGTGTGAACATGCACAACATGATCGTCGAGGACGAGCGAGATGACGAAATCTTGAACCAATACTGAGACTTGCAGGGTCAGTTGGTTGAGCCAGAGCCAAATCTAGCGTCATGGGAAGATTTTATGCGAGGGCATGAAAATTTGCGTCACATGCAGACCCACGAACGGTTTCAACTAGATTTGGTTAAGCACATATAGGCTCGTGCAGAAATCTCAATGCTTATGTAAACACTATTTTAATTAGATTATCTAATCTAGTTTATTTGTTTGTCAAAATTTATTTTATAACAAAACCTGCAAACACATGAAATTGCTGGCCAATTGTGGCCAGCGCGGACAAATGAGCCGCGCCGCTGGACGTGGTCGGCGGGACACCAACCCAAAAGCAAGCACGGACCGCTAAATGGACAGAAAGGGACCGTTTGTATCAACCGAATGGGTCGGGCCGGTGGAGAAGTCCTTACAGCATGCAAAGTGTATAAAAAATCCTAACGATAAGAGAATCTTTTGGTTACTAAACTTAAATTTAAACGATAAAGAGGGTGTGTCTAGCTAAGAAAATCTTAAAGATGGGTCTACTACTAGACTCAAGGCTAAAAGAATCTAATAGTAGGAAGGCATACTTATCATTGAAAAGAAGACTGCTTTTTCTCTTGCTTTTTAGTCTGGACGATGGGACCATTTTCTCCTCTAGCAAAAGAGCACCGCTGCAGCAAATGTTGCTCTACTAGCTCTTTGTGTCAATTGTCAGCTTTATTACTAGACTTGAGTCTAAAAGGTGCACACCCTTTATAGGTAAATTTAACAAAAAGCTTTGGTTTTATTGTGTAATTTGGCTAAACCTTCAAAATGTAGCTATTATAAATTCCTGCATATCATGCGGACCCAAGTTGATAAGTATGGCCTTATTTTTTACCTAAGATATGAGAGTAAAGAACACGTGTCACACATTTTTGGCCAATCAATTTGAAACCATATTTGGCATCGAAGCACTATTTTGCTCCGGTTCTCTCTTTTGTTTAATTTGAAACTACCTTTATAGTGTAGGAAACTAGCTCTAAAAATCAAAAGGCAAATATGAAACCAATTATAGGCTACACACTGTGTATACTCTTTCTTGATCGCATGGACCAAAATTCCTGCATAGCAAGCGAGGGCTTATCACTGTCGACACAAGGAACAAGAGGTTTGAACTTTGAAGCTATGGCTACAATTCAAACTGAAAGGAGCCTGAACCCGTTCCTTGCATACTGTCTTAGTAGGATCTCCAGTTGTATGAATGGTCATATGCCAAGTAACCGTAAAATCAGGTCCGTAGATTTCGGTGATACTCCTCTCGATCGACTTCCAAACCAATCCACTCCATTATGCTCCATAAAGGAGTACTAGATAGTTCTTGCTAGTTTTTTTTTAAAATACTACTACTACTTTCTTTTAATTAAATTCCAGAAATAATACTATATGCGTTCAGAAATTTCCCAAAATAACACGGCCTTGGCTTGGCCCAAACCGTAAGGTACTAATCGGCCTGGGCAGACCTGCCGATGCATATTTTTCTACGATCCAAGAAAAGTCTGTATGCTTTTAGCATGAAAGAATTGCACAACTGCTTCGAGCGGATAATAATAAGGAATTATGTGACCGTGGTGCTCATTTTGGTTGAGATCACACGGAAGCAGCTTTCATACCATCTGCGCGGGCAGGCCTCGCCAGGCCTATTAGTATTTGCCGGGCCAAACAGACACCGTATTATTTTTTGTAAATTTCCAAAAGCGTATTATTATTATTATCTGTAATTTAATCTAAAGTATTATTTTTATAAAGTTAGCCTAGTTTTCATCGCCTCCCACGACTCGACGGAGGGAAGCCCACAGTTTCTCCCGTGGTCGTTTCCCTCCGCTAAACTCCACTCCGCCGCAAGACCACCAAACCCCCGATCGATCCCCGCTGCCTCACCTCATCCCCGCCACCGTGAGCATGCGCCACGCCCGGCTCCACTCTCCACCCTCCTGGTCACAGCAGCCCCGTCTGGACTCAACTCCTCGGCAAACCCAGCGGTTCAAGCGCCCCATCTCGCCTCAAATCTACCACGCTCCACCACGACTCCACAGCTGCGCCATCAAATCCACCACGAGCTTTTCCGTCAACATGAAAACCAACAACCGATGCGGTTTGGTGTCCTTTGTTCAAAATAAATCCTATATCCCGGTCAACGTCCGATCTGAACCAATTCTGGGTAATGCGGGCGGCGTCGAACTCATGCGACAAGGAGGTCATGACGTCCGGCTCTGGCGGAATCTTGGGGACTCATGCGACAAGCAACAGAGAGCTCGGCCTCTCCAACCTCGCGGTATATTTACCCTTCCTGCCCCCACGACTGCGAGAGGAGGTTGGAGTTGGGTCAGGGTCCAGCAGGCGACAGCAACAAGAAAGCTCATTCGGCGCTGAGCGGTGGGAGGCGATTGTCAGTTTCGCCTTAAGCCTGCTCGTGTGTGTGTGTGTAGAGGAAGGGAGGCTAGGATGCCCGTGCGTGTGGAGAAGATGGAGATAAAGATAGCTGGATTTCTAGATTGGTGATAGTGTGTGTTAACTGAAGGCTAACTGGATATGTAGTTGATTCTAGCTCAATACTCGCGATGAATTTTTCTGTGCCAGACCTTGCAAAGGAACTCCAGATCCTTTTTTTCTTAAGCAGCTTTGCCGCGACTCGTTTATTTCCTGACATAGTCAATGGTCCCTAACTGCACCGTGTCTAACTATATTTAAACTCAAGTCGATGGAATAAAAGGTTTGGAGCTAATTTTCAGTTTTCCGTCCCATCACCTTGACGTTGCAAATGTTAATTGAGTACCTCTAGGTGTTAAATTGAGTACCTCCACGTGTGGCTGGATCTTGATATTTTCCTAGCCAAGAACAGCTTCTCGGATCCTAGCCAAGAACAGCTTCTCGGATCCCAGCCAAGGACAGCTTAGCGCCAAAATTGATGGCTCCCTGTGCGTGTGTACGAATAATCCATGGAATCAGCACACACTGGATAGGAGAGGACTGGTGAGTACTTTCTTTGCTGGAATTTGTTCACTTTTTAGATTGTCTGCCTGTCCGCCGTTTCGTTCGATGGAAGGTGGAATTGGACCCGGTAGTCTGTTATGGGTCTGCTCGTCTATGATTATCGAGTAGTACTTGTTTGACATAGAACATAAAAAACCGTAGCAACGCATTTTGTATACCGCAGTATACTTGCTAATATTTGTACAGAAGTACATTATTCGCCGCTTTTAGCTAGGGCACCGTGTTTCTTTAATAGCTCAATGTCTACGTGCGTTTCCCAAGAAGCATAGACAAGTGGATGTACATCGTATTCTTAATTTTGTGATTGTTCTAGCCACTATTAAAAGGATGATAGTTCAATGGTTTACTGTCTTTAGAAAGGCCGAGAAGAACGATGGTGTCCCTATGGGTTGGAGGGCGAAGATAAGGGTATTGATTATAATGAGGAGGAGGATGTATGCATTTGGGCATGTTTTTGTGAGATACTATGATGTTTCTTTTGAATTGTGTTCTGGTACTTAGATTGTGACTTTGCCATGTTGATTTTTTCTTCCACCGTAACACAAAATATATAGTATTTTCTGATCGATAACTCAGTCCGACCTATAAGGGTCGACCAAGTTCCTCGAAGAAGATAGATAAGAGATGTGCATCATGTTGGTTCTGCTAATGAAGATCAACCACTAGCTACGTCTGTTAAATTTATTATCCAACATATCAAGCATTAAATTTATTTGGCCGTAGCAACGCACGGGCATTCAGCTAGTTTTTATAAAGTTAGCCTAGTTCTTCAGCAATAAACCAAACAAGAAGTTGTATATAGGCGTGTCTCTAAAACCGGCGAGGTAGCAGTGCGTAAGAAGACGCAGCTCTCTGTGTGGTCCACGCGAGGGGTCTGTAAAACCGACGCCGTATTTCAGCAGCAGTTGAGTTACACGTACTTACGGGTCCACGCGAGGGGGCTGAGTGCACCGGCGGTGCGCCGAACCACGCCGTCGTACGTGCTCGTGCCGCCACAGGACCTGGACCTGGACACACGGGCTGGGTCCGGCGGCGCGACACGCGCGTCGTCCACCACCACCTGACCCCCGGCCCAGGCTCATGCAAAGTGCGCGCTCGTGCGCGCCGGCCCCAGCGCAGTGGCGCACCAACGCACATACACGCGCCCGCGGACAAAAAATCGCCAGTGCGTCTCTCGGCTGCCACGGGCGATCATCCATCGGAGCATCTGCACTCCTCTATCTTGCAGGCCGATCCGCACGTCAAAATTACGTCCAGACGTCGAAAATCGGTCCAATCGCGTATTCAGAGACCTGTTTTCGGTCGGATTTGGACCAACTTTGGTCCGAACTACCAATCAACCCGGGATCCCGGTGCGTCACGGGATGCCGGACTCGGTAACGGTGTGGCGGCTGCCGCGGCGTAAACCGACTCGCCGCCATCCTTCCCGCCATTTTCCTTTTCCCGCCCTTGTCGCTACATCCCTCCCGCCATTCTTCTGGCCTATAAAAGCCGTACATCTCGCCGTCTCTCTTCACAGTCCTCACACCACCACAACTCCGGCGAACTTCAGACGTTCGCATCTTGCTTCCTCCCCAACTCCGCCGAAAAGCCATGGCCGCCGCGCCGTCGCCGTAGAAGCTTCGGCTCCACGAGGCGCTTATACTGACCTCACGGACACTCGCCTCCCTAGGTCGACACTTTCATGGCGGGATCCCTGTTCCACCGGTGCCTGACGGGCAGGACCTCGCCGGAGAGATCCAAGCAACTATCGCTGCCATGGAAGACCCAGACCTCGACGGAGAGATCCACGCCGCTATCGCTGCCATGCAAGACTCGGATCTCACCGAGAATCAGGGCAACTTGGTCTTCTGGAGGCAGTTTTTCGCCGACAAGCACCTCAAGAAACTCGCCCGACACGACGGACCGCCGGACTCGCCGCCACCGCCGCGTAACAATATGGCTTACCGCCGCCGCTGGTGGAGCGTTCCAGGACGAACGCTCGCCTAATTTAATGAAATTCCGCCTATACTCGCCCATATTCGCCGAGTTTAAGTGAATTTAGTCGAACCTAGAAAAGCTGCCTGGATACGCGAGTAGACGACTGGACGTACCAGACCGAAAACACGATTCGTCCGGCCGCCTAGATACGCCCAACAAGTGGAGATGCTCGCCACCAAACACGAGCCAAAACAACAATTATACCAACCGTCCACCACCAGCTCGCCTCTCTCACGGGCGCTTTGGCCGGTCCTGCCATGCCATGCCAAGCCAGGCCATGGCAGCCTTTCACTTAACTCGGGTCATGTTTTAATTCGGAACTTTAATTCCACCCGAAAACTGAATGCTAGTCTGCACAACCCTACAAGTCGAAGACAGACCTGTCCCCATCTGTCAGTGACGAGTTAAGACGAGCAGTGACTGTGAGCCATGGCAGCAGCGCACGAGCTCCCAGGAATTTACTACCCCTTTGTCCCTACCGGGGTTCCCCATCCCGCGGCGTGGATACCGGAAACTGGAGACCTCCCGCCGCCGTTCGGCTCGGCGCTGTGCCGCAGCCCGCACCACACCACACGGGCACGTCTCACGGTAGCCCAGAACTGGCGGCCGCACCGCACCGGTAGCAGACTAGCAGTAAAGTCGCCAGTAAACGCGAGCGCGCACTCTGACACGCCGGTCCGGTGGAAGGAAAACCCCATAGCAAAGCAGACTGGAGTGGAGTTAACGAGCGAGCGAGTCCAAAACAAATCAGGACGAGCCTCTCTCTCTCTCTCTCTCTCCACCGGAGAGACAGCCACGCGCACGCTGCCCTGCCTGCTGCCGCTCGCCTCATCCTCGCCGCCGCTTCCACTTGCGGCACGCACTGCCCCCGCTCACACTCCACTCCTCCTCCCTCCTCCCGGTCCCGCGGCCCGAGGGGAGAAGACAGAGTAGCGTGCAGCTCTTCTCCCTCCCCGCCTAATCGCTTCACAAGGTGAATACTAGCAGGCAATTCAGGGGCTTTGCGGGTTCTCCTGCCCGCATTTTGCCGTTTCCGTCGGAATTCCTTCGCCCAAAGCGGCATCATCCTCACCCCCGATTTCCCTTCTTCCTTTGCAGCAGCCGCGCGCCGGCACAAAAAAAGAGAGGGGGAACGGCCATGGCAAGGCGAATGCTGCCGCCGGCGTGAGCGGTCTCGCAGGCAGATCTGCGGGTGCCGCGCGCCGCACGGCGTCTTCTTTCCGGGAATATCGAGCCAGGCGACCTACTCGCCGCAGATGGGCGGTAGAATCGGCCGGGCCTCCCTGATCTTCTAGCCAAAAGAGAAAAAACCGACCGATTTCCTCGGCTAGAAGCCGCCGGAGGACGAACCAACAGACAGACAGACATACAGCAATGTCGTCCTGGGAGAACCTGGGCGACGCGGCCAACGTGGCCCAACTCACAGGCCTCGACGCCGTGCGCCTCATCGCGCTGATCGTCAAGGCGGCCTCCACGGCGCGGATGCACAAGCGCAACTGCCGCCGCTTCGCGCAGCACCTCAAGCTCATCGGGGGGCTGCTGGAGCAGCTCAGGGTCTCGGAGCTCAAGCGCTACCCGGAGACGAGGGAGCCGCTGGAGCACCTCGAGGACGCGCTGCGCCGCGGGTACCTGCTCGTCAGCTCATGCCAGGACCGATCCTTCCTCTACCTCCTCGCCATGGGGTGGAACATCGTGTACCGATTCCGCACCGCGCAGAGCGAGATCGACAACTACCTCCGCCTCGTGCCGCTCATCACGCTCGTCGACAACGCACGCGTGAGGGTCGGTAATCTCACTCTCACACCAAACCAACCTCTCTCGCTCTGCCTCCCTCTACATTGATTTGCTTAGTGTTCTGCTTTTGGTTCCGTTCTGGCTGCTGCACAATGTTTAGAGAACCGACACCCTAGGTAGGTTGGTTGGGTAGGCTTTTTTGAGAGATGGTGATTTGCTACTAATATTGATTCCATTCTGCTGGGATATGCTGGTCTAGAGAAAAAGGTGATGTGCATTTCGCTTTGCTTCTCAAGTCACTACTTTTGAGTCTCTGCTTTTGAGAGTTGGTGGAACATAATTGAATTGAATTGAATTGAATTAGTGGTTTTCCTGTGTGCTCTCATGTGTCTTGTTTCCTGTCGGTTGTTTATGAAATTAGTACTACGAACTATCGTAGAACTTTCCGTTCCTTATTTGAGTGATAACGTACAACTTTTTGGCGACCCGTCATTTCCATTGTTTATCTACAGAAACAAACTTGTAGATTGCTACTAGAAAGCCGAACTGCCAGTTGTTTGAACTCCAGCATTGTTATCCTCTTTTGTTGCTCCTATTCTTATTCTCTTTGGCCTTTTTAAGGCATATTCTTGATCATCCTTTTTCTGTATCTCAGGAGCGAATTGAGTACATCGAAAGGGATCAGTGTGAATACTCTCTTGATGAGGAAGACAAGGAGGTCCAAGATGCTCTGTTAAACCTTGACCCTGACACAAATCCTTCAGTTGTGCTCAAGAAGTCTCTGTCATGTTCTTACCCAAACCTGCCATTTAACGAAGCTCTTCGTAAGGAAAGCGAGAAGCTCCAGGTGGAGCTTCAAAGATCACAAAGCAACATGGATATGAGCCAATGTGAGGTTATTCATCACCTTCTTGGAGTAACTATAACTGTGGCAAGTTCTATTCCAGAGGAAAGTATGGATGCAAAGGTTACCAAAGATGCAAAGGTCACCAAGAAAACCGATTCAAATTGCACGAAAGCTAATGACGACGGTGCAAAATCGTATGATGATGACTCTCCAAAGAAGCAAAAAGATGCCTATAATGCGCCACGGTTAGTAAATTTAGCTTTATCTTTTTGGTGCCTGTTTACTATGGTGTGTCTTCATGGAGCTTAAAATTAACAAACCATTTTCATAGTCATGAATTTGTATGCCTTGTTTCCAAATTTTAAATCTGTTACATGGTAGACCAATTTATGTGACCCAATACAAGAGAACTGAGTTCTTGTATGTACCTATGCTAATGTTTTGAACTTGATATGGATATTAGGTTTCCCTCTACAAAATGGACTTCCATACTATGAGACCTTTGATAATTTTCATCCAATGCAGGAGCTCTACACCTGTACCGTACAACCATGACATGGACATGAGTACAGGATCACACAGTGATGAGTGGCATGCAGATTTACTTGGTTGTTGTTCAGAGCCATCTTTGTGTATGTCTCTTTCTCTTCTCAGTGTGCGATGGGAAGTTAATAATTATGCTCACTTATATTTGCACTGATGGTTTCTATAATTTCTCTGTAGATTTGTACATGCTATTGCAAGCACAGATGTTCACTTTTGTCTAGCCTATCACTCTCTAACCTAGCATTAACCATACAGTTTATGCCTGAAGGCGTACTTCAGCAGTCTGTGTCTAGGCAGTATAAACAGAACACAATACTAAAATTCATGCAGTGTAATGCATCTTATACTGAAAATGCTTATATGTTTGGATATTCCCTGAATGTATGAATAACAAGATAGTAGGAGGTATGATGATCACAATGATTCTTACATATTATGCTTGCCGTTTGTCTGTGTGTGATAACACAGGTCTAAAAACCTTGTTTTTCCCCTGTGGAACTTTCTCAAGGATTGCTTCAATCGCCAAGAACAGACCCATGTGTAAGAATGTTCTCTTTAAATAGTCACCATGATAACTGTGCAGATTTATTTTTCTTTTCTAGCTATTCCTTCATATCAAACTTACATAATGTTCTGCTTATTCGGTTGTTTTACTACCAATTCCTCCGATGAATAGCAAATTTCATGCATCTTTTTTTACCAGTATTTTGAAAAATCTTCTGATGTAATGGGCATCTTGTAAATCAAAATTTTAATTGCAGAAAAGGTCGTAGTCAAGCACATCATGTCTACTTCAAAACTAAATGCAGTCACACCTTATGTGAACCTAGCTAGCCCTGTAAAACTAAAAGTCCCATTTATATAGTTACTCTGTTGTTCTCAGCTTCGGCAGAAGCCTGCAATGATATTATGGCATACTCCCTGATATTATCTTGTTGCTGTTACACTTGCTGTGTAAGGAGAAAGCTTCGTCAAAGGTTAAATATTGCGGTAAATATTCCTGCCCTTTTATATGGCTTTGTACCAATTGTTTTTTGTCCTGACCTCTGGGATTGTCCACGTTCTACACCCTTCACTGACTGCAACCTAGAATCTTAGGGAAAATTTAATAATGTACTCCCTCCGTCCCGAAATAGATTATTTTTTCCGAAAAGGGGAGAAAAACCCTGGCCTCTGCATCAGTCGATGCACACAGCCTTTTATTACGAATTTAACATCCAAAAGGGGAGTAAAACCCCGTCCCGAAATAGATGTCAGAGTTTTGTCTAGATTCACATGTATCTAGACACATTTTAGTGTATAGGTACATGCGAATCTAAACAAATCTCCAACATCTATTTCGAGACGGAGGGAGTATCTTCTCGTCCAGTGCTAGTGTTGATGTCTAACAAAATATCCGTGACACCTCCCTGCCAGAGTATCATGGCCATAGTATATACTAGTGAACTCACAGCCTTGTATAGTACCTCCATAGTATATAATAGCGAGCTCACAGCCTTGTATAGTACCTGAAGTTGTGATTTTCTTATGCTTCTGTCAGGGAGGGTGCTGTGACGATTTCCTTTCTCATGTGATGTGCTGTTGCTGTGCGCTTGTACAAGAATGGCGGGAAGTAAAGATCCGCGGTGTATATGGTGAGTTTCCTATTTCCATCACCGCAAGTGAACCGTGGCTAGGAGTTAGGCATGAGACAGCATTGTTCAGAACGTGCCCTTGACAAAGAAATGAGAGAGACAATTATATATGAGACTGATACGATATTGAAGCCTCATCCTTATAGCATGCTTAGGATAAGAACACTTCAAATTGCCTCCTTTGCGCAAGCATATCGTTTTGAGTACCAGTTATAGGCTTACAACACAAGTGAGGATATTCTTATGGGCTTGATACCGGCCTACTCCCACCGATCTCGTAAACATTGATTTCTTGGTGCCTCATTTCCTGCAGGAGACAAGACCAAGGTAACCCCGCCAGCATGCCAATACATGGAACACTGACCCTCAAGCAACGCGAGAGGCCTGGACTCCTGTAAATTATACCTATTGACCTAAAATTGTCAGAAACCGTACCGCCATGGTAGTGATACAGGTGCAACCATTACTGTATGTGTTGTATACTGCCGGTCGTTCTTGTTGGTATTATGGATCTTAGAATTTGATTGTAAAAAGTAACTGAACTCATCGGTTGCAGGCCTGTTAGAGCCAAAAGAGTTAACATCTTCATCGTTGTCTGTATTTCAAAGACCCCCTTTGATTTTTTTTCATAACATAATCATTTTCATGGCTCAAACTTATTTTTATGCTGTATAGTATGTTTTTGTGGGCAAAGTCAGCAACTACTACAAGATTCCAATATGCGTTGAAATCCACAAACTCATAAGAAAAATATTAATCGAAGCCTTAATAAGAGCAACTGCTACCAATGTTGATCGAGTGATAACTACTAGTACCTCCGTTTCACAATGTAAGTCTTTTTTAGCAAACTACAGCAGGTTATTGCGGAAGGGATGGAGTATCTCTGAAGAACTTGCTGAAATGAATAGACAGAACGCCTGCCATTATTTTCCCTCAGAAAAATAATAATCACTCAAAAGTCACAATGGCTTTGACATCAGTAATAACTAAGCTAATTTTGGATGCAGACCATGACGCCAAATTATAACCAAACCAGGAGCTTTATTCATAATATCTTAAAAATAAAATACTTCCAAGTAGATTTTTTTAAAAAAGAATGTTCGACAGAATCAAGACCTAGCAGTAGGATCCTCGCCACCGATCTCTCAAACAAACAAAAAAAGTTTGGTGTGTACAGCCCCATAGCCGGCCATCCAGTCCAAAGCTGCTTGCAACCTTCTATCTACTGCATCATCGTCGCCGCGAGAAGGGACAGCAGGCGCCGAGGACACCACGGCCATTGCAGACACGCTGCCGGTGGCGGCGCCGGCGCCGGGGCCGAGGAAGGCGCCATGAAGTCCTGCGCCGACGCGGAGGCGAATAAGACGGAGGGGGCCGCCACGGCCAAGAGCAGCACAGCGATGTGTGGAGCCATTAGAGCAACTCCAACAACTTACCTATATATGGGTAAGGGTGCTTTTATAGGTAAGATGACCAAAAAACTAGCTCCAACAGCTTACCCATAAGTGGTCCCCATCAATTTTTTTTGGGTGATCACCCATTTTTTGGCACCTCTTACCCATATATGGGTAGATGGACACAAATTTTGGATAAGAGGCAACTATTACCCATATGTTGCCACGTCAGCGAAAACAAAGGCGGGAAGCTACCAACCGCTCACCCCTGACCCGCCCGACGATGACGCCGCCATCCTCGGGCACCGGACGACATCGCCGCCACTTTGTGGCCCTCCACCTATGACCCACCATGGCCTCCTTCGTCCCCATGCGCCCTTCTCATCGATGGAATCAAGCCACAACGGCCTCGGTGGCGCATCGCCCGCCTATGATTCGTTGTCGGGAGGAGGGCTTCTAGGCTTGCGCATCCATGCCGCCACCCCACCTTGCGAGCTCCACCACCCCCACCCCAAGCTCCACCGACACCCCACCTGAGCTCGCCATTACACACCCGCCGGCCACGCAGACGATTCGGCCGAAAGACGGGCTCGCGCACTCACGGCCGATTACACGCGCCATGCCACGCAAGAAGATGGGGCGACGGAGCAGGGGCGCCTGGGCGATGGGGATGGTTGTGCTAGGGAAAAAGATGAAGAAAAGGAAGAGAAAAAAGAAAAAAATTAGACCCAGTGACAAGTGGGTCCCATGTACAAACCACTTTTGGGTAACCATATTATAGGTAAGCTGAAAAAGCAGGGACTAGCTTAGTTACCCAAACCTCCGCTCTCCTTTTACCCAAACATTTTTTCTTACCCATATATGGATAAGCTATTGGAGTTGCTCTTACGAACCTTGTACAAACCGAACGCTGCGGCAGGATACACTTGGCGAGAAGATCGGGGAAGAATCGGCGAGTAAGGGCGGTCGAGTGGAATGCTGCGGGATACACTCGCGTCAGGTGTTTATATAGGAGGAGGCCTGCCGGTCATCGGTTCAGTGGTTGCGTTCTTGCGGGGAAGACGCGCGCCGCACGCACGCGGACGTGCGCAGCAGGACGCGGCGTGGGAACGCACGGTCTGGTTCGGCGACAGCCCACAGGCCACAGCGAGCGCACACGGTAGGTGAAGGTGACGCGGTGCCGGCCGACCATCCATTGCGCGTTTGCCCGACCGCGACGTGGCTTCAAGCTAGCGAGAGCGCTGACCTGCCGAAGGCCGATGTTCTGCTCCGAGTTACCTAGAATCGGTACGAGTCACTCAACCTTGGAATATATGTATGGTTTAATGTTCATCTAGATCACTAGGTTACCGCCGTAGATTAATATATTCGTGATATACGATACGCACGAGAAAATATCGACGTCTCGCGTCGCCCCCGCGAGGGCGACCGAGGCGTTTCCTAGCCCGCCGCCTCCTCATCCTCCCTCTCCTGCCGTCGCCGGTGAGCGCCGTCCGGCAAAGACCGCGCGGTGCCGACGGCAGGCCCTCCATCACTGGGGGTTGGTGCTCCCTCGCGGACGGCGGCATCTGGCGTGGCGATGAGATCGTCCGATAGGGCGACGCCTTTATAGTGGGCTCCCCGGGCGACGCGGCAGCGACCCCTCCTACCGGCGGCGCATCTGGCTCGGTCGGCGCCCGGCTCGGCGGCGGGAGCTACTGCAGCAGCGCAGTGGAGTCCCCGGCGGCGCGGCATCACTAGTGGAAACAGGGCCTCTAGTCCCGTCCGAAGTTTTTAGTCCCGGTTTCTAAACCGATAATCAACCGGGACAGAGGCCCACCACTAGTTTCGTCCATTACCGAGACTAGTGGATGTCCACGTATGCTGTCGCTCGTGGTGCATCCCACTAGTCCCGTTGATGTTACGGACCGACTAGTGGGTTTTCACGGCAGATTTTGTCCATTTTCGCCATGCGTAGCATTACTTTGGACTAGTGGTTCTCATCGCGTGCAAGATTCTGCCCTTTCTCCGTCATGCGTAGATTTCATTTTTTATTGTTTTATTTAATTATTTTTCATTTCAACATAGTTTTTGAATATTTTTACGCCACCACATATCGTACACATTCGTGCATATATAAGATAACTTGTATTACGATATCGAGCATATAAATATATACAATTTACATAGTTATATGGAGATCACAAAATCTTGGGACTAAAGCACGTCTGTTCGATTACATGGAGATCAGTAGCGCCTATTCACACTATATTCTCCGGCATCGTCTACGATCTCTTTGACAATAAATCCTGCCGGCTCCTCTGCAATTGCTAGTACGCGTTGCGCTGGTAGTAGTTGATCTCACATTCTCTCGAACTATATATAAGAAAAAGGAGATCAATATGAATATCAATCATGATAACAAAATGTGACAGCAATAAAATGATGGTGTGAATGCATTGTTTACATCGACTCTGTAATCATTGTGTTCGGTGGTAAACGTGCGAATGAACTCGTATACGTAGAATCCACATAGATTCGACCCCAGTGGCTGTCTCGCGCACTTTACAAAAATAGAATTCAATCAAAATAATAATCTAGCATCATTATTGTATTGAAACTAGAAGTAAAGAGATGCGCAGACATATCATGTGCTACTTACCGAGACCGTCCTAAACGTCAGCTTCTCACTAAATACACCGGTAACCTCGCGCTTGAACCGGATCCAAACCCTGTCCGACGAAGAAAATGAATGAATGAGTTATTCATTACCTGATATCTCAGAAAATCAACGAAAGAGACCGATATAGCGCGAAACTTACTTCTGAAATATGTCCTGCATGCTGCGAAAATTTTCCAGATTTCTCTTTGATGGGTCCATGGCATCAACTCTTCCCTTATCAAGCTGAATGTCTAGCAGAATCCAGTGGAAGCTGCAAACATTTATATATACATCAGTAACTCATCAGTTATACTTATTAGCATCGACTAATCAAAAATGAATGTGTACAACAGAGTAAGACCCTCACATGAAATTGTAAGGAAACAGTATGTGGTCGAAGAAATTTTGCTCCATTAGAAACCTTAGAATGTTTTCCTCCGTCTCCTCGGGTTTATGCGTTAGCGTGGTTATATGCACTTTATCTGGGTCAATGAACCCAATATTGTAGATTCTTTTTCTTTTACATTTCAGGATCTTCATTTTGCATAATAAGGATAATTACATGTTCTGAACTAAACAACTAAAAAACTGAACATGTACACAATGAATTCAACAACTTACAGACAATAGCAGCCGATGATGGATTTCTCGAGGGCGTCGAGATGGTATAACTGGAACAGTTCTGAAAACTCAATATGTACCTCTTCGGGTATGAAGTAGTACCCAAGTGGGACTTTGGCTACGATCATTATTCTCCCCTGCTTCATGACCGTCGAGTACCATTGATGGAGATTCCGCATTTGTGTTGATAGTTCTCTCAGCCTCTCTTTGCTGACCAAATCCTCACCTGCGACATAATTAGGGGCTATTGGCATCTCGGGTAGATGGTCGAGTTGGAGGCCTAACAGTTCATCAAGACTAATTTCCATGCTGGCCGCCAGCTCCGCTGCTATTGACATATCTAGTGGCTGTTGTGTGAGGAGTGGAACGTTTTGTGAAACCACCTTGAGGGGTGCGATCGTTTGTTTTGCATGTTGTCCGAGAAGGGGAACGTCTAATTTTTTACTGAATGCAGTTTTGGTCCCGCTTGCACCTGTGCTTGCTGATCTTTTACCGCTTGCACTTGATTTGCTCTTCACCACTTCTTTCTGAAGTGTGCGTAGATAGTCATCTGGCTTATGGTGCAACTCATATTGCGATGGTGTGTTCAGAAAATCAAGTGCATATGCCTTTTGCTTCTCGGTGTATACCGGAGCAGGCTCGGGTTTCTTCTTCTCAAAATGCGCCGCCACTTCGGCCTTTGCTATCGCTGCAGATTCCGCATCAGTATAATTGTAAGGTCTGATGGGAAGATTCTTATGAGGCACTGTTGGGAGGGGCGACATTTTCTGTTTTGGGCTGACGCGTCCTTTAGTACTCACTGACGGAGCACGCTTCCGCTTATTGTCCTTAGCGGGCGGTGAAGACCGCTGAGCCTGCGGCGAAGATCGAGATGGACTCGGGATGTGGTGGTCGTAGTCATCATGGGGTGGGCTTATTAGAGGTGATGTAGGTGGAGGTGGAGGTGAAGGAGACCTGCGACGACTCGGAGGCGGTAGTGTTATCCTTGGGGCCGAGCCTGGAAACCGCATGTTGTTCTTTTTCCAGAGAATGATCCCACCAAATACTTCTCCGAGTGTGATCTCACCTTTAGGTCCAGGGATGTCAAGCTCCATTGACTCCCACTCCTTTACGATTTGATCCACCCGGGCTTTAGCATAGCCAGGTGGAATCTCACGGCCATGCCAATGTGCGTTAGGCAGACAAGGCAAAGCCGTTTCGACCGCCACCTTCACAGATACGTTCTTCAAATTAATATGGAGCTCACAAGGTATCTGCTCCTTAATTCCATCCACGGGGTAGCCGGGACCGCCACGATTCAGCGACGCTGCTTCTCTGCTGAGATGGGTTGGCGGTAATATCGAGTGGAGGATCTTGCTGCAAGCATGCTATTCCTCTAAGTTCGTCGATCTGCTGTTGCTGCTTGTCAAGTCTTCCTAGCAGCTGGTTGAACTTGTCTGCCTCCTCCTCCCGTCGTTGCTTTGCTCTTGCTCGGCTTCTATAGGTACCTTGGTCCTTAGGAAACCCAGTCTCCCACGTGAAACTCCCGTCAAGGCCTCGGACTCATCTTGTATGTTCACGATTCCCGAGGACCAAGGTCAGTAAGTCTTTCTCTCTATCGGGATGAAACTGTTTTATTCCATCTTTAATATCTTTGACCACTTTTAGCCATACAGTCCTGGATACCTTTATCCCGTCACTGCAAACAAGGTCCCCTGTAAGTTCGTCATATGTACTCCAATGCATAAAGAACCAATTTCTTGCCCTCAAATCCCATTCTTCGCGAATTGGTTCTGGAATGATCCCTTTATCATGAAGGTCTTTCTGTTTTGCATCCCACTTAGGCAGGGCAGCCGCGTAGCCCCCTAGCCCATGTTATGGTGATATTTCTTCTTCGCAGCATTTATCTTGTTTTTTCTGAATTTTTCGTAGCAACTCCTGTTTTCCTATACTCCACAAATGCATCCCAGTAAGGCTGCTGCTTCGCTAGATAACCTTCGAATACTGGGATTTTCTTGTCCTTCTAATACTGTTGCCATAATGACTTCTTCCAGTTCTTGAATAGTTCAGCCATCTTCTTTAGTGTAAACTGCTTGACTTTCTTTCTCATTTCAGCAGTCTCGTCCTCAATGTCACATTTTGGCATCTTGAAATGTGCCATTAGGTTAGTAAATAGTTGCTCTTTGAATCTATCGTCGATATACACATCACTCCATTCCGCTTCTTTGGGCTTATTCCACTCCCGAACAGTGATCGGGTGCGATCTCTAGCAACAACTTCGCATTGTTATACAAATAGTTGTTTTGTTTTCTTTGGTTCCAATGGTTCGCCGTCTCCTGAAACCTCTGTAATTTCATAAAAAGTACCCTGGAGCAACTTTTTGGCTGGGCCGCGCTTGGTTTTCTTGCTCGATGTAGAGGCCTAAGAGAAGAAACATTCGTCAACATAATATATATACAACTAGGTACATCTAGTGACGATCATCGAACATCATATATATACCTCGTCGGTCTGCGTTACGCATCCATGGGCTTCTTCCTCCTGTCTGTTGGTCTCCTCTCCCTCACTGGATGAGTTCAGATACCTCGAGGGAGATCCCTCATCGGCATCGTGAATCATATCCTCGAGCAAGTGTTCCGAATAGGTCTCTGCGGACTGGACTAGGTGGATCCATAGTTCCTGCAAAATGCACACAATATTTATTTGAACTTAACAAATAAAACCTAAACCCTAAACCCAGAGGTGCGGTGGTGGTGGCCAGTGATGGTGGCTGCGGGAGAGGCGGGAGACTAAGCGGCTTCCCGCGAGAACCACCACCCTAACCCTAAATCCGGTCACCACCCCTAAACCCTAAACCCGGAGGTGGGGTGGAGGTGGCCGGTGATGGTGGTCGCGGGAGAGGCGGGCGACTAAGCGGCTTCCCGCAAGAACCACCACCCTAATCCTAACTCCGGTCACCACCCCTAAACCCTAAACCCGAAGGTGCAGTGGTGGTGGCCGATGATGGTGGCCACGGTAGAGGCGGGCGACTAAGCGGCTTCCCGTGAGAACCACCACCCGAACCCTAACTCCGGTCACCACCCCTAAACCCGCGAGAACCACCACCCTAAACCCTAACACTAAGCGGCTTCTCGCGAGAACCACCACCCTAAACCCTATTATAAACATAACTTACAATATTATAAATCTCATACCCTAACAAATCCTAATTAATCCTAAATATATACACTAATATAACAAAATCCTAAACTAAAAAAATTCTAAACTAAAAAAATCCTAAACAAACAAATTCCATGCATCGATATAACAAAATCCTAAACTAAGAAAATCCTAAACTAAATATATACACTAATATAACAAAATCCCAAACAAAATATATACACTAATATAAATAGCAAAATCCTAAACTAATTAAAAAATACTAAACTAATTTACAAATAACAAAATCCTAAACTAATTAACAAAATCTTAAACTAACTAAAAAAAATCCTCACGAGTTGGCAAGCGTGGCGGTGGCGGCAGCTGGCGGCCAAGTGGCGATGGGCGCTGGCTTGCGGCGCCGCTAGAGAGGGAGGCGCGACGGGATGGGAGAGGGAGGCGCGAGCTTCGTCGGAGAAATCGGCGGGCAGCCTGATGGCGCTGTCGTCGTTCTGGCCTCCAACTTCTCCCGGTGCGTGGAACACACCGAGGGAGAAGCCCCCATTTATACCCCCCTTTAGTCCTGGTCCGTGGCACCAACTGGGACCAAAGGGGGTCTCTAGCCCGGTTGGTGCCACACACCGGGATTAGGGAGGGGGGCATTTCATTTTCGCGCGCTGGGCAGACCTTTAGTCCTACCGGTAACCTGGCTGACTAAAGGCCCAAATTTATGCTCGGGCCAAAAAAACAAATACATGGTGCTTTTTTTTTTCAAATTTTCTAGTATATCATTTAAAACATTTAAATTATACTTTTTTGCATACTTTTGAATTTGACAAAACTTTCAGCATGAAAAGTTCTTGAATTTGAATAATTACTCCAAATTCATTTTCTGTTTTATCAAATAATTACTTAAATAGTCAAATTATTAACCATTTTGTCATTATCAATTTAAAAATGCATTAACTATTTTTTCCATATTTTTGAATTTGACAAAACTTTCAACATGAAAAGTTCTTGAATTTGAATAATTAATCCAAATACATTTTCTATTTTATCAAATAATTATTTTAAATAGTCAAATTATTAACCATTTTGCCATTATCAATTTAAAAATGCATTAACTATTTTTTTTTGCATATTTTTGAATCTTACTAAACTTTCAACATGAAAAGTTCTTGAATTTGAATAATTAATTGAAATCCATTTTCTGAATAAGCTTTAGTCCTAGTTGTATCCACTAACAGGGACTAAAGATTTTTCCCGCCATTTCTCACCGCTTCCCGCCAAGTTTTTCCGCCCTTTCCTCTGAACCGAGCTTTCAGTCCCGGTTGTAGCCACTGATAGGGATTAAAGATATTTCCCGCCATTTGCCACCGCTTCCCTCCATGTTTTCCCGCCCTTTCCATCTATATATAGGCCGACCGCGCCATGGTTATGCACACATCCACACCTTCCTCTCTCACAGAAATGGACAGCGCCTACTGGGCCATTCTGACCCTCGAGGAGATGGAGGCGCTGTGCGCCTCAAGCTACCCTTGCCCACCAGGCTACCGGCCACCGGCTGGATGCTGAGCGCTGGAGGTGTTCCTGTCCCTCCTGTGCCTCAAGGCACCGCCCGACAGGCGGCCATCACGAACCACTTCTACCACAAGCTCACGCCGGAGCAGCGGATGGATCCCCAGTGGGATCCCGACAACTACGACACCTGGAATGCCTTCTTCGCTAACCGGCGGGAAAGGGAGCTCGCCAGGTATGATGGTGATGACCCGCCCCCGGTGAACCACAACGAATCCGACCGTCGTCTGTGGTGTGCGAACCGTACTATCATCAGCGTGATGCGCTACATCGTCGGGGGAGACCATCCTCGCCTGCGATGCCCACAAGTCCACCCGCCCGCCGTGAATCCGAGGCCGGAGTGGCAGGTGCCCCGGGTATATGCCATGTCTGGGCTCAGGATCCCTGGAGTGGCAGGTGACGATGATGATGACGATGACGAAGAAGACCTTGAAGATGTGTACTATAGGACTAGGCATGATTATGACTAAAGGGGGCGGCTTTAGTCCTGAGTGTTAGCTAGTCCTGGTTTGTCCCGGTTTTTAATATTAATAAATGTACTGAGTGTTAGTCCCGGTTTGTGGCTGGACCAGGACTAAAGGGGGCCTTTAGTCCCGATTCCATAGTCTCAGTTTTAAATAATAATAAATGTCTTGAGTGTTAGTCCCGTTTTATGGTTGGACTGGGACTAAAGGGGGGCCTTTAGTTCCGATTCGTACTACGACTTTCCCAAACTATGAAGATGTTGTCCCGATTCGTACTTACCATGAAGATCTGATCTCCAAACACGTGCGGTCACATATTAGGGAGTGCCTCTATGACCAGTTTCTTGGAGATGCCGGAGGATCCTCCGGGCATCTCCCTGAAACTGGCCGTAGTGGTGTCCCTGCTCTCGAAGACCATCTTGCAGCTTGTAACTTCTCTAACTGGATCAATATTCATGGGAGCTAACCTAATTTCACATATTAGGGAGTGCCTCTATGACCAGTTTGTTGGAGATGCCGGAGGATTGGGCTTCGGCGGCATCTCCCTCAAACTGGCCGTAGTGGTGTCCCTGCTTTCGCAAACCATCGATCTTGGAGATGCCTCAAACTGGCTGGAGGACTGGCCTATTTATAGTAAAAGCAGCTCGGCATAGTGTCAACACTCACGACATAATGTCGACACTCACCCCTATTATTAGTGCTCACTCGTGTTTTGTCCCGGTTGGTGTCTCCAACCGGGACTAAAGGTTCATCCAACCGGGACTAAAGGTTCATCCAACCGGGACTAAAGGTCCAACCCCTATTATTAGTGCTGCCTGGCCCATCCTGCCGCAATCCCTTCAGCCGCGGTTGGTTTCTCCAACCGTGACTAAAGGTTCAACCCCTATTATTGGTGCTGCATGGCCCAGCCTGCCGCAATCCCTTCAGTCGCGATTGGTTTCTCCAACCGGGACTAAAGGTTCAACCGCTATTATTAGTGCTGTCTGGCCCATCCTGCCGCAACCCCTTCAGTCGCGGTTGGTTTCTCCAACCAGGACTAAAGGTTCAACCCCAATTATTAGTGCTGCCGTCATGGCCATGGATAATCTTCATCATTTAACAATATGTTACATAGAAGGTTTAATATATTACACCAACATCCCTATCTAGTGTTGTTGTTTTCTTCTGCGCCGTAGCCATGGAGAATCTTCATCATTTAACAGGAGGCTCGGGTCAGTTTTCACTTTGAAGGGCGGGATTTCATGAAACTTATTATAATCTTCTGGCATATCTGTCTTGTCATCCACTCCCACGATGTTTATTTTCCCTGAAAGAACTATGTGGCGCTTTGGCTCATCGGACGATGTATTCTTTTGCTGATTTATTTTTCTCGGTTTCGTAGACATGTCCTTCACATAGAAAACCTGAGCCACATCGTTGGCTAGGACGAATGGTTTGTCCATGTACGCAAGATTGTTGAGATCCACTGTTGTCATGCCATACTTTTCGTCTACATGTACCCCTCCTCCTATCATCTTGACTCATTTGCACCGAAACAAAGGGACCTAAAAAGTAGGTCCATACTCAAGTTCCCATATCTCCTCTATGTACCCATAATATGTGTCCTTCTGCCCTTTGTCATATGTTGCATCAAAGCGGACACCACTGTTTTGGCTGGTGCTCTTTTTATCTTGGGCGATCATGTAAAATATATTACCATTTATCTCGTACCCTTGGAAAGTACATATAGTCTAAGATGGTAACCGTGCCAACAAGTAGAGTTGATCTTCAATAGTGTTGTTATTCATGAGATGTTTCTACAACCAACTGCCAAATGTGTCCTTGTGTTCCACTTTAATCGAGGAGTCAGGCATCCCCGGGTTTTCCGAGCGTACAATAATCTTGTGTTTCTCGATATACGGAGCCACCAAGGTGGAATTGTGTAGAACTGTGTAGTGTGCTTTATTGAAAGAATCCCTGTCCATACATACCATTGTTTTCCTTTCTAGTGTGCCTTTTCTAGTCAGCCTCCCCTCGTACCGAGATTCAGGAACACCAATCGGCTTAAGGTCAGGAAGAAAGTCAACACAAAACTCAAAGCCCTTGGAGATGCTTCCTTCTGGCCTCGTGTTCCATAGCCCTTGGAGACGCTTACTTCTGGCCTAGCATGGTTATGAGCATATTTCTTTAAGACTCCCATGAAACTTTCGAAGGGGAACATATTGTGTAGAAACACATGACTGATAATTCTAATCTCTTCGACTAGGTGAACTAGGAGGTGCGTCATAATATTGAAGAAAGATGGAGGGTACAACAACTCGAAGCTGACTAGACATTGGACCACATCAATCTGTAACCCTGATATACTTTCTGGATCAATTACCTTCTGATAAATTGCATTGAGGAATGCACATACCTTCACAATGGCCAGCCGAATATTTTCCGGTAGAATCCCTCTCAATGCAACCGGAAGCAATTGCGTCATAAGCACGTGGCAGTCATGGGACTTTAGGTTTTGGATTTTTTTTCTCTTTTATATTTACTATTCCCTTTATGTTAGACGAGAAGCCAGACTGGACCTTGATACTGAAAAGGACTTCAAAAAAGATTTCCTTCTCTTCCTTGGTAAGATCGTAGCTGGTAGGCCCTTGAAACTCCCCTGGATGTTTGTCGTCTCGTCCTTTATGACGTTGCTGGTCCTCCCGTGCTTCCGGTGTATCTTTTAACTTCCCATACAAGCCCAAGAAGCCTACAATATTGACGCAAAGATTCTTCGTCAGGTGCATCACGTCGATTGTAGAGCGGACCTCATGGACTTCCCAATAGGGTAGCTACCAAAATATAGATTTCTTCTTCCACATGGGTGCGCGTCCGTCAGCATCTTTCGGAATAGGTTGTCCTCTAGGACCCTTTCCAAATATTACATTTAAATCCTTGACCATACCAAATACATCAGCACCAGTACGGCGGTAGGCTTCTTCCGGTGATCTGCCTCGCCATCGAAATGCTTGCCTTTTTTCCTTAAGGGGTGTCTAGGCGGAAGAAAACGACGATTGTACGGGTACACATTCTTCCTAGATTTATCCAGATATATACTTTCAGTCTCATCTAAATAGTGTGTGCATGCGTTATATCCCTTGTTCGTCTGTCCTGAGATGTTACTAAGAGCAGGCCAATCATTGATGGTTACAAACAACAACACTCATAGGTTGAATGGCTCCTGTTTGTGCCCATCCCACACACGTAAACCTGGTTCGGCCCAGAACTGCAAAAGTTCATCAACTAATGGCCTTAGGTACACATCAATGTCATTGCCGGGTTGCTTCGGGCCTTGGATGAGCACTGGCATCATAATGAACTTCCGCTTCATGCACAACCAAGGAGGAAGGTTATAGATACATAGAGTGACGGGCTAGGTGTTGTGACTGCAGCTTTGCTCACCAAAAGGATTCATGCCATCTGTACTTAGACCAAACCATAAGTTTCTTGCGTCACCAGCAAAGTCCGGGAAGTCTCTCTCGATTTTTCTCCACTGTCGACCATCAGCGGGGTGCCTCAACATCCTGTCTTTCTTACGTTCTTCCATGTGCCATCGCAACAAATTGGCATGCTCTTTGTTTCTGAACAAACGTTTCAATCGTGGTATTATAGGAGCATACCACATCACCTTGGCAGGAACCCTCTTCCTGGGTGGCTCGCCATCAACATCACCAGGGTCATCTTTTCTGATCTTATACCGCAATGAAGTGCATACCGGGAATTTATTCAAATTCTCGTACTTCTCACCGCGGTAGAGGATGCAGTCATTAGGGCACACATGTATCTTCTGCACATCTAATCCTAGAGGGCAGACGAGCTTCTTTGCTTCGTATGTACTGGCGGGCAATTCGTTATTTCTTGGAAGCAACCTATTTATGAGTACCAGCAACTTCTCAAATCCCGAGCCAGTCACACCGGTCTCTGCCTTCCACTTCAGCAATTCCAGTGTGCTACCCAGCTTCTTCTGGACATCTTCACAAGTTGGGTACAACAATTTGTTTTGGTCCTGTAACATCTGCTCAAACTGCAACCTCTCCTTTTCGGTGTCACAGTCTCGCTTTGCATCAGAAATGACCCGACCAAGATCATCAGCGGGCCGGCCTGGTTCCCGTTCTTCACCTACTTTTTCTTCATTGTCTTCCATTGCGGTATTAGCGTATTCAGGGAACATAGATCGGTAGTTTGCATCATCGTTCTCTTCTTCATCGATGTCTTCCATCACAACCCATCATTCTACGTGTTTGGCCCAAACATTATAGCCGGACATAAAACCAGACTGAAGCAGGTGGATCTGAATGACTCTTGTGGAAGTGTGAGCCTTCTCATTCCTACAGTCAACACATGGACAACACATAAAACCATACCGCCGCTTGTTCTTCGCGGCCACAACTCGAAAAGAACGCACACCTTCTTTGAAAGCGGAAGAGCGTCGATCATCATACATCCATGGATGGCTCATCTGTATCATACAAATATATGTCAAACACAATCATATGCTAAAATTATAACCGCACGGTCTAAATAAGAAAATAGTTGCTAACCTTTAATTACACTTGGAAACAAAGATGAGAAAACTTAAGTGTGGCTCGGGCACCTCATATCATGTATGTCTTGTGACTTAAACTCGCATTGCTCTAATGGACATTTCACCGAACACCTCTAGTGCATATGTATGAACAAGAAAACAAATGGAACAACATCACTCTCTCCCACCAGGAAAAAACAGTTGAAAGGAGGAGGGGGTTGTGCGTATATATAGGGCCAGACCACTAGTCCCGGTTGGAGATACAAACCGGGACTAAAGGGGGTGCCCCCAGCGAGCGGCAGGGCCAGGGCCCTTTAATCTCGGTTTGTGTCTCAGACCAGGACTAATGGGGTCTAATGGGCCGGGACCTATGGTTCTGGGTGGCTCGGGCCGTCCGGCGAGGTCCATTAGTCTCGGCCCCAGCCACAGCCGGGACTAATGGCCTAGACGAAAGGCATGTTTTCTACTAGTGCATGGCGGCTTAGCTTGCAAGGCGGCGACACTGGAAGATAAGCACGGGGCGCAGGAGGACGGCGGCGATGACGGCCTACTACAGCAGCACGACGGAGGCGCCGACAGGGTCTGATCTGGGCTTGGCCGGCTTGGCCGGGCCTGATCTGGGCCTAGTCAGTACTGCTGCGTCCGGACGGCAATCACTATGGGTGATGGAGGGTTGTTCCCCGGCTATCGGGTGGCTCATTTTCGGCAGGTCTATGATTGTTCTTCCCTGTCCTTCCCGGCGGTGGTGCGATGTGGTGTTGGTTGGAGACTTGGCTCGAGCTCGTGGACGTTGGGGCGGCGGCCCCGGAAGGTGGACCGTGTGGGCGACTCTTCGGCGAGCGACGCGGTGGCGGTGGTGGTTCTCTCTTCGGTCATGTGGGTGACAAGGAGAGGGCGTTGGGAGGCTTTGGTGTTGGCGGCGCTTCGGCTTCGACATCTCCTAGATCGTGTGCTCGAGGCCTATCTTGGGGACAACGGGCGTGGCGGAAGACGGGGAGTGGTACGAAGGTTTTTCTGGGTGAAAGCTCAGTGCTTCGGCACTATCGGCAGCGATGCCTACGGGTACCGTTACCCTCTTGGGGGCGCCGATGTGGCTACCTTCCTCGTGTCAGGGCTCCGGGTGAAAACCCTTTACCGTTGGTCTCGGCGGCGGCGGCGCGGTGTAGTTACCCTCTTGAGGGTGTTGTCGTGGAGCCCCGGTTCATCCTGGTCTTGGCCCTTTGTCTCCGGTGGCAAGTTTAGGTTTTCCGTGTTTTTCCTGTTTATTCTATCTGCTTTGTATAAGGGGCATCCCCTCCACCTTGTATTTGTTCGACCGATGTGGCTTTATTCTATAAAGCAGGGTGAAAGCCTATTTCGAGAGATTAATATATTCACTGAGGTGGCGCTACGTTGACCAGCCTTTACATTAAAAAAACATTGATAAAAAATACTTCTAAATATACCATTTTCCTCTTCATGGTAACAGACGGTCGTCCATCAAGCAGCTGTTGGATATCCTTGACGTAGCCGCCCCTGGACGCGAGGATAAGGGCACCGAAGCCCTTCCCTCTTTCCCCGACTTCCTATCCCTTTTCTTTGCTCCACCAAGCTCCCCATCATTGCTCCCACCGAGCTCCCGAAACCCTAGAAATCGAGCCCGCGTAGCATCGCCATTGCAGCCTCTCTGTGATCGTCCGAGCAAAACTCCACAGCTGCCACCTTGTGAGCATCCTCCTCACCAACTAATGCAAGTCAAGACGACCGGAATCGATACCTCCGTCTTTGCCCCGAACATTGTCCCTCGATGTCATTCTTGGCCTCCCCGTTGTCGCCGCCCGCTCCATCGTGCTCCAAGTGAGGTGCCGGTCCTCAAGGACCTCTCGTCCCTCTCGATTGCAATCAGTAGACCACTCGCATCTGCATCGCCGTCCGCCTCCGCTCTTCCTAGTCGTTGGCGTCGCACCGGTGACCGTTTCATTTTTTTTGCATTTTAGCCCTTCTCATTTTTATTATTGTATAAGATAGTCCCTTTGTGTACGTCTGCGGCCGACATGAGGTATCCACCACTTGCCACGTCGGCGAATACATCACTCTTATAGTGAGTCAGTGACCTAGATGAACATTTAGCCGTATTTACCGTACGTTCGTATTCAGAAGATGGGTGACTACGATTTTATGTGTCAAGTTTAAGTATCATGGGTGCATTTTACTCTTGATTTTACAAAAGCGAGACTATCATAAAGACGCCAGTGAGGCACGTGTGCTGACTTCGACAATCTCAAGACCCATCGGATCAGTGCTCATAGGGTAGGATATGCATTAGTAAGGATGAGTATATATATGCATTTATGAGAGTTTGTGTTTATACTGGGTTTCACAAAAAAGGGATAGGTTAATGTATGTTTATATTTACGCTTAATAGTTAGAGCCAACAGAGTTAACATCTTCATTGTCGTCTGTTCAAAGATCCCCTTTGATTTTTTTCATAACATAATCATTTTCATAGCTCAAACTTCTTTTTATGCTCTATATGTTTTTGTGGGCAAAGTCAGCACTTACTACAAGATTCCAATATACGTTGAAATCCACAAATTCATAAGAAAAATATTAATCGAACGTCTGAATAAGAGCAGCTGCTACCAATGTTGATCGAGTGATAACTATTACCTCTGTTTTATAATGTAAGCCTTTTTAGTAAACTGCAACGGGTTGGTAAAAAAACTTATATTGTGGAAGGGATGGAGTAACTGTAGGGGCGAAGCTCCCAGTATGGCAAGGTAGGGCGGCGCCCTCCCTACCTTGATTTTTGGCAAGAACCTTTAGATGCACATGTTTTTTCTAAACATTTTGAGTGATCATAAGTAGAAAACCAACTTCGTATGAGAGAACTATGCTTGTTTTAGTGAACACTGCGCAAAACTGATTCTAGAGCGAAATAAGGTCTTAGTATTGTCTAGTTTTAAACCAACTCTTTCTCTTTGCAACATCTAATTCTCAATTTAATAAAAACTAGACTCTAAACAATATCCTAGATATGGTATCTAAGGAGGACCTGAGAGTAATTTGGTCGGCATGTGGCTAGAACCAACTCTAATTATATAATGGTTTATGTTTTATGTTTCTATTTTAGTTTTTATATACTATTGATATAAAATTATAATTGACATTCTGGTTCAATTGGAGAAATGCTGGTTCAGACCCGTCCCGAAAGAGCTGAATTCATGTAAAACTGATATCACAATCCTTAGTATGGACGAATTGGTAATAAGAGTGAGAAGTAATTAAAAGTGAGAAGACACTAGGTCACTATTGATTATTTTGAAGTATTTACACTTTCTATAATTCTATAGAATCTATTATAACTAATTTTGATCATTGCTTCGATGAGTTTTTGTTAGATTTGTTTTAGAACTTTTTGTCTTGATTCAAGTGACTCATTTTATAGTTTCAATGTGAATAAAATTTCTTTGTTTATGTAGATTTATCTTATTATAAGTATGAGCCTATATAAATAATCTTAAGATATTCGTTATTCATATGCGGAGAATTAAATACTTCGGGAATGATACATGCTTCATATCGTTTATCGTCTTGTTGAGTTAGCATTGCTTTTACTATAGCAACAACAACAATTGAAAAGTTAGCATTGCTTTTACTATGGCAACAACAACAATTGAAAAGATTTTGTCAATTACAAAGATCATCGAGACCTAGTTTGATATTTACATTTATTAGAGTTTGTCCTGACTCATATTTTATCAGTCCTTCGCCAAGGTGCAAACTTACTGAAATGAATAGACAGAACGCCTGCCATTTTCCCTCAGAAAAACAATCACTTAAAAGTCACAATGGCTTTGACATGAGTAACTAAGCTAATTTTGGATGCAGATCATGACGCCAAATTATAACCAAACCAAGGAGCTTTATTCATAATATATTAAAAATAAAATACTTACAAGTAGAATTAAAAAAAAAGAATGTTCGACAGAATCAAGACCTAGCAGTACTGCAGTAGGATCCTCATCAGATAACCACCGATCTCTCAAACAAAAAAAAACAACCTTTGGTGTGTACAGCCCCATAGCCGGCCATCCGGTCCAAAGCTGCAAGCAACCACCTATCTACTGCATCATCGTGGCCGCGAGAAGGGACAGCAGCGCCGAGGACACCACGGCCATGGCAGAGACGCTGCCGGCGGCCGCGCCGGCGTCAGGCGCCGGAGCTGGGGCGGAGGAAGGCGCCATGAAGTCCTGTGCCGACGCGGAGGCGAATAAGACGGAGGCGGCCGCCACGGCCAGGAGCAGCACGGCGATGCGGGGAGCCATCACGACCGGCGAGTAGATCGAGCGGGGAAGAATCGGCGAGTAGGAAAGTAGAGTAATTTGAGGGCGGTCAGGTAGAATGGAATGCTGCGGGTCAGGTGTTTATATAGGAGGAGGCCTGCCGGTCGCCGGCTCAGTGGTCGCGACGCGCGCCGCACGCACGCGGACGTGCGCGGCAGGACGCGTGTGGGTGGCGCGGAGTGGGAACGCACGGTCTGGTTCGGCGTGGCTGGCCCACGCCCACAGGCCACAGCGAGCCGGTAGGTGACGCGGTGCCGGCCGACCAGCCATCGCGCGTTGGCCCGACCGCGACGTGGCTTCAAGCTAGCGAGAGCGCTGACCTGCCCAAGGCCGATGTTCTACTGTGTTGACCGAGTTACTACCTAAAATCGATAGTCATCCTTCGACCGAGTTACCCGCAAAAAAAAAAGAATATTCGAATATGTAACGCACGGTATCTACCATGTAGATTAATGTTCGAATATGTAATGTTCATCTTGGTCACTAGCTCTCACTCCGTATCAAAAAAGATGTCTTAGATTTGTCATAATTTAGATAAATCTATAAATTATTTCTATATATATTTATCCAAATTTTGATAAACCTTAAATATCTATTTTAAAACGAAAAGGGGAGTAGATTAATGTATTCACTGATATGGCACTATGTGGACCAACCTTTAGCTTTGATTTTTTTACAAAAAAGCCCATTGACAAAAATACTTGTAAATAGGCCTTTGTCCTCTTCCTCAGGACTGTCGCGGGCTGTCGATCCCTTCGCTCGAGATTTTCTTCTCACAAACAACCACGATATATATACATAGTAGCAAATAGTACATGATAAAGATACTAAAGAATAGCAAAGCTGTGAGATTTTTAGCAAATTATGGAAGAATCCTCATTAGTATTTAAGACACCAGCTTTGTACTTTTCAGAAGTCAGCTAAAAAATGATACATACCAATCCATAACCTGTAAATACTAACGAGGATTCTTCCATAATTTTAATTTTATATAGACATAGTGCAAAGGTTGCGTGCAATGCGCGTAACTAATAGTAATTAATCAATATAGGTAAGAGTATCAACACATCTGTATTCCGGTCAAAAGTAACCAAACAGCTTAATCGATGTCTTTGGCAAACCAATAGTACGAATCAACATTTTCGAGAACGTAGCAGCCAGGACAAATATTGCGAGGATAAACCTCACCGCGACGACCATGAGAAAAAAAACAAGATTGATCCCGAAGGTCCATACCTAAAAATTTGCAATATTCCAACACCATCATTGACGTTTGAGAGGTAGATCTTGTCGTTGAACAAAGGACTGAAGACCACTTATTGTTGAGGATGACATCTCCATTGAAACAAAGGCCAAGAGGATAATCTGTTGAAATCACTACTTTTATGAAAAGTTTCACTCATAGATCAGGTTCCCCATCCCTCCTGACACCGGCAAGGCCGATCAGAAGAGGGAGGACCGATCTATGGAGGATGCATAAGTGGAAGACGGCGGCTGGTTTTTCTCAGGAAGCGGGCGGGTGTTTCCATGTTTCGCCTCTGGAGATCCATGATGTAGCCCCTGGACGCGAGGATAAGGGCACCGAAGCCCTTCCCTCTTTCCCAGACTTCGTATCCCTTTTCTCCGCTCCCCAAGCTTCCCATCGTTTCCCCCATCGAGCTCTCGAAACCCTAGAAATGGTGATCGCATAGCGTCGCCATTGCAGCCTCTCTGCGATCGTCAGAGCAAGCCTCCATCACCGTCACCTCGTCAGCATCCTCCTCGCCGACTCACGAAAGTCAGGACGACCAGAATCGAAACCTTCGACTCTGCCCTCGTACATTGCTCGTCGCTGTTGTTCCTGACCTCCCCCTCCATCACTGATCACTCCATCGTGCTCAAGGTGAGCCGTCGGTCCTCAAGTACCTGTCCTCCCTCTCGATTGCAGTTAGTAGACCGCTCGCATCATGCACCGCCGTCCGCCTACGCTCGGTCTAGTCGCCGGCGTCGCACCGATGACCGTTAGGTATCAGCGTCACCATCAAATAGCTTAGAGCGAAGAGCCGCTTTGAATGGGCCTAGTCCCGCGTCCCCACGCGCTCCACATCGCTATTCCGGTGATTGCCGGAGCCAATTGACCAAGGTCAAACCTGGCTCTCGCCCACATTGCTGCGATGGTGTCCCTTGGGCCCATGGTCAGCCTATGCCGGTAGAACACCTTAACTTTTAATCCATTTTTGTAGTTTAGCCCTTTACATTTTTATTATTCTAAGATAGTCCCTATGTTTATGTTTGTAGCTGACATGTGGAATCCACCACTTGCTATAGTGAGCAGTGTCCTTGACGAACATTAGTCGTATTTCGGTACCATATGTTTTTTATACAGAAGGTGTGGCTGTGTCGGTTTTAGGTGTCAAGTTTAAGTACCGTGAGTGCATTTTAATCTTGATTTTATATAGGCGAGACTACCCCACAAATGCTAGCGAGACGTCTCGTCAATCTCAAAACCCGCCAGATCAACCTCTCAAACTCAGTCTTTTGGAGATGCTCGTAGTTATGGTCCTAGAATTTAATTTGTAAATGGGAACTAAACTTGTCGGATGCAGGCCAGTGAGAGCCAACAGGGTTACCATCTTCCTTGTTGTCTGTATTTCAAAGAGCCAATTTGATTCTGTTTTGACGGTTTAAACATTTTTTTTCATGCCTTATTATGTTTTGGCTGGCAAAGTCAGCAAGTAAAACAAGACTCCACTATGTGTTGAAACGGATCTGTAATGTACAACCAAATCCGGTAACTGAGGAAGTCCTGATCGCTACCTTCAAATTATTACAGCAGTTTAGCTATCTCTGAATCTACTGACATGAATAGGCAGAACACCTGCCAGCCATCTCCCCAGAAAGTTAAGTAAAATGAGCTTCACAATATTAAGCTCCTTCCGAACCCACAGATCATGATGCCAAATTATCACCAAACCAACGAGCTTTATTCATAATATCTTACAGATATACTGTACAAGGTACAGAGTATGAAGGTATAATACTAGTATGATTTAAGAAAAAGAATGTGTGAAAAAAAATCAAGACCTAGCAGTAGCATCCTCATCAGATGATCACCGATCTCTCTCTCTCTCCCTCAAACAAAAAAAAACATTCATTTACTGCATCATCGTCGCCGCGAGAAGGGAAAGCAGCGCCGAGGACACCAAGGCCATCGCAGACATGCTGCCGGCGGCCGCGCCGGCTTCAGGCGCCGGCGCTGGGGCAGAGGAAGGCGCCATGAAGTCCTGCGCCGACGCGGAGGCGAATAAGACGGAGGCGGCGGCCACGGCGAGGAGCAGCACGGCGACGCGGGGAGCCATCGCGACCTTGTAGAGTTGTATAGATTGACTTGCGAGACGCTCCGAGCCGAATGGGCGAGTAGGAAAGCTGAGTAGTTTGAGGGCGATCAGGTGGAATGGAATGCTGCGGGATACCCTCGGGGGTCAGGTGTGTGTTTATATAGGAGGCCTGCCGGTCGTCCGTTCAGTGGTCGCGTTTTTGCGGGGAAGGCGCGCGCCGCACGCACGCGGACGTGCGCGGCGTGGGAACGCACGGTCTGCTTCGGCGTGGCTGGCCCACGCCCATGCCCACGCCCACGCCCACAGCGAGCGCCCACGGTAGGTGGCCGGCCGACCAGCCATTGCGCGTTTGCCCGACCGCAACGTGGCTTCAAACTAGCTCACCCTAGATTAATGTTTTAGCTGATGTGAATCTACTCCTTAAAATAACTGATTTGGATTTATCTAAATTTGAATGTATCTATACATTAAAATACGTCTAGATACATTTAAATCTAGACAAACCTAAATCAGTTATTTCTAGACGATGGAGTATAACTTATTCCTTCTAAATGTTCATCTAGGTCACTAGCTCACCGTAGATTAACGTTTTCGCTGATGTGACACTATGTTGACCAGTCTTTAGCTTTGGATTTTTATAATTTCTATACAAAAAAGCTCATTGACAAAAATACTTGTAAATAGACCCTTGTCCTCTTCCTCTGGATAGTCAGGTAACTACTTGTCGCCGGCCGTCAATCCCGGGGTTGGAGATCCTTGACGTAGCCTCCTAGACGCGAGGATAAGGGCACCAAAGACCTTTCCTCTTTCCTAGATTTTCTATCCCTTTTCTTCACTCCCTCGTGCTCCTCATCGTTGCCCCCACCGAGCTCCCAAAACCCTAGGAATGGTTCCCGCGTAGCGTTGCCACTGCAGCCTCTTCGCGACCGTCCGAGCAAGCCTCCATCACCGCAACTTCGTTAGCGTCCTCCTCGCCGACTCAAGCAAGTCAGGACGACCGGAATCGATACCTTCGTCTCCTTCCCTGGACATTATCTGTCGCTGTCATTCTCGACCTCCTCCGCCGTTGCCGACCACTAGCTCCATCATGCTCAGGGTGAGCCGTCAGTCCTCAAGGACATTTCCTCCCTCTCGATTGCAGTCAGTAGACCGCTCGCGTCATGCACCGTCGTCCGCCTCCTCTCGACCTAGTCGTCATCGTCGCACCGGTGACCGTTAGGTAGCGGTGTCGCCTCCAAATATCTTAGATCAAAGAGACGCTTCGGACGAGCCTAGTCCCGCGTCCCAGCGCGCTCCACATCGTTGTTCCCGTGATTGCTTGAGCCGGTCGCCCATGCCGGTTGACCCCCTGGCCCCACTGTTAGCCTATGCTGGTAGAACACCGCCTTATCTCTTAGTTCAATTTTGCATCTTATCCCTTTTCATTATTTATTTTTGAGGGTCAACTGCGGCAGGCGCAAGGCCGGCCTGAACCATATCATAAAAGAGCAAAAAGAGCCAGTGTTCTTTTACAACTCCAACTCAGAATGAAAGATAATAAAAAACAGAGGAAACTAAAAGAGAAAAAAGAAGTAATAATTATAAATTGCTAAGAGAAAAAAGGCTAGGTGTGAGAGACTGAGAGGCTAGATGGGCAAACATAACATCCCAATCCCGAATGAGATCCTTGTGAATTTGATTATTGCACCGATGCATCCACAGAAAAAGGTCTTCCGCACATCTTTGAAAGACGATCTCCATTTGCTCGGTGACATGTCTGAAAATAAAGGCATTGTGATGTTTCCAAATATTCCAAAGAGCACATATAAGGACAGTGGAGCGAAATTTGCAAAGTGGAGATCCATCCCAAAGCTCACACAGCTTATGACATCCGGCCACATTATCATGCAACGCAGGGATCGCCAAACAGAAAGGCTAGACCGAGGGGCAGTGAAGTAGAAGATGCTCAGTCAATTCAGGGCACATGCAGAACGGGCACGCCTTAGAGTCAGCCAAGCCCCTCTGAAAGCGTCACTGATTGGTGAACAACCTTCCACCATCGGCCAGCCAGACAGACATGCGGCACCGATTTGTCGAATAATTTTTCCAAGTCGGAGTTGCAAAGAAAACATCCTGCAAGTGATCAAATGCTGCCGAATATGCTGATTTAGTGGTTAGACTCTTGCTGTCTAATCTCGAAGCCCTAGCGTCCAGAGCTTGCTCGTCAAGATTAACGGAAGCTAACAAAGAATGTAGGATAAGAAGCTCAGACTCCGCAACATGCGAGAGGCGAGGCTGCAGGGGAAGGTTGACAGGGGAGGCAGAGCAAACAAACTTAACAGAACAATTTGGCCTGGTCGCATGGGAGAAAAGAGCAGGAAAACATTGAGCTAAAGAGGAACCCTCGAACCAACATTCTAGCCAGAAAGAAGTGAACAATCCTGCCCTAACAACAACAGACGTGGCACTACGGAAAGCGGGCAAGCATGCTAGAAGATCTTTCCAGATGATAGTGTCTAAGCGATTAGGATCCCCAAGGTCGCGGTGCTCAGTCCATCCATCTGCAGCCCTGAACCAAGTTTCTCAAGGGGTCGACGGGGAATTATGCATTTTGGATAGGAATTTCATAACGGGCAATATTGTGAGTACGAAAGCAGCGAAAACCAAGCCCACCTTTAGAGATAGGGGCACAGACGTCATCCCACGCCACTTTACATTGCCCGCCATTAACATGTTCATCCCGGCCCAAAAGAAAGCCCGACAAATCTTATCAAAATCTTGAATAGTACCGACAGGAACCAAATGGCAGAGAGAAGGTGAGAGTCCATTGCTCGAAGGGAGGCCTTGACAAGGATTCCCCAGCCACTTATAGGGAGAATTTTACCTATGTGAACGTTTGTGGCTGACATGTGAGATCCACCACTTGCCACGTCGGCGAATACATAACTCTATAGTGAGCCGGTGACCTAGATGAACACTTAGCTGTATTATAGGTACCGTACGTTGCGTATTCAGAAGGCGGATGACTGTATCGATTTTATATATCAAGTTTAAGTATCGTGGGTGCATTTTACTCTTGATTTTACATAGGTGAAACTAGCCCAAAGACACCAGCAAAACATCTGTGCTGACTTCATCAATCTCATGATTCACCGGATCAGTGTTTTTAGACTCACTATTACGGAGATGCTCATAGGATAGGGTGTGCATTCAAGGGGTGAGTGTATGTATGCATTTGTGAATGTCTGTACTATGTTTTACAAAACAATTTGGGCTAGTGTAAGTGCACGTCGTTCTTGTTGATATTATGGTTTTAGAATTTACTCCCTTTGTTTCAAAATATAAGATGTTTTAGTTTTGTAAAGTAAATGTATCTAGACTATTTTTAATATGTAGGTTCACTCTAAATCTGAGTCAATCTATATACTAAGGCCTCGTTCGTTTCTTTGGGATTGAATCCAAGCGAGGAATTAATCCAGGCAGGGATTGGGTTGACCCTGACCCTTCACCCAATCCATGTATGTGTCAATTTGTGCTAACAGCTTAAATACCTCTTTGTTCGTTTAACCCATAGGGATCAGGATCGCCCTTGGGGTCGTGCCTTCGAGGGATTTCTTCCACGGGTCTAGTGGCGAGAATATTTTTCCAGATCGAATAAGAACAAACTCGAAAGGATGGGCTGGGCCAAAATACTGGCGAGGAATAAACAAAGACCACGGATTGGCCAAGCTGGAAAAATTACAGTGATGGGTGGAAAACCCGGGATCGGTCCTCAATCCAGGCCGATCCATGGCTCTGCAGGATTAAACGAACGAGGCCTAAAGAAGTTTAGATACATTTTCTTTATAAAGCTAAAACATCTTATATTTTAAAACAGAGGCAGTAATTTGTAAAGATTAACTAAACTCATCGGTGGCAGGCCGGTTAGAGCTAACAGGGTTATCATCTTCACTGTTGTCTGTATTTCAAAGAACCAATTTGATTATGTTTTCTTGGCTTAAACTTGTTTTCATGCCTTATTATGTTTTGGCTGGCAAAGTCAGAAAATACAATAAGATTACATTATGCGTTGAAATCGATCTGTAACGTACAACCAAAGCCGGTAACCTTCAAATTACAACAGTTTAGCAAACTCTGAATCTACTTACATGAATAGGCAGAACACAAAGAGAGTAAAATGGCCTTCACACCATTAAGCTCGTTCCTAAGTCCTAACGCAGATCATGATGCCAAATTATCACCAAGCCAACGTGCTTTATTCATAGTCATAGTATCTTCCAGATATCCAAGGTATAAATAATGAAGGTAAGAAAAAGAATGTGCGAAAAAAATATCAGTAGCATCCTCAATCCTCATCAAACTACCACCGATCTCTCAAAGAAAACTGTTCTGTATGTGGCTATGTGCAGCCGGTCACCCAGTCCAAAGCTGCAACCATTCATCTACTGCATCATCGTCGCCGCGAGAAGGGACAGCAGCGCCGAAGACACCAAAGCCATTGCAGACAAGCTGCTGGCGGCCGCGCCGGCGTCAGGCGCCGGCGCTGGAGCAGAGGAAGGCGCCATGAAGCCCTGCGCCGACGCGGAGGCAACGAGGACGGACGCCACGGCCACGGCCAGGAGCAGCACGGCGATGCGGGGAGCCATGGCGAGCTTGTAGTACCGTGTACCTTGCGAGAGGCTTCGAGCCGAATGGCACCAGATCCGGGCTGGGGACTTGGCGAGTAGATTGGGGAAGAATCGGTGAGTAGGAAAGTTGAGTAATTTCAAGGCAGTCAGGTGGAATGGAATGCTGCGGGATACCGTCGGGGTCAGGTGTTTATATAGGAGGCCTGCCGGTCGTCGGTTCAGTGGTCGCGTTCTTGCCGGGAAGACGAGTGCCGCACGCATGCGGACGTGCGCGGCAGGACGTACGCGTGCGGGTGGCGCGGCGTGGGAAAACGCACGGTTTGCTTCGGCGTGGCTGGCCCACGCCCACAGGCCACAGCGAGCGCACACGGTAGGTGACGCCTGGTGCCCGCCGACCAGCCATTGCGCGTTGGCCCGATCGCGACGTGGCTTCAAGCTAGCGTGAGCGGTGACCCAGATGTTCTGCTCTGTTGACCGAGTTCACTCATCCTTCGAATACTTAACCCCGAAGCATGAAACTACTCCCTCTTTTTCAAAATATAAAATGTTAGTTTTGTGTATCTTTTAGTGTGTAGATTAGTAGTGAACCCTTTCGAATATATACGGTGTCTAGATACATTTTTTATATATAAAGATAAGGCACCAGGCGGCCCCTCTCCTCCCCGCTCTTGTCCTTCCTCCCGCAACCCTCCCGCCCACCGTCGCCGCTTGGATCGTCGCTGGGCAAAGCCCTAGTGGCGTGGCGGTGGCGGTTACCTCGTCCGCGTTCGCAGGGATTGGCGGCGGCGTCCGTTCCTGGCCGGGAGACGGCTGTGTCGCGGCGTGCGGCGTCTGGAGAACCTCCTATAGACGGGTACATGCGGCAGCAGGAGTCGGGATCCGATCTTGGCTCAGATGGGTATAGGCGGGCCGCGATCTGCTGTCCGCTCGTCGCCCTACGTCGGATCTCAGGTTCCTCGGGCCATGTTTGCGACAAGAGGAAGCTTGGGGAATCTGTCCCCGGCATGGTGGTGGTGACCTCCTTCTCCGTCGAAGTGGTCGGTCGGGTGGTCTCGCCGTCGGGTGGCGGATCCTGCTAGTTGCCGGTGGGTGGCGTAGGGGCTATTGACTCGGTTTTAATAAAGGTCGCAATCCTTGATCCCTCTCAAGCCAAGACGAAGATCTTCATGATGTTTGTATACATTGATCTGGTTCTTGTGTCGTGTTTTGGAAGGCTCCGCCGGCGTACTCCATAAGTACGATCATGCCGAGAGATTGCTGGATCGGATGAGATTCGGTTGTGCGCACCCATGTTTTATCCTGACCGTTTGGTTTTAGAGGATGCGCTTTAAAGCTTTGTTGGTTGTTAATATCATAGGACATGTTGCCGTTCCATGGTGCTGACGAAGAATGTCATGGAGATCAAGATCTGTGGACTAACAACGGTGGTTTGAGTCTGGGTGGTGATGAGGAATTGGCTTGGTGATTCGTGACTTGGAGCAGTGGCATGCAAGTGGGAGCGATCGTATAGAAGAGGTTCATGGTCCTACCTTTCAGGGTGAAAACCCTGGGTCTGGCCTTAATTGGTTGTGCCTGGCAATGGCATTGTTGAAGACATTGTTTTGAGAGTGTAGAATTTGGGTGAAAACCTAAATCTTTGATTGGGCGATGACGGTGTTTGTGTACTGTTTCCTTCTTGGAGGCGTCGTCTTTGGAAAAGCTGGACTTCTGGTGCTGTCTTGGTGGTGGTAGTTCTGCCGTTTCAATGAATGGGTCACTATAGCGGGACTTTTCTTTTTGTAATTTTTTTTGCTGTGTGCATCCGTATAACCGCTAGAACAGTGCGTTGTTGCAGAGGCAGGGTGTAATTGGTATCTTCTGATATTAATATATGTTCCTTTCCAAAAAAAATGAAACAGAGGTAGTCCTATTTACTAAGTAGAAAAGTATCGTATTTTTTTTGTAACATCCCAGCATTAGAGCTTAGAAATTAGCTGAACACAGATATGTGCATTGCATTCATGCATAGAAAATCTGAATAATTTTTGCGTTTTTAAATAAAAACTTGTCAAAGTGATTGAAGCTTCTCTCAACTTGATGGAATTGAAGTAGATCATCAAGTTAACTGCGATAAGTTTTAATATGACCTTTGCTAAAACCTTATTTTGGGTAAACATGATTTGATCTAAGGGTAGATCAAATGGAATAAAGCTAAACCCTAATATGTTACTTAATGATTAATATTTGATCCTTAGGTAGTAATCATTATAATCACACATGAATACCAACTTATAAACATAACCCAAATAATAAGAATGTAACAACTATAGTTTAATCTCAGCTACTTATACCATGAGTATCATGGAAATACCTAACCCTATTTCTTTAGTGAGATTGAGTAGGAAATAAACCAAGTCCATATAATTCACCATATATCTTCTCTCCATATCAATCTTTATCATCTCTATTGAACCCTATCTCAATATCTATTGTTCATCAATGTTGAGTAATCAACTATTGATTCACCCATTCTTAAACTATCAATTCTTGATTTATCAACTCTTGCCTTTATCATAACAATCACTCTAAGTCCTTAGAGAATTAAGTAACAACAGGTAGATGGTAATGCTAGTTTTAAATATCATCTATAGGATGGAAGAGTGTGGAGAGAATGAAATCATTATGATAATTGATGGAGTTAACTCACTCTTAAATGGATAGAAGAGCTATCTGGAAGACATAATTATATGTGGTAACAAAGAGGATTATAAGGATGAATTCTGAAGATAGTTACCAAGGAGAAATCCTATGGGATCAAGTAGGTATAGTCCATGAGTAATACCTCATCGATAGATAGGGATACTAAGAAGATAACTATAATACAATCATAATGTTGTATGAATGGGGATTTGATTATCCAACTAGAAACCTAAGCCATAAATGATCAAAGGATTACAATGATCATGTTTAAGTCACCAAGATTGAATGCTTATATCATGTATGAGTGACATTGGTGGATAGAACATGATTGAACCCTAGTATAGATATGTTAATCTAGGTTAAGCCATGGCAAGATATATTAATATAATGTGAGGTTGGAGTATTAGATACTGGAATCAAGTAGAGATATGATAGTATGATTAAGATGATGCTAGAGCAAATTGAATTAGAGAAGTAGTATCTTTCTCTTGGGGAAATACTAAACACTAGAGGTGAAGTGAAGTTTGATATATACAATTACTGGAGTAATATTAGTGGTGGATATTTAAGTAAGAGTATGAATGTAGTTAGAAGTAACCACTTGTTGGATTGGAAGTTATCATCAGTAGAGTAGTTGATATAACCAAGTATGGTTATGAGAAGATTATGAAAAGCTTTAGTGTCAAGCTTATTGATTTACAAGTGGATTTAGAAGAATAAAAGATGGATAAGAATATTATGGTGAAGTAAAGCTCATCAGGTTAACACATGATGATGTATATAAAGAAGTAGTATATCTAGGAAAGGAATTCCTTAATTAGAAGTCCAGGTTTAGGAACTATGGAAGATAGGAAATGCTTGGTAAACACTAAACCCTAAATCTATAATCAAGCTTAACATTCATCCCATCTATTGGATCAATCATTTTGTTTCCACAATGGTTGATAGGAATAATTTCCTACATCAAATCACTTAAGCACATCTTTGTCATTTTCAATCATCATTATCATAAGTGCTTATGAAACTATAGTTATCAATTCTCTCTCATAACTCATTTCAAATAATAACTATTTATTTTAAAAGGGGATATCCATATTGACCACAAACATAAATACTATATGTTTAGCTATTCATCTTTATTCACATTAAACAAAGTCTTTAATTCATCTCTCTAACCATCTATTCCATAGGAGTATGGAATAAGTAGGAATACCATAATTATAAATCACTCTATATTTTACTATGGGATCAAATATATAAAAATAAACCCTATGACTATTACTAAACATTTTAAAACTTCATTCTTCAAATAAAAGTGAAAATAATGTTATAGTTATTTTTTTTAAGATCTTAAATAAATCCTAAAACCCTAAACCTTACTTACTCTATTTAATAAAAGAATGTCTCAATAATTATAAAGTTAGAAAATAATAAATAAAGTATGCTATCCAAATCCTAAATTCATACCAGAATTTAAAATATATTTTTTATACTGCAAGTATTCATCAACTAAAATTATATAAAGATGTTTCAAATCAAGTATAAAAATATAAATATGGAAATAAAACAGAAAACAGAAAAAAAACAAAGGAAGAGAGGTATCAGTCGAATCTAGCCCATGGCCCAACTGCTTTCCTTTCACATCGCTCATGTAAGGCCACATGCCCAACCGCCCAAAGACCAGCCTGCAAATAGCCCATACCCCTTCAGCTCCAACCTTCGTCGTCTTCCTCGCCGGCGAAGCTGCTGCCTGGCATTCCGACCGCCGTTGATCCCCCACCACGCCAAGATGCACGCCGTCGATGTCTGGGGAGGATAAGGAGGCCACGACGATGTTTCCCCTCGGTCTCATCCTCATTTCCCCCTTCTCAGCAACCCTCCTCTTTGATTTCTCTCAGTAGTCGAAACCCTAATCGCCATGGCTCAAGCTAGAGCTCGCTCTCGGTCTCCCTTTGCCATTCTGAGGCCACCACGATGACCGCAGAGCTCGACTTCGTCATTTGCCCCGAAGAACGCTGGTCAGGGAGGTCTCTAACTGCGGGATTTGATCCATCTTCTCCGACCCCGACACTGTTAGTCGACGTCAATCGCCGCCGTCTCCAACTGCACCTTGCTTCCTCGACCACTTCTCTGCATTCCCGGTGAGCTGATGGTCCTCTAGGACCCTTCCTTTCTTCCCATGCCTCTCTGAGTAGATCTGGCCTCGAGCGTCGCCGTGCTGTCTCCGCTTCGGTCACCGCCGGCGAGGTTCCCGGCCACCCCTAGACTCTACACCACCCTAGATAGGTTGCCCAGATTCATGCACTTCTGATTCACTAACACTCGCATCCACTCGCGCGTCGTAGCGCCATCGCTAGATGGTCGCCGGCGACAGCCAGCGTCTACCGTGTCTACGAGACCAAGTCAACCCTTGTGTGGGTCTTGTTGCTGATGTGGCTTGCCAACGTGGCCCCGGACCCACAAGTTCACCTCTGTGGCTAGGTTTGCTCTAAGTGTAAAAGGTTTAGAGTATGTTTAGAAAATAAATAAAAACAAATAGAAATGACCTGGCAATAGTCCCACCAGGCAGTGACTAGGGGTAGATTAGGCCCTGGTGAGAAAAACCCTTCATTGCTCGCTGACATCAGCATTACCTAATAAACACATTTAGTTATTTAATTAAGAAATTCATAAAATGATTAAATCTTGTAAAATTGATATCTTTTGTTTTATAAATCAGAAAAATACATATAATATATGAAAATGTTTAGAAAAATAAAATCTATAACTTAAAACTATTACTAAATATTATTATGATGATTATTTAAAAAAAATTATTTAATAAAAACTTTATAAAGTTTTAATACTTTGATAATTAATATTTTAATAATGGTAAATGTTAAAAATCTAAATAAAATACTAAAATTCTTAGAAAAATAAGAATTAAAGTTTAAAACTATAATCATGCATTATTATTTCTCTTAATTAAATATTTATTATTTATTAAATATTTTTTTAAAGTTATAAACCTTATTAAAATCATATCTTATTATTTTTAAATCACAAAAATAAATGTAATATACCAAAATGATCACAAAAATAATACCTACATGTTTAAAATGTAATAGTCTCTTTTTGAGCTAAATAAAAAGTTAAACAACTTTAAGAACTTGAATTTAAACCTATCTCCTTAATTAATAATTCATATTAAGGTAAATAAAACTTATAAGTAGTTCTAGAAATTAATCAATGGAGTCTAATAAATAGTATTAATTCTAAATATGGATAGTGTGCATTCAAAATGAATTAACCACTTTGAATACAATTGTATTAAATTAATTCTCAACCATTAATATAGATTATTTTATAAAGGGATCCTTATCCAATCTAAAAACTCCAAGAATAATTATAATAAGATAAAACCTATTCTTTATATTAACCACAAGTTTATAAACAAACCAAAACACTACAAGTGAGTTCATAAGTAGTAAATAATATTGTTTACTTATTCATAAACCTTAACCACTATCAAATCAATATAATATCATACTTAAGTAACTCTAAAGAAACATTATAAAGTGAACAAGACATAAGTATAACAAGCATTACACCTAAATTCCATCTATGTTTTAAAGTTAGCTTTAATCTACCAAACTCCAGGTATACTACTAGAAACTTTATTATATACTTTATAGTTTACTTTGGTCTGGTATAATTAAGTTATAAAGTATCTAATTACCAAACCAACCCAGTTAAAAACAATTCCTTCTGACTTAAAGACTATAACTAGAAAGAACACCTCATAAGGTTAACTTAAAAGCTTAAATACTTCTACTTAGTTGAGAAAGATTTTCTTCAAAAGTTATTCATTTTGCCACTTCAATCAACATATAACAATTAATAATAAACACTTTATTTTATACTACAGTCATATAATAAGATTGTTAATACTTAAATTCTTTATAAGTGACATTACTTGTAAAGTAAAACTTAAAGATCAACAATTAAGATATAAGCAACCTTGAGTAGCTTTCCATACTATGCATTTTATTGTTGTATAAATACATGTTGTATTCCACACGCTCAAAAGCCTTAATAAGAAGCACATATGTGAAACTTAATCTAAAAGGGCAACACATTCCAAGGAGACCAATTCCAGAATCCCAAACCCTAGACCAACGTTATTCTCGGGATTCGCATTTATCAACTTGCATTACATTACTTATGCATAAAAGCATCTTGCCTCTTTAAACATTAGTCCTTACCGGACCAATGATGCAGATTTCCGCTATTGGATCTTTTATTGTCTTGAAGATCGTGAGTGCATAATCTTGCAATCACAAAAGGCAAGTTCACACTTGCTCATGTCCTTTGATTATTTTCTATAAAGTATTTTACAAATCCAGTGTTGTCATCACCTGCATTTGAAAAAGGTCCGAAAACACTATTTTCATAATAATATGATTATAGGTTTATTACCATGAGGTAATAACCTACTATAAAAGTTCCGGTGGTAAAGGAACATATTATCTAGGACTTAACAACCAATGTCGCCAATGATTCTTGCGTCGTATATCACGCGTTAACCATGAGATTTGGAATGGGACGGAGAAGTCAGCTGTATCTTCTTCCTCTCGCATGTAGCCAGATGTGCAGGCCGTGGCTGATATCCTTGTAGCATGCATATTAATTGGTAATTCATAGAGGATATGCAGCATATGGGTGGGAACCCTCAACGTCCCATGATAGTTCTGGCATCTAACGGTCTGTAAAAACCATTGCCGTAATTCAATGTGTGGGCATGGTGTACACCAAGGAGGCATGCGGGGTCGCGAAGGGGGCAGTGATTGGCTTGGATCTTAGACTGGGACCCATACCAAGGAAGTATGGACAAGGTCATGACTTGGTTGTGCAACAAGGCTAAGGTCTCTCATGGGTAAAGTAACGCACCTCTGTAGAGTGTAAAAACTTTAACTTGTTACTCCCTGTTCCGGGAAGGAGCTGCGAACGCGGCAGGAAAGGATCCCCATGAATGTTCTAGTAAACCCGTGAAGGCTGACAGACATAGCTTTTCAGAATAAAAGCAACCTTTCAAGAAATGTTTACGAAAACTTGCATTGCCTACGACCTACGGTCTGCGGCTGTAGATATAGTGCATCAAACACTCCTTTTCTAGTGGACTTGCTGAGTACGCTCGTACTCAAAGTATCTTCTTAACCCTTGCTATGTTCTAAAGCCAGTACAGACGATGTCTACATCAAGTATGCTCCAGGACTCATCATCAAAAGCTAAAGCTCTTCAAGGAAGTCCAGAAAGTCAACATATACATCAACTCAAGTGAGGACGAAGTTTCCGATTAGATAAGAATAGAATTTCTAACCATAGAACATACTTCTGTAGAGTAATGCAATAGCAGCAATGCAAGACAGTAGTTCAACTACTAGTTTTATAAGTATGGTAGCTATGAGTTATTTATTCTTGATTCTTCTTCATAAGAAGTTTCATCTCTCTCTTTAACCTAGAGTGTTCTTTGGATCTTGTGTAAAGAGTTGAGTTGTAACCTATAGTCATGTCTTGGACCTGCTATGTTTATGTTGTACTACTCTAAGGGATGTAATACTAGTGAACAGTGTTTCATTGGCGTTATGTCAACGACTATAGTGTACTACATCATGTAGTGGTATGCTGGGTCAACGCATTTTTCTTCCAATAAATCTACAACTATATTTCTTCTAAATGTTCATCTAGCTAACTAGCTCACCGTAAATTAATGTATTAGCTGATGTGACATTATGTTGTTCAGTCTTTAGCTTTGATTTTTTTCACAAAAAATCCCATTGATAAAATAAATATGCCCTGGTCCTCTTCCTCGAGACAGGCAAGACCTGTCGCCGGCTATCCGTCGATCCTGCCGCTGGAGATCCTTGATGTGGCCCTTGGACACGATTATAAGGGCATCGGAGCCCTTCCCTCTTTCCTAGACTTCCTATCCCTTTTCCTCGCTCCCTCGCACTCCCCATCGTTGTCCCCACAAGCTCCTGAAACACTAGAAATGGTGCTCGCGTAGCATCGCCATTGCAGCCTCTCCATGTCCATCCGAGCAAACCTCCATCACCGCCACCTTGTCAGCATCCTCGCCGACTCCAGCAAGTCAGGACGATCGAAATCGATCGAATTGATACCTATGTATCTGCCCCGGACATTGTACATCGCTGTCGTTCCCGACCTCCCCGCCCATCGTCGACCACTCCATCATGCTCCAGGTGAGCTTCCGGTCCTCAAGTACCTCTCCTCCCTCTGGATTGTAGTCAGTAGACCGCTCGCGTTATGCATCGCCGTCCTTCTCTGCTCGGCCTAGTCATCGGTGTCGCAACGGTGATCGTTAGTTAGTGGTGTAGCCACCAAATAGCTTAGAGAGAAGAGACACTTTGAACGTGCCTAGACCCGCGTCCCTGCGCGCTCCGCATCGTTGTTCTAGTGTTTGCTGGAGCCGATTTCCCCTGCCGGTTGACCCAGGTCAAACCTGTCTCTCATCCGCTTGGCTGCTGTGGTGTCCCTGGCCCCACTATCAGCCTCTACTAGTAGAACACCTTATCTCTTAGTACATTTTCGCATTTTAGCCCTTCTTGTTTTTATTATTGTAATATAGTCCCTATGTGTACGTTTGTGGCTGACATGTGGGATCCGCCACTTTCCATGTTGGCGAATACATCACTCTACAATGAGCTAGTGACCTAGATGAACACTTGCTATATTTAGGTGATGTACATTGCATATTCAGAAGGTGGGTGATTGTATTGATTTTATGCGTCAAGTTTAAGTATCGTGGGTGCATTTTACTCTTGTTGTTATATAGGCGAGACTAGCCCAAAGACGCCAACGAGGCACCTGTGTTGACTTCGCGTCGGATCTCTCAAACTCAGTCTTTTGAAGGTGCTCATAGAAGTAGGATCTGCATTCATAAGGATGAGTATATATATATAGAAACCCTATTCAGCATCCAAGGTGCAGAATAGTTATTTTGCACCCAATATATTTTTACATTGTTAGATTTAAAAAATTATGTTTTGTATACAAATAATTATATTCATATATTCACCGCAACCAAAAAATTTGACACAAAAATAAAGTTTACGAGTAATTATAGTGTAAAAAACATCAAAAATATGTCTTTTACGTTGAACTTTTTTAGGCATGTAAACAAAAAAATTATGTCATTTCTAAATTATATTATGTTCTTCTCAACTTACGAAGTGTTAGATGTATATATTTGTATATTGTACTTTCCCCATATGTTAGGGGGCTTCCTGCATATTTGCACTTGTACCTGTACTATATATTGTGGCCTTTGGCCCCCAGAGGAATACAACTTGTCTATTCCTAACATGGTATCAGAGCCGGTTCTAGGGTTCCCGTGCCCACTGGTCCTCTACTTGTGATCGCCGACGCCGTCAGCTCACCCCGGCCACCGCCGGTTCACGTGAAGTCCTCTCGTTCTTTGCCAGGTCGTGGTCCTCTGCTTCCCAGATTGGATCTGTCCCGATCAGATCTGCCAAACCTTTGCACCGCCGGTCGGATCTGCAAACCCTCTACACCCTCGTCCGCCTCACCCTCCTGCAATCCTCCTACTTCTGATCGGGCCCCGCCACCTTGCACCCTCCTGCCGAGTCTGCGCTTTGCACCGCCTGCTACTCGACGCGTCACCTCGCTCGCGGCCGCTTGCTCGCACGCGCGAGGGCCCCGCCACTGCTCAAGGCTGCGCTCTGCTGCACAGTGCCCGCCTCGTTTATGCTCACAAGACGCGTGCCGCCTGCCGCCACCTCCTGCGCGCGAGGGCCCCGCCACCTCCTGCTGCCCCCTGCTACACCGCCACCTGCCCCGTCTACTCGTCGGGCCCTCTTGCCCTCCTGCTCCGCCTCCACTGCCGATGTCTGCCCCCGTCGGTCTCCTGTCCCCTGCGTTCTCATCCTGTGTCTGCCCCCTTCTGCATCAGGCTATGTCGCGATTCCTCGCTGCCCGGTGATCTTCGATGGCGCGAATTATCCTGATTTCGCTGCCTTTATGCGCGTTCACATACGCGGTCTCCGTCTTTGGGGTGTGCTCTCCGACGAGGTCTCCTGTCCGCCATGCCCCCTGCTTCTGTGGTCCTCTTCCGCCGACGCCGATTGTTCTTGATGCTGATGCTTCTCAGGAGGCCAAGGATGCTGCTCAGAGTGCTGATGATAGTGTTGTTACTGCTTATGACCTGAAGTTCAAGCAGTACTCTGCTGATCTCGAGTCCTATCGCCACGATATGACTGCCTACACTTAGTGGTTCGATGAGGATGCTCGTGCTGCTGCTGTTCTCACCTCAAGTGTTCTGCCCCAGTATGATGCTGAGTTCATGAGTCTCCCTACTATTACCGCTCAGTGGGCACATCTTCGTCAGCGCTATCAACCGTCTAGGGATGCTCTTTACCTGTCTGTGGTTCGCCAGGAGCATGCTCTTCAGCAGGGTGATTCCACTATTGATGAGTTCTATACTCGTAGTCTTGCTATCCGCGTCGACTTGATTCTCTCGACTGCTGTTTGTGGCACATGCTCGTCTGCCATTGTGCGCCGATTTGGAGTTTCACCGCATCTATGAGTTTCTGTCTCGGCTCCGCCAGGAGTTTGAGCCCCGGCGTGCTCAGCAGAATGCTCGTGGTCGTGTTCCGCTCTCTGAGGTGTTATCTGATCTTTGGGCTGAGGAGACCCATCTCCGTGGTGCTAGTCTTCTTGCGGTTCCATCTGTTCTTGCTACTCGTGGTCCTCCTATGTCGTCTGCTCCCTCGACTCAGCCGCGGTCCTCTATGCCGCCGCCGATACTATCCACTCCTCCAGTCGTGGTCACCAAAGACCAAGCCTCCGGTCGAGTCAAGACCAAGAGCCTCGTGGTCGAGACCAGCAGGCTCGTGGTCAGGGTCGTCGTGGTTCTCTTCGTCACCTGTTATACACGGGACCCCAGTTTACGTCAGCAGCACCAGGCTCGTGAGCAGTCGGCTCCTTCCGGGTCTTCAGCAGTTGCTCTCTCTGATCAGGACATTATCAGGAGTCTTAGCGGTCGCTTTGCTGTGCTCTTCTTCGACGGCACCGCTGGTTCCGTGGATCGATTCTTCAGTAATCGCGACCACCACCTTCTACATAGTCAGGTACGTTCATATATCCTCTGAGTCTTATTTTCTGTCCGCTCTTCGTTCTCTCCCTTCTCCTGTCCGTGTTTTTACGGCTGATGGTACCTCTCTTTCTGTTTCTAGTCGGGGCACCCTTTCTACTTCTTCTTTTTCTGTTCCTGATATTTCTCATGTCCCTCTTCTTAGGATGAATCTGTTCTTTGCTAGCCAGCTTACTGACTCTGGTTGTCGCGTCATTCTTGATGCTGATTCTTGTGTTGTTCAGGACCGTCGCACACAGGCCCTGGTTGGAGATGGCCCTCGCAGCCGTGACTCTTTAGGAATTTGGGAGTTAGAGTGGCTTCGTGTTCCTTCCGCTGCCACTTCATCTGCCAGTTCTTCTCCGGTCGTCACCTCTGCTACTAGCTCCTTTCAGGAGTGGCATCATCGTCTTTGTCACCTTTGTGACTCTCGTCTATCGTCATTAGTTCATCCTGGTCTTCTAGGGTCCGTCTCAGGAGATGGGTCTTTACATTGTCAGGGTTGTATGTTGGGTAAACAGATTCAGCTTCCCTATCCTACTAGTGCGTCTGTATCTCAGCGACCTTTTGATTAAGTTCATTCCGATGTTTAGTCCGCCTTTTCGCTCAAAGGAGGCCATCGCTACTATATTTTATTCATCGATGATTTTTCTCGGTACACTTGGTTGTATTTTATGCGCTCTCGCAGTAAAGTGCTCTCCATATATCAGCGTTTTGCGGCCATGGTCCGTACTCAATATACTACCCACATTCGTGTGTTTCGTGATGATTCTGCCGGTGAGTATATCTCCCAGATATTGCGAGGTGTTCTTGCTGAGCAGGGCACCCTTGCTCAGTTCTCCTGTCCTGGCGCACATGCCCAAAATGGCGTTGCTGAGCGTAAGCATCGCCATCTTCTTGAGACCACTCGTGTCATGATGATTGCTTCTTCTCTTTCGCCGCATTTCTGGGCTGAGGCTGTCGCTACGTCGGCTTACCTCATCAATATTCAGCCTTCTGCCGCTCTGCAGGGTGGTATCCCTCTTGAGCGCCTATCTGGACAGTCTCTAGACTACTCCATGCTTCGCTTGTTTGGTTGTGTTTGCTATGTTCTCCTTGCTCCTCGTGAACGCACCAAACTGACCGCTCAGTCTGTTGAGTGTGTCTTCCTTGGATACAATGATGAGCATATGGGCTATCGCTGTTGGGACCCCGTTGGTCGTTGGATGCGTATCTCTCTTGATGTTACTTTTGATGAGACACGTCCTTTCTATCTTCGTCCCACCGCTGGTACCTACCCAGTGGAAGATATCTCTTTTCTTCTCTTTCCTGACACACCTCCTTCTACTCCTATTATGTCTTCTTCAGGATCTCCTCCTCCTGATGTATCTTCTTCGACACCATCCTCCTCTACTCCGTCTAGTTATCCTAGTTCTCCTCGTTCTCCGGAGTCTTCCTCTACTATTCCTTCTTCATCGTCGTCTCCTGAGTCGTCTTCCTCTGATGAGCTTCCCTCTACTCATCCTGTTCGTCAGCGTCGTGCATCATCCTGAATGGCAGCTGGCCATGGCTGAGGAGATTGCTGCGCTTGAGCGCACTGGCACCTGGGATCTTGTTTCTCCCCCTCCCGGTGTTCGTCCTATCACGTGTAAGTGGGTCTATAAGATTCAGACCCACTCTGATGGATCTCTTGAGCGCTATAAAGCGCGTCTTGTAGCTCGTGGTTCTCAGCAGGAGCATGGTCGTGACTATGATGAGACATTTGCTCATGTGACTCATATGACCACTGTGCGTACTCTTCTGGCTGTTGCTTCTGTTCGTCAATGGTCTGTGTCTCAGCTTGATGTTCAGAATGCCTTTCTCAATGGTGAGTTGAGTGAGGAGGTTTATATGCAGCCTCCTCCTGGGTATTCTGTTCCCGAGGGGATGGTTTGTCGTCTTCGACGTTCTCTTTATGGCCTCAAACAGCCCCCCCGTGCCTGGTTTGAGCGCTTCGCTTCTGTAGTGACTTCTGCTGGTCTCTCCCCTAGTGCTCATGATCCAGCGTTGTTTGTTCACACTTCTCCTTGTGGACGCACTCTTCTTCTTCTCTATGTTGATGATATGATCATTACTGGTGATGATCCTGAGTATATCGCCTTTGTTAAGGCTCGTCTTCGTGATAAGTTTCTTATGACTGATCTTGGTCCTCTTTGATACTTTCTTGGGATTGAGGTATCCTCCACTTCTGATGGCTTTTACATCTCCTAGGAAAAGTATATTCAGATCTTGTTGCTCGTGCTGCTCTTGGGGATGAGCGCACTGTTGAGACTCCTATGGAGCTTAATGTTAAGCTTCAAGCTACTGATGGTGATCCTCTTCCTGATCCGACGCGTTATCGTCATCTTGTTGGGAATCTTGTTTATCTTGCTGTCACTCGTCCTGACATCTCTTATCCTGTTCATATTCTGAGTCAGTTTGTTTCTGCTCGTACCACCATTCACTATAGTCATCTCCTCCGTTTTCTTCGTTATCTTCGGGGTACGATCACTCGTCGCCTTTTCTTTCCTCGTTCCAGCTCCCTCCAGCTCCAGTGCTACTCGGACGCTACGTGGGCGAGTGATCCTTCGGATCGTCGTTCACTTTCGCCATCGTGTGTTTCTTGGTGGTTCGCTCATTGCTTGGAAGACGAAGAAACAGACAGCGGTTTCCCGTTCGAGTGTTGAGGCTGAGTTGCGTGCTATGGCCTTGTTGACTGCTGAGGTGACCTGGTTACGGTGGTTACTTGCGGATTTTGGGGTTTTTATTACCACACTTACTCTGGTTTTGTCTGACAGTACATGTGCTATTAGTGTTGCACGCGATCCGGTCAAGCATGAGCTTACCAAGCATATTGGTGTTGATACTTTCTATACACGTGCCCAGGTGCAGGCTCACGTTGTTGCGCTTCAGTATGTGCCTTCAGATTTACAGTTGACGGATTTCTTTACGAAGGCACAAACCAGAGCGCAGCATGATTTCTTACTCTCCAAACTCAGTGTTGTGGATCCACCATGAGTTTGAGGGGTGTGTGTGTGTGTGTGTGTTAGATTTATATATTTGTATGTTATACTTTCCCCATATGTTAGGGGGCTTCCTACATATTTACACCTGTACTTGTACTATATATTATGACATTTGGCCTCCAGAGGAATATAACTTGTCTATTCCTAACACGGAGTGATACAAAATTTTACGTGACGTAAAAATAATATACGGTTCTAAAAATAGAGGGTGGTGTAGAATAACTATGCATTGTGTCCGTGTGTGTTTGTACTGAGATTTTGAGAAAGAGAAGTGTGTTTATTTATGCTTAACTTTCGTTCGTTCTTGTTGGTATTATGGTCCTAGAATTTAATTTGAAAAGATTAACTAAACTCATCGGTTGCAGGCCAGTCAGAGCCACCAGGGTTATCATCTTCGTTGTTGTCTTGTCAGAGCTACCAGGGTTATCATCTTCGTTGTTGTCTGTATTTCAAAGAGCCAATTCGATTCTATTTTTCATGGCTTAAACTTGTTTTCATGATTTATTATGTTCTGGTTGGCAAAGTCAGCAAATACAACAAGATTCCACTATGTGTGGAAATCGATCTGTAACGTACAACCAAAGCCGGTAACTGAGGAAGTCCTGATCGCTACCTTCAGATTAGAACAGTTTAGCTATCTCTGAACCTGCTGACATGAATAGGCAGAGCACCTACCATTTCCCCAAAGAGTTAAGTAGAATGGCGCTCACACCATTAAGCTCCTTCTGAACGCAGATCATGATGCCAAATTATCACCAAACCAACGAGCTTTATTCATAATATCTTACAGATATACAAGGTACAAATAATGAAGGTAAAGAAAGAATGTGCGAAAAAAGATCAAGACCTATCAGTAGCATCCTCATCAAACTACCACCCATCTCTCGAAGAAAGACCGTTTCGGGTGTACAGCCGGCCAGTCCAAAGCTGCAAGCAACCATCTATCTACTGCATCATCGTCGCCGCGAGAAGGGACAGCAGCGCCGAGGACACCAAGGCCATCGCAGACACGCTGCCGGCAGCGGCGCCAGCTTCAGGCGCCGGAGCTGGGGCCGAAGAAGGCGCCATGAAGTCCTGCGCCGACGCAGAGGCAACGAGGACGGACGCCACGGCCACGGCCAGGAGCAGCACGGCGATGCGGGGAGCCATGGCGAGCTTGTAGTACCGTGTACCTTGCGAGACGCTCCGAGCCGAATGGCACCAGATACGGGCTGGCGAGTAGATCGGGGAAGGGTCGACGAGTAGGAAAGTTGAGTAATTTGAGGGCAATCGCCGGTCAGGTGGAATGGAATGCTGCGGGATACCCTCGAGCTCGGGTCAGGTGTTTATATAGGAAGGCCTGCAGGGCTGCAGGTCGTCGGTTCAGTGCTCGCGTTCTTGCCGGGAAGACGCGCGCCGCACGCACGTGGACGTGCGCGGCGTGGGAACACGCACGGTCTGCTTCGGCTTCGGCATGGCTGACGCCCACAGCGAGCGCACACAGTTGGTGACGCGGTGCCGACCGACCTGCCATTGCGCGTTGGCCCGACCGCGACGTGCCTTCGAGCTAGGTTGAGAGAGTTGGGTTTATTTTTACAAAGGCGAGACTTCGAAGTCCAAAGACTGCCCACTTCTCTATTTTTTTCCCCAAAATTTCACCAACTTATTAGAAAACGTCAACGGCCATAAATAAGGTCCAAAAATAATGAAAAATACAAATAGGTCACGGACCACCTAGCGATATTTACAAACACTGGTGTTAGCTGAAGACACGCTACCGTCCTCGGCCCCCTATATTATTGGAGTCGGCAAAATTTGTCATAGTAGAGCTTGGTGTAACATATCACTAAAAGTAGAAAGATTATTGCGCGTTTGGAAAAAGAGGTTAGTGACGTTAACTAACGCCATTAGTAACTGGTACTGATGGCTTGTGGCTGGAACACCACCGGTAAAGTATTTCACGAACGACACCACTAATCTCTTCACCAGTGGTGCCACCAGTAAACCCACTAATAGTGGCGCTCGAGTTTTTCTAAACACCAGTAACTTTAATTCAGAAATTACTGGAAATCTTGAATATAGCAGCAGTATCAAATAATAGGATACAACATACAACCGCAGAATACAACAGCTAGCAGAAATCTATCTAGCTAGTTTTACCTAAAGGAATGGTCTTCAAAGTCAGCTGGATCTCGTATAAAAAATAGATGACTCCATGAGTATTGTCAAGGTAGATCCTTCACCTCATTCCGGCATCCATCATATACCTTTCTACCAATTCTGTCCAAAGTGGTCAAGTAAAATAAGTTTTGTTCGCCACTAAAATCTAGTAGGTTTTATCGGGTACCGTCTCTTGCACCAAGGTGATTTAAAATTGTGGCTCATGATTGATGTGTCTGTTCATATGGTTAAAAAAAGTCCTTTATTGCATAGCAAAGGATGATCTGAAAAAAGGTTATTTGAAAATAGTAGTTAATTTCAATTAAAATGCATGCAAAGATGGAAATAATTATTAAGATAAACATACCGCCATAGTCTTAAAGTTTCCAGAAAGCACTATGATAAACTTGTTATCTTGACTTTCGTGGTCACAATTGACGCAATGATGCATTTGCTGCATGATCGTTTGTAAGAAAATTCTTTCTATAAAGAACCTAAATAAACGAAAAACAAGTTCACGTATCCATCGATGTAAAGTCGCATATAAAGATACACGAGAAAAAAAGAGTGCCTATAAGACTAAGTTCAAGTATCCATATCTCTAATGCACTATCTAACATATCTATCTAGAATTTGAACCCAAGTTTAATATTTCTAATGCACTATGTAACTTATCTATCTAAAATTTGAGCCTAAGTTTAATATCTAAAACACTATCAACATATCTATCTAAAGTTTGAACAATTTCTATTTAAAAAGGAAGGCGTGATGGATCCCTCACCGAGGTCGGGGACATGACAGTTGCGGGGGCTCGAGGAGTCGGGGGAGGGGGGGGTGCGGCGGATCGAGGATGGGGCACGTGCGGCGACTTGGGGATGGAAACGGGACGGCGAATACGTCTCAATGAACGCGGCGGCCGGCGGATCGAGCGTTGTGGTGGGAGGCAGTGGAGGGGGGTTGATGGGGGATCGAGTGAGTGTGTGAGACGGGAGGGAAAAACTAGTGTGTATGTGGACCGCGGGGTATTCTTTAGCCATGGCGTTCGTTTTCTCTGAACGTCGTTAATAGAGTAACTTCTGGTGGTGTTTATTTGTTTGAACCGCCGCCACTAGGTTCCAGTGATCGTCAGAGCCGGTTGCCCCTGCTGGCTTACCTAGGTCAAACTTGGCTCTCGTCCGCGTGGCTATTGTGGTGTCCCTTGGCCCTAGAACACATTATCTCTTAGTACATTTTTGCAGTTTAGCCCTTCTCATTTTTATTATTGTAAGATAGTCTCTATGTGTATGTTTGTGGCTGACATGTGGGATCCACCACTTGCCATGTCAGCAAATACATCACTCTACGGTGAGTCAGTGACTTAGATGAACACTTAGCGTACCATACATTGTGTATTCAGAAAGTGGGCGACCGATATCTTTATGTGTTAAGTTTAATTATCGTGGGTGCATTTTACCCTTTATTTTACATAGGCGAGACTAGCCCAAAGACTCCAGCAAGACGAGTGTGGTAACTTTGTCAATTTCAAGAACCGCCGGACAGGTCTCTCAAATTTAGTCTTTTCCGGGTCCTCAGTGATAGGATGTAGTGGGCTTCAAATTACAACAGAGTAGCTATCTCTGAATCTACTGACATGAGCAGGCAGAACACCTTCCATCTCCCCAAAGAGTCAAGTAAAATGGCCTTCACACCATTAAGATCGTTCCTAACGCAGATCGTGATGCCAAATTATCGCCAAACCAACGAGCTTTATTCATAGTATCTTCCAGATATACTTACAAGGTACAAATAATGAAGGTGAAGAAAAAGAATGTGCGGAAAAACAAATCAAGACCTATCTCTAGCATCCTCAATCCTCATCAAACTACCACCGATCTCTGAAAGAAAACCGTTCTTTGTGTACAGCCGGTCACCCAATCCAAAGCTGCAACCAATCATCTACTGCATCATCGTCGCCGCCAGAAGGGACAGCAGCGCCGAGGACACCAGGGCCATCGCAGACACGCTGGCCGCCGACCCGGCGTCAGGCGCCGGTGCTGGGGCAGAGGAAGGCGCCATGAAGCCCTGCGCCGACGCGGAGGCGAATAAGACGGAGGCAGCCGCCACGGCGAGGAGCAGCACGGCGACACGGGGAGCCATCACGACCTTGTAGTGCTGTATAGCTTGCGAGACGCTCCGAGCCGGGCTGGCGAGTAGATCGGGGAAGAACCGGCGAGTAGGAAAGCTGAGTAATTTGAGGGCGGTCGGGTGGAATGCTGCGGGATACCCTCTGGCTCGGGTCAGGTGTTTATATAGTAGGCGTGAAGGTGTTCTTGCGGGGAAGATGCGCGCCGCACACGCGGACGTGCGCGGCAGGATGCGTTGGGTTGCGCGGCGTGGGAACGCACGGTCTGCTTCGGCTTCGGCGTGGCTGACGCCCACAGGCCACAGCCCACAGCTAGCGTAGGTGCCGGCCGACCTGCCATTGCGCGTTGGCCCGACCGCGACGAGGCTTCGAGCTGGTGACCTGCCGAATACCAATGTTCTCTGCTGTGTTGACCGAGTTTGGTTGATTTTATAAAAAAAAATACAGTAACACACGCTATTTTATTAATAGAAAAGCAAATTACACGACACAATATAGGTACTCCCTCCGTTTTAAAATATAAGATGTTTTATGTTTGTGAATAAAATGAATATAGACAAAATATAAGATCAATATATCAATCTTTTCGGATGCGAGGCTGGAAAATTCCCATTTAGATACTTGGGGATTCCAATTCACTTCCGAAAATTAAAAAATGACGAGTGGAAGCCGATTGAGGATCGTTTTGAGAGAAAACTCGCTAGTTGGGTGGGTAAACTTCTCTCTTATGGAGACAGATTGGTATTAATTAATTCAGTTTTAACTAGCTTACCAATGTTTATGCTATCCTTCTTTGAAATACCCATAGGGGTAAGAAAAAGGTTGGATTACCTTCGTTCGAGATTTTTTTGGCAAAATGATGGTCACAAGAGAAAGTATAGACTTACTCGGTGGAACATCATTTGTCGACCCAAAGATCAGGAGGGTCTTGGAGTGGAGGTTCTAGAGATCAAAACTAAATGTCTTTTAATCAAGTGGCTTTTTAAACTCCCAACCGAATAAGGTGTTTGGCAGGAATTAATACAAATAAATATCTCAACTTCCAATCTTTGTCTCAAGTAAAGGCAAAACCTACGGACTCCCCCTTTTGGAAAGGATTAATGAAAGTAAAATATGAATTTTTTGATAGAGACTCTTTCAATATTGGAAACGGTAAGGATACACGGTTTTAGGTGGACACATGGTTAGGAAATACGCCTTTATCCTAACAATACCCCTTGATCTATAATATAGCACAAAGAAAACAAGTTTCAGTCGCTAGTGTTATGTCTCAAGTGCCGCTGAACATAGGTTTTAGGCAAACTCTAACGGGACATAGAGGGAAGCATTGGCTTCAACTTTGTAGCCGATTCATTCATGTGCAGTTAACTACGCAGCCAGATGCGTTTGTTTGAAAATTAACAATGTCTGACACTTTCACGGTCAAGTCATTGTATTTAGATTACATGAATGCCCATACTAAATACCTTCGAAAATATATTTAGAAAATGAAAGTACCACTAAAGATAATGATTTTTATGTGGTTCTTGCATAGAAAAGTTTTACTTACAAAGGACAACTTAATAAAAAGGAATTGGCAAGGATGCAAAAAATATTGTTTTTGTGACCAAGATGAATCAATACAACATTTATTCATATCATGTCCTCTAGCAAAACTTGTGTGGCGTATTATTCATATGGCTTTTAATATCACTCCTCCGTCTAACATAACAAATTTGTTTGGGAATTGGTTAGCGGGGGTCAACAAACAAGAAAAAGCACATATCCGAGTTGGAGTATGTGTTTTACTATGGGCCATATTGAATATTCGGAATGATTATATATTTAACAACGCCAAAAATTCTTCCTTTATGCAGGTCATTTCTTTGGCTACTCACTGGATCCGTTTGTGGTCTTTCCTCCAGTCAACGGAAAAACGTCAAGACATGGTTACTGGGTGCAACCGGCTAGAGCAGGTGGCACGGGATTTTTACAGCCGATGCAGCTGGCGTTTTGATCATAGGTTAACATGTTAGTGCAGAGTCGCTTCATGTTTTCTCTCTTTTTTAGATGGTTGATTCATGTCTCAACCGTTGCGACCCATGATGTAAATCTTTTGTAAAACCAAATACTGAATAAAATTAATAAAGAGCTGCATGCATCAGTCGATGTAGAGGCTGGAGCTACGTCTCCGTTTCAAAAAAAAATTCCAAACTTGAATGAACCTACATACTAAAACAAGTCTAGATTCATCTTCTTCACAAACCTAAAACATATTATATTTTGAAACGGAGGGAGTAGAAACTAAAAGACAGACCGAGATAAACTGATATTCTAAATTTGCAGATAAAATCCTAGGAGATCAAAAAATACAGAATGATCTTCCAGGTTTCCCATAACCACCGTAGCCAGCGGCCGCCATCCAACTCCAGTTCCGCCAAGACGGACGCAGGAAGATGCGTCGAACCTCCATCATTGCAAGATGCAAAACTGCACCATCACCAGCGAGGCACATGTCGCTGTGCCACGTCGACCGGGGACGTCTCCGTGCTATCTTGGACCAAGATCTGTCGCCTTCCATAGATAAAGTCGAAGAAGAACGTCAAATCCACCACCTCTGAACCAAGATCCTCACTCCAGAAGAACTACCTCGCCCCGGCCGCCAGCGTCGTCACGGATAACAAGGAACGTTGTCGACACACCGAGAAACTGTTCTTGCCAGATCTAAAGAATGACGAGAAGACCAAACTGTCGATCTGAAGGACCGATCAGCACACGTTGCCATCAACTCTGAAGTGCTGCCTCGAAGGTCGTCGTCGTCGTTGTGGGTATATTTATTCGCCCAGGCGTCGCTTCCACCACCCCAACGGCGGACCATAGAAGACAAAACATAACCTTAACTACTAGGCCAGAACGGAGGAACGAGGTTCCCCTTTCTCCTGTCGTCGTCGGAGTGGCAAGCGGAGGGAGAGGGGACCAAGGCCAACACTCTGGCTGGATAAGATCGGGAGGACTTTGAGCCGTCGCCGTAATGTACAACCAAAGACGGTAACTGAGTAAGGGTGTGTTTGGTTTGTGTCCAAGATTGCCCCACCAAATATTTGGCTAGCCAAAATTTTGGTTGATCCTTTTGTTGCCCACAAGTTGGTCAACATTGGCTAAAAAATTGAACTAGAATTGCTAGTGGAGCATTGGCTTGCCAAAAAGTTGGCAACAATCTAAACAAGAGCCAACCTTTTTAATCATAACCAAAATATTGACAAGGTACACTTTGGCGACAATCCAAACAAACCCTAAGTCCTGATCGCTACCTTCAAATTACAACAGTTTAGCTATCTCTGAATCTACTGACGTGAATAGGCAGAACACCTGCTATCTCCCCAAAGATTTAAGTAAAATGGCCTTTACACCATTAATCTCGTTCCGAACGCAGATCATGATGCCAAATTATCGCCAAACCAGCGAGCTTTATTCATATAATATCTTACAGATATACAAGGCAGTACAAATAATGAAGGTAAGAAAAAGAATGTGCGAAAAAAAAAATCAAGACCTATAAGTAGCATCCTCATCAAAACTACCACCGATCTCTTGAAGAAAACCGTGTTTTGTGTGTACAGCCGGTCACCCAGTCCAAACCATTCGTCTACTGCATCATCGTCGCCGCGAGAAGGGACAGAAGCGCCGAGGACACCAAGGCCATTGCAGACAAGCTGCTGGCGGCCGCGCCGGCGTCAGGCGCCGGCGCTGGGGCCGAGGAAGGCGCCATGAAGCCCTGCGCCGACGCAGAGGCAACGAGGACGGACGCCATGGCCACGGCCAGGAGCAGCACGGCGATGCGTGGAGCCATCACGACCTTGTAATGCTGTATAGCTTGCAAGACTGGCGAGTAGATCGGGGAAGAATCGGCGGTAGGAAAGTTGGGTAATTTGAGGGCGGTCAGGTTGGAATGCTGCGGGATCACTCGGGTCAGGTGTTTGTATAGTAGGCCTGCAGGTCGTCGGTCCAGTGGTCGCGTTCTTGCCGGGAAGACGCGCGCCGCACGCATGCGGACGTGCGCGGCAGGACGTACGCGTGCGGGTGGCGCGGCGTGGGAACGCACGGTTTGCTTCGGCGTAGCTGGCACACGCCCACAGGCCACAGCGAGCGCACACGGTAGGTGACGCCCGGTGCCGGCCGACCTGCCATTGCGCGTTGGCCTGACTGCGACAGCGCGACGAGGCTTCAAGCTAGCGAGAGTATCAATAACTCCAACGCTGCTCTTTTGGCTCGAAACAATCGGTTGTGAATGCACAAAGAAACTGGACGTCTGACCTGCCGAATACCACTAGTGGAAACGAGGTCTTTTGTTGATCCCCAAAAAGGGCTTTAACACCGATTCTTCTACGAATCGGTGTTAAAGGGGTGACCGTACCAGCGTGGCCCCTGCGGCAAAAAAGGAGCCCCCTTTAACACCGGTTCATGTCACGAACCGGTGTTAAAGGACTGTTACACAGAACCCCCCTTTAACAATTTAACACCGGTTACGGGGCTATATAAGACACCATCCCAGCCCACACACACCCTACTCTTCCATTCTTTCACATTTTGGAGCCTAGCAAGAGGGTGTGAAGAGTGCTAGTTTTTTTTTCATATGCACAAGAGGTGTTCGGTGAAATGCCCGAGAGCTCAAAATAAGTTTTCTTGTTGCTCTTTCCGTCTCGGTCGAGGTCGGCAACTATCCTTTCATGTGTCATTGATGTACTATATATAAATGGTCATCTCCCTATTATTTTTTGATATATACTACATATTAATGCAGATGAACCGACAATGGATGTACGCTGACCGCCGCACTTCCGAGTACATTACGGGTCTCCAAAATTTCATCGTTGTGGCTAATGCAAACCGTGGTCACAATGGTTTTATGTGTTATCCGTGTGTTCACTGTCAGAACAAGAAAGACTACTCAAATACCAGAACCATTCACGCCCACCTGCTTCGATCCGGTTTCATGCCCAGCTATAATTGTTGGACCAAGCACGGAGAAAAAGGGGTTGTGATGGAAGACAACGAAGAAGAAGAGGATGATGACAACTATCATAATATGTATCCTGAATATGATGATAATGCAACGGGGGTAGATAATGAAGATCAAGAGGGAGCAGATGGGCCCGATGATGACGATCTTGGTCGGGCCATTACTGATGCAAAGGAAGAATGTGAAACTGAAAATGAGAAGGAGAAGCTGGAGCAGATGTTAAAGGATCACAAAACATTGTTGTATCCAACTTGCGAAGATGGCCACGAAAAGCTAGGTGCCACACTGGATTTGCTGCAATGGAAGGCAGAGAATGGTGTGACTGACAGCGCATTTTCAAAGTTGTTGGTAAAAATGAAGAATCTTCTTCCAAGAAATAATGAGTTGCCCGACAGTACATACCAAGCAAAGAAGGTTGTCTCCTCTAGGATTAGACGCGTAAGATACATGCCTGCATTAATGACTACATCCTCTACCGCGGTGAGAAGTACGAGAATTTGGATGCATGCCCGGTATGCAATCTGCAAGCGTATAAGATCGACGAGACGATCTCGACGATGTTGAGGGCGAGGCCCCTAGGAAGAAGGTTCCGCCAAGGTTATGTGGTATGCTCCTATAATACCACGGTTAAAACGCCTCTTCGTAAATAAAGAGCATGCCAAGTTGTTGCGATGGCACATGGAAGACCGTAAGAAAGACGCGATGTTGAGACACCCACGATGGGTCACAGTGGAGAAAAGTCGAGCGAGAGTACCCGGACTTCGACGTGACGCAAGGAACTTAAGGTTTGGTCTAAGTACGACATGAATCCTTTTGGTGAGCAGCAGTCACAACACCGCCTGTGACCCTATGTATCTATAACCTTCCCCTTGGTTGTGTATGAAGAGGAAGTTCATTATGATGCCGGTGCTCATCCAAGGCCCGAGGCAACCCGGCAACGACATTGATGTGTACCTAAGGCCATTAGTTGAAGAACTTTTACATTTATGGGCCAAACCAGCTGTACGTATGTGGGATGAGCACAAAGGGGAGCCATTTGACCTACGAGCGTTGCTTTTCGTAACCATCAATGATTGGCTGCTCTTAGTAACATTTCAGATGCATAAACAAGGGATACAATGCATGCACACACTGCTTAGATGATACCGAAAGTGTATATTTGATAAATGTAAGAAGGTTGTGTACCTAGGGTATCGCCGATTTCTTCCGAACTCGCATCCAAGAAGAAAGAAAGGCAAGCATTTCAAACGTCTGGCGTAACCCCGAGGAAGCCCGTCCTCCGTATCGTGAGGAGGTATTTGGTATGGTCAAGGACCTAGAAGTAATCTTTGGAAAAGGTCCCGCAGTCTATCTGTTCAATGACGATGCCGACACGCCCCATGTGGAAGAAGCAATCTATATTTTGGGACCTACCCTATTGGAAAGTCTTAGAGGTCCGCTTCAATCGACGTGATGCACGACGAAGAATGTTTGAGTAAACCTGCTAGGCTTTTAGAAGTGTATGGAAGACAAAAGATACACCGGAAGCACGGCAGGACCAACAACGCCCCAAAGCCCTCAAGAGCCTATGCATCCCGAGAACGAGAAGGGTAAACGATGCCACTTAACTCCCGCCACCACGCTCTTACCAAAGCAGAGAAGGAAATATTTTTGAATGTCCGAAGCATTCAAGGTCCCGTCGCTTCGCTTCGAATATAAAGGGAATAATAAATATGGCGGTAGAAAAAATTCCAAAACTCAAGTCTCATGACTGCCACGTGATTATGACACAATTGCTTCCGATTGCATTGAGGGGCTTACCCGAAAATGTTCGAGTATCACATTGTGAAGCTATGTGCATTCCTCAATGCAATATCTCAAGGTAATCGATCCGTAAAGCCTACCGTGGTTACAAATGATGTAGCCCAATGTCTTGTCACTTTGAGTTGGTGTTCCCACCATCCTTCTTCAATATTATGACGCATCTCCGGTTCACCTAGTAGAAGAGATTGCCATTCTCGGTCTGATTTCTACACAATATGTTCCCTTTGAGAGGTACATGGGAGTCTTAAAGAAATATGTTCATAACCGTAGGCTAGGAAGGAAGCATCTCCAAGGGCTATGTAACAGAGGAGGCATTGAGTTCTGTGTTGATTTTATTCCTGACCTTAAGGCGATTGGTGTTCCAGAATCACGACATGAGGGGAGACTGCGTGGAAAAGGCACCCTAGGATGTAAAGCAATGATATGTAGGGATGGGCATTCTCTCAATCAAGCACACTACACGGTTTTACAAAGATCTATCTTGGTTTCCCCATATATAAATGAACACAAGAATTTAATACGCCTCAAACACCCGGGACAGTCTGATGAATGGATTATAAGTGAACACATGGCGAGTTTTGGCGGCTGGCTGCAAAGACTTCTCACGAATAACACCACTGTTGGGGATCACCGTACTTGTTGGCCGTGACACCATCTTCGATCAGTATGTACTTTCCAAGGGTACGAGATAAATGTGAATACATTTTACACGATAGGCCAAGATAAAAGAGCACCAACCAAAACAGTGGTGTCCGCTCGCAATGAGAAGACAATGGGCAAAAGACCACGTATTATGGGTTCATAGAAGAGATATGGAAACTTGACTATGGACCTAATTTTAAGGTCCCTTGTTTCGATGCAAATGGGTCAAGCTAACAGGAGGGGTTGAGGTAGACAAGAAGTACGGAATGACAACGGTGGATCTCAACAATCTTATGAAGAACTTAGACGAACCATTCGTCCTAGCCAATGATGTGTCTCAGGTTTTCTATGTGAAGGACATGTCCTCTAGACCAAAAAAAGAAAAAATATGCAAACGAATACATCATATGATGAGCCAAAGCGTCACATAGTTCTTTTAGAGAAAAGAAACATCGTGGGAATCGAGGACAAGATGTACATGTCGGGAAGATTATAATAAGTTTGATGAAATTCGCCTTCAAAGGAAAACCCGACCCAAGCATTCCGTTAAGTAAAGAAGATGCTCCATGGTTACGTCTGAAGCGATCATAAGGAAGGACATATGCCAAGAAGTTCATGCTCATATTATGTAACTCTAGTTCATGTTTTTAATATTAATACATGTCTTGAGTGTTAGTCATGTTTTGTGGATGGACCGGGACTATGAGAAGAAGTTGTCCCGATTCATACTTACCATTAAGATCTGATCTCCAAACGCGCGCGGTCACATATTAGGGAGTGCCTCTATGACCAGTTTCTTGGAGATGCCGGAGGACTAGGCTCCGTCGGTATCTCCCTGAAACTGGCCTTAATGGTGTCCCTGCTCTCGAAAACCATCTTGCAGCTTTGTAACTAAACGTTCATCTTTAGTCCCGGTTGGTGACACCATCCGGGACAAGGTACACGCCGCACGACATAATGTCGACACTCACCCCTATTATTAGTGCTGACTCGTGTTTTGTCCCGGTTGGTGTCTCCAACCGGGTCCGGGACTAAAGGTTCATCTTTAGTCCCGGTTGGTGTCTCCAACCGGGTCTAAAGGTTCATCCCGCCATTTTTTCCACCATTTTTCTTCCCGCCAGTTCTTCTTCCCGCCATTTTTCTTCCCGCCAGTTCTTCCCTCCAGTTCTTCCCGCTAGTTCACTATATATATATATATATATATATATATATATATATATATATGTAGGGTTGGCCTCCATTGTCATTGCACATCTCTAGACTCATATCTGCAACCTCATCACTCTTTCCCATGGCTTCCACCGTAGCACTAACCCCAGGGAGGCGGAGGCGCTTTGCGCCTCAAACTACCCCTGCCCGCCATCTTGTCCCCATCGGCCGGATCTTTGGCGTCGGAGGCGTGCCGGTTCCTACTGTCCCTCTAGGTGTGGCGCGCCGGATGGCCATCACGAACCACTACTACTTCGAGCTCACGCCGGAGCAGCGGAGGAATCCCAGATGGCATCCCGACTATTTCCCTACTTGGGAAGCCTTCTTCGTGGATCGGCGTGAGAGGCGCCGCCAGCACGAGGGAGGGCCCACCTCCTCCTAACTTCACGAGGTCGGCCGTCGGCTATGGTGGCGGTCGGACTCTCAGCGTCATGGCCTATGACACCGCCGCCGACTCTAACCCCGTCTGCGCTACCCTCAAGTCCAGCCCACGCTACCCTCAAGTCCAGCCCCACGTACTCTCCGGAGGTTCAATTCTGGCGACCCCGGCAGCGACAGCGATGACGGCGGCGGCAGTACGCGACTACAAATGGCGGTATTACAGGTGTAGGCAGGAGCATGACTGAATCACTCCAACATTCCGAAACAAGTTCGGCCGATTGTTACTTAATCTGGCCATGTATCTTAATTTTCAGTTCTTTTATGTATCTTAATTTTCAGTTCTAGTTCGGCTTTATGTAACTTACTATTAGTTGCATTCTCATTCGAGGTTGACAATATGCTATTTTATCAAAAAAACAATGCAAGTTGAGTGAGGCTTGGCCCCGAGCTAAGAATCATCATGCTCGTTGTTCGACAAAGTTTGTCGATAGTTTAAAACGGGGATAAAAAAATAAAAAAAGATCGAAACAGTGCGAAACCTTCGCGTGGTGTTATATTATGTGACATACTTCCTCTGTTTGGGATTATAGGTCCTACGCGCATACCTAGGTTGTTAATTTAACCAATAAAATATAATTTATATATCACAAAAATTATATCATTAGAAAATATAACCTCTAAAGTTTCTGATGGTATAATTTGTGTGCTATATTATTTATATTTTATTGTTCAAATTAGCAACCTAGTTATCCGCGCGGAACTTATAATCCCAAACAGAGGGAGTAGTTAGAAGGAAAAATCTCAAACTTGGTATATTGATTATGTCTCGAAAAAACCTTCACAAAATGACCTATCTCATTCGAGGTTTCTTGGCTTTCGGGTCAAATGACCAATGTTATGGCTAGAATCAAGGCATAGTTTGTGATAATATGGCCATATTGTGCATACATGTGCATCATGGCATGGCAAACAATGTTGTAAGAGGAAGTTTTCCTTTTTATCGCACCAAAAAGGCATTTTCCATTTTCCGAGCATAAAAAACGGACGGTTTTGTGTAGCAACCACCAAATGGCTAATTCAAAAAACCACCAACACATTTTACAAAAATACTAGACCGCCTTATATGCACAATGTACCAACAGGGGGATCTGAAACCTTTCCGTCCACCTCTGGTGAAAAAGACAAATTCCTACCGAATCGGCAGGAAGTGGGTCAGATATGAACTACAGGTATATGATACGATGCTCATGATTTTTTACAAAAATCATTTTTAGGTTCACAATATGCTATTTTATCAAAAAAACAATGCAAGTTGAGCGAGGTTTGGTGAGATTCAAGTGTATACAAAAGATGCGACATTTAAATATCCAATCAATTCAAAAATGTCAATACAAAAGATGCGGCATTAAAATATGATTTGATCTAATAAAATAGGGTTAGATTTATTTTTAGATGCTTAATATTTCTTATGTTCAAAGTTTTAGGATTTAACAAATTATTTTTGTTTGAATTGAATAATCATAATTTATATGTAAGTGTTTTAATTATTTTGAAAATTTTCATGTAAAGTAAATATAAAATTATTTACATGAATGGATAGATATTATTTTTCTGTAAATTATGATATATTATTCATATTTTTCTGAGTTGAAATGAAAAAGATATGAATTTTCTAAATTCATATCATATTTTTTGAATTAAAAATGCCCCTTTAATGCATGAAATAAATGCCCCCCTTTAACACCGGTTCCAGACACGAACCGGTGTTAAAGGGTAAGCGATTTATTCGTTTCACATAGCCTCCCTTTAACACGGTTCTGGTGGAACCGGTGTTAAAGGGGTTTAAATATGCACGCGGAATCCCCTTTAACACCGGTGCCAGCCACGAACCGATGTTAAAGGGGGGGTATTAAATTCGCCTTCCCCTTCCTTTCTTCCCCCTAGAGCCAGATCATCGAACCGCCACATCACGCCACATGCCGGAAGCAGAGAAGCGCCGCCACCGCCCATCGGAGCAGAGGTCCTCGACGAGGCAGTCGCCCCCGACCCTCTCACCCACCTCTCTCGCCGCCACGAATCTCGCCGCCGCCGCCTCCATGAATCGCTGGCCCTGTTACCCACCTCTCTCGCCGCCGCCGCCTCCATTGTCGAGCTTCGGAGCTCGAGGTCCTCGACGAGGCAGTCGCCCCCGACCCTCTCTTTTCCGTATGACCTCTCCCTCTCACTTGACCGCATCACCCTGACCACCTCTTCCCCGTGCAGGAGCAGCCGACCGCGCCCAATTCCTCGCCGGAGCACCGCCGACGCCGCCCGTCTCCAGCCGTCTGCCTCTGTCGCCCGAGGAAGCAATCCACCGCGCCGAGGCCACCAACCTTCTCGCCATAGTACCCCGCCTCTCGTAGGCCACCTCGACATCGCCGGAGACCGCCGCATCCGCCACTAGCACCGCCGCCCGACGAGCCCGCCGCCTCCACGTCACCCCACCGGTGAGTCTCGCCTCGGACGCCCTGCACCGTCCGATCAATCTAAGATCCGACGGCCACCATCTGTCCCCAGGTCGAAAGGGTACCAGCAAACCAGAATGCGCCACCTGTCTGCCGCGTCAGCGATGACACAGCGCCAGTCAACGTTGACTCTCCTGAAAAATAGAAGAAAAGATAAAAATTGCCGAAAATTGTACAATCTTACAAAAATCATATAAAAAGATTCGTAGATCCAAAAATAGCAAATTATATATCAATGAATTCAGAAAATTGATTAGATTATTAATATCAAGTTGGATTTAACTTTTACAGTACGTGTTTACTGTAATAATTTAATTAGTTTTAATGGCCTTTTAGGTTAATAAATTCATAGTAAAATATCTACTGGTCCAAAAATTACAAATAATATACCTATGGATTCACAATTGTGTGTAGATCATCAATATGCAAATGGTTAAGCCAAATAATATAACGTTTTTCAGCAATTAAATAAATGGTATAATGGCTTATTTAGAGTAATATATTCATAAGAAAATAAATAATGTTCAGAAAATTACAAATAATATGTCCCTGGAATCACAACCCCGTGGGGATTATATATCTGATTTTAGTTTGATTTTTAGACAACAGAAACTATTTAAATGATTTAAAACCCATTAAACACTATTTAAATCATAAGAAAAGATTTGTAACTCTGATTAGGGTGAATCCAACGCCTACTGGTTCGTATTAATGTCCTCTATCCAGTAAACCCAAGAAACAAATTTAATTCGACAGTTAGAACAGGAGTTACAACAGAACTATTAAAAAACCTATATTGGCAAGTAATTATTAATAACAAATACTCCATTGCATTAATTGGCCTCTTGCATGCATCATATACTTCAAGGATAATACTATCGCTATGCTATGTCCTATTATGAGGTAGGGCTTTCCTTGTAGATGAACCATCGTTGGTAGATGTTCTTAGCCATGCTATGATGGACGAGGGCTGGGTTACATCACTGAAAGTTGTTTCTAAATGTGTTGGTTTGCGAAAACTAAAACAACTTAAATATTGTTTACTTAGTGTTGGAGGGAAACTCGAAACTAAGATGGCATGTAATTATGGAGGGAGTAGTAGTATAAATAGGGTGTCAAGCGGGGCGGGTTCGCGGGCAACATAGTTTCACCGGCTAATATAAATTGTACTACATGCATAGATTAAAACTTGTATACAAATTGGACCTCTGACTCATCCTGATTAGGGTTTCGACCCCTCGGAACTCGTTTAAAATGATCAAGCATCCTTAGGGTTTTAATTTCATTTGTGTATTTATTTGTGTATTTTTGTATGAATAATATGTATATTTGTGTATGAATCCAAGTCCACTTGAATGTTTACACTCTTACTCTAGATAATATTATTGTTTTAGAAACTATGGATCCACTTAGTAGAAACCTTGAAGAAGAGGAAATAATGGAGAACATTATTGATGAGGACACCTCACAATATCTGAACTTGGAGGGACATGATTACTGACTCAAGTACTAGTCATGGAGAAGATGAAGATTCCGTGAACAATTTAGTGGTTACAAAGTCCGGCGAGGTATATGCATTGATTAAGCCTCTCACGACTTCCACCAACAATCTTGTTCTACATGTATTAATTAACGCTTCTTTCTTCTTTTATCCTCTGGATCGACCAGCCAAGAACCATCTTCTTCTACGAAAAGAGCAAGCGAGGCGCGAGCGGTTGAAAGATCGTGCAAAGTTCACGATCAAGCAAATCGTGTTGATGGTAGGCGATGGAGCCCAAGAAGGCCGCAGACAAATTTGTACGTCGGTGGAGTTCTTGTTAGGGACCAAATCCCAATCATAATTGAAAATTATAATAAGCCAAAGAAGGGCGACGGTACCTTTTGCGATGAGATCCAAAGAAACGCTTTGGAATTCGTTGTTGGTAAATTTCACCCTTCCGCCAGAGGAGGATGAAAACAACCGTTATAATGGAAAAGGTGAAAGAGTGGACTCTAAAGAAGATGGGACGCTTTCCAAGAATCGAAGACAAAATTGAACAAATTTGTCAAATCTGGCGAGACTCCAAATTTCGAAGACGCATATTATGCGAAGATAAGACCTCACTGGACCGAATTTGAGACATATAAAAAAGTGCTATAGCTAAAAAGAGGTCAGAAACCAATACGCTTAATGCCCTGAAGAAGGAATATCACCAGAGTACGGGGTCAGGTGGCTACATATCTCAGAGGCCTAAGTGGGAGGAAGCTGAGAAGGCCCTATGCGCTAGAGGGATCACACCCTAGACAGATGGGTGGGACCTACGTGCAAAGACTTGGTTCTACGGAATCGGGGCAAGGTTGGACCTAGAAACATGATTGTGTATCTTCCCAACCCTCCTTGCCAAACCCGTCACTGAACTCATCACGGCATACGAGGAAACATCCGCCAGGACCTTCCATCCTGACAGAGAGAATGACCAGCTCACACGCGCCATCGGTAAAAAAGAACACCCTGAACATGCATGAGGCACAGGGGGTATGACGTGGAAGGATGGGTTTGCCGACTGGAGCGACTCTTACAGATGGCGCGGCAGAAAAGAAAAAGAGCGTACAGAGCGGATGACACAGATAGAACATGCACTTGCGGCGCTGCAGGCGCAAGTGAATGCACAATGAAGCCATCAAGCTACGGACCATCTCAACGGCACGAAGAGCCTGATTGGAAGCCGCCGGCCCGCATCATGAAAAGCAGTGTGGCTTCCACGGAGAACGTGCAGCCCACGCTTGAAATGGCGGGTCCTCGATACCCCGTGGATGAGATCACGGAGAGCGAACACGCTGAGCTGCATGTGAGATTAATGGGCTTATCCATTAAGGTGGCTGTCGGCTATGCCTTACCTCCTGTAGCTGGTGGAACTTACCACTGCCGACCGATTCCAGATGGCTATGTGTAGGGTTTCGTAGCATGGAAAACAAAAAATTTCTACCGCATACAAACAAACAAGCCAAGATCTATCTACTAGATTGTAGCAACGAGTCGATAGAATAACTCACCCTCGAAGATTCCAAAGTGTTTAACGAGAGCGGATTCTCGTGGGTGATGTAGTCGTACTCTTCCCGATCTCAAGATCGCGTAGACGATCCTTCCCACAAGCGTTCCAGCAGCGCCTCCCGCAATGGTCACACGCTTTGGTACTGACGAAGACCTTCCTCTCCCTTGTTCCAAAGAAATGGAGGTTGTAGCACTCCTCGCGATTTCGCAAGACAACGGCGTGGTACCGAAAGTAGAGGGGAGATCTCGCAGGGCTTCGCCTTAAGCCAGAGCGAGTATGGTGAAGTATGAGAGAGTCCCTCGACGATCTAGGGTTTAGACACGCCGAGGAGGAGCAAAGCGGCGGCTAGGGTTTAGCAAGGCGGCGGCGGCGGTTTGCCCTAGGGCCGGCGGCGGCTATGGAGGCGGCGGCGGCTTGGGGTTAGGGTTTGGAGGAGAGGATCTTGTGTGTCTCTAGGAGGAGCCCCGCCTCCTTATATAGGAGGGGCCGGTGGCCAAGGAGGGAGAGGAGTCCCTCCCCAACTCGGCTTGGTGTCTCGGCGGGGAGGAGGGACTCCCAACTCCTTTCCTCCTCCTTTTCCACTTCCCAAAAATAGCCGTTTGACTTTCAAACTAGCCGTTTGACTTTTCAAACTAGGATTTGAATAAACCCTCTATTTTGTTCAGCGATGACACCGAGTACATGATGCAATCATACCAACTTGTTCAGCGATGACACCGAGTCTCGGATGGGATCCGGGATATCACGAGGAGATCCGGAATGGTCCGGAGAATAAGATTCATATAAGGAAAGTCCTGTTTCGGAGTTCGGAAATGATTCTGGTGTTTTCACCAGGAATGTTCTAGAAGAGTCTGGAAGGTCCAGACCGGAGGAAGGGTACATGGATGTGTCATGACAATGTGGAATGGTTGCATCATGTACTAGGTCACTTGGCTGGGCAATATGGAGAGAGAAATCAAATCCAAGTTTGAAAGTCAAACGCTAATTTGAAAAGTCAAATCTGAAGTTTGCTTGGTGGAGGGAGAGTAGGAAACCTACTTGGGGAGAAATTCCCACTCCCTCCACCCGCCGGCCATGAGGAGGAGTTGGAGGAGGACTCCCTCCTCCCAAACCTCCCCTCCCACCTATATAATGAGGGGTAGGGCGCCCCTCTACCCCTCACACCTAAACCCTAGCCCTTGGCGCCACCACCTCCAAGTGTTGCCGCCTAGGTCTCCTCTTCTAGCCGACTTGGGGCAAACCCTAGCTTTACCTAGCCGCCGGCCAAGCCTACCCTTGGTGCTTCTAAACCCTAGATCGCCAAGGCCCTCTCTCATACTCCACCATACTCGCTCCGGCCATAAGCGCGGGATCTCCTCTACTTCCGACACCATGCCGTGTCACGGAATCACGAGGAGAGTGCTACAACCTTCGCTGCCTGGAACAAGGGAGAGGAAGGTCTTCATCAGTACGAACGTGACCGATCATGAAGCGCTTTAACGCAGCGCCGGAAGGATCGTCTACGCGATCTTGAGATCGGAAGTGTACAACTACATCATCCACGAGAATCTGCTCTCGTTAACCGCTTTGGATCTTCGAGGGTTAGTACTCTATCGACTCGTTGCTGCAATCTAGTAGATAGATCTTGGCTTGTGTGTGTTCATGCGATAGAATTTTTTTGTTTTTCATGCTACGAACCCCTATAGTGGTATCAGAGCCGTGTCTATATGTAGATTTGTTGCACGAGTAGAACACAATGGTCATTATGGGCGGTGGTGCTTTTATTATCAATTGCTTTTTGTGTACTTTGCATCTTGCGGTATGATGGGATGAAGCAGCCCGGGCTAACCTTACATGACATCGTTCATTAGACTTGCTCCACGCTCAACATGCAACTTGTATTGCATAAGTGGCTTTGCGGGTGTCTGTCTCTCCCATCATAATATAGATTCAATTTACAACGGGCACTTGATAGTTCAATCATAAACATTGTGGTTCTTGTTCGTAAGTTAGAACGACACTTATTGAAAGCCCCAAAACACGTAAAATATGCAAAGAAAATTAGAGGCGTCTAACTTTGTTTTGCAGGGGTGTGCTGTGATGCGATATGGCCATGATTTTGATTATATATGATGTATGCAATGTTCCTTATTGTAAGTTGGCAACCGGCAGGAGCCATATGGTTGTCTTTAAATTCCGTTAAGACGTGCATGTCTATTCAAAGTAGTTGTAATAGTTGAAGCTGGTGGACGACAACCATGAAACGGCGCCATTGACCTTGATGCCATACCGGTGATGATGGAGATCATGTTCGTGCTTGAAGATGGAGATCGGAAGCACAAGAAGAAATGCCATATCATATTACATATTATGAATTGCATGTGATGTTAATCCTTTATGCATCTTGTATTGATTAGTTTGCGATGGTAGCATTATAAGATGATCCCTCAAGCACACAAATTTCAAGTTTTAAAGTGTTCATCCTTAGTAAGCACCATTGCTAAAGCTCGTTGTTTCGAAGCACCACGTGATGATCGGGTGTGTTAGATTCTGCGAGTGTATACAACGTGAGCAAGCCAGATTGCTCATGCAGATGCTAAGGTTTGATCTTGACGAGACTAGCATGTACATACATGGTCTTGGAACACGGATCACCGAAAGGTAAAGCATGAGTCATATAGTAGATATGATGAACATGTTGATTGTTCGCCATTGAAGCTACATCAACTCTCGTGATGATCGGTTTTGATGTGGTGGATTTGGTTCGTGTGATCACTAAAGCAATGTGAGGGATATTGTTTTGAGTGGGAGTTCAACGGCAATATGATTAAAAGTTGAACACTATTTATCATAATTAAATCAAAGTGAATTTGCATAGTTGTTGTAGTCATTGGCATCCGTTTATCACCTTGCGCTTAGTTATAATTTAGATGATAGAACTATAGAATTCTGGTTAGTTACTTTACGAACTGGTATCGTATTGTTTTGAAGTGTTAATCTAAAGTTTAAAAGTCCCATTGCAAACTTTCAGTAAGTTTTGATTACTCCGTGAAGTTTAACAGTTGGTATTAAATCAAGGGTAACAATTCCAATGTTGGTATATAAGTATCATGTTTGTCTCCATGATTCTTGATATTCAAAAGATAGTTTTCAATATCAAGGTAATCTAGGAGTTGAAAGAGTTGTTTCAGAAACCATCATGTATGGAAGATATTGCGATATCTGAAATGATGTTTTGGTTACAACATGATAGAGTATAATATGGCAAAGTTGTGTTCTCATATTTGATGAGAATTTACAAAAGGTTGGAGACACTAGTTGTCCTAATCCTCCAAAAGGTTTTGGAGAGCAACATTATACTCGCGATTCACCGTTATAAGCTAAAAGTAGCTTGATCATGGATAATTCCATGATAAGGGTGAATATTTGATGTAGGTAAAATGTTTACTACACCAAGAGATTACTAAAGAAAGGAATTTGAAAGAACACCAAACATTTGATGATGGTGATCTACTTCAAAGTGCAAGTCCAAAGACATTGGTATTTTACTATACATGCTTTGGACTATGTGTCATGTATATGGCTCCACTATTGATGTTGATAGATTTTTTCAAATAGAAAAAGAAATACTGAAAGAGAATCTCATAAATATATGGCAGAAAAGAAAAGACTAGAATTGTTCAGCTTAGGTATATAGAGGATATACGTGTTATGGCTGTATTCTTTGCTTGTTAAATAATGTGGTTCTTAAGTATTGGATACTGAATTTGTTGAATCGTCATACGAAACAACATAATTCATGAACTACAAAGGCCTAAGTAACTAGCAAAAGAATATGTGATGATGTTCATCGAGAACAAATAAAGGGTTATTGTGCTGCTCGTTAAACATCAAAGCTTGACTTCAAGATTTGTTTTATCAGGTATTATGAGAACAAAAGGGTTGTTCAAATAATTGCCGTAATCCATAAAAGATGGATGATCTAAAAATCTCGTTGGAGAAATCACATCCATAAAACTAGTGCTAAAAATGTCGAAAGACAAATTGATTGAAAGATCACTTAGGAAGTGACATCGCCGTTTAAATTATATTGGAAATAAAACATGAAGAAACTCCATGTGGATGGAATTTTGGAGTCTTTTGATTTTTGATCAAATGACGCTTGTGAAACTTTCCTAGAGATAATTAAAACTTCGTTCATAGGCCAAAAGGGAACGAATGACTAGCTTATTGGAACTTGTACTTATTGGAACTTATACATATTAGCATAATACCTAAGATTTAAGGAATCGTTCCATGGATTTGCATTTCCCGAAACACCATAAGAGTATGGAGCGTTCGAGATATGTAATTAAACCTTGTTTGACATGGTAAGATCAAAGGTGTAATTCATAAAACTGCCATTATATTTTAAAGATTAAAAGCTTTAGAGACTACCGTTTTTCCACTGAAAAGAGCTCCATCATAATCTGTTGAAATGACACCATATAAAGTTATGGTTTGGGATAAAACCCAAGTTGTCCTTTCTTAAACATTGGTATGCTATGCATAAGAAAGATGTTTTCAAACAAAGTCGGATGAACCTGTCTTTGTATATTATTTCGAATAACTGTTAAGTATTCCTCCATAAAATCGGAGACAAAAGTGTTTGTCGCTTAGAACATCAAGTTTTTTTAGAAGGAATTTTTCGTGAAAAGATAAGTGGGAGGACAATAGAACTTTGATAAGGTTAAAAGAACCTTAGCTATATGTGCAAAGTTGCGCAGCGCCGAAAAGTGTTCCGGAGGCAGCAACAATGCTCATGGCTCACATGCCTCAAAGGTTGTGGTTACGGAGGTCAAAGTTTCTATTGAACCAAGTATGTCGGGTAAATAATCAAATACCAAGATTTGAGGATTGAATCATTATTTGAGAATAATGAACGGACTACATGCAAAGAAGTGATGATGGGCCCTGACTCCGTAAAATGGCTTGAAGCCATAAAATCCGTGATAGTTCCATACACGAGAAAACAAGCTTTGAACTTGAAGGACCCTCGAGAAAGGTGTAAGACCTAACAGTCGTGTTTGGATCTATAAAGAAATAGAAATGGATGTTTCACATCTATGAAATAGTCGACATGTTGGGAAAGAGTTCACAACAATGTTCAAAGGTTGTATATGACAAGATTTGATCTTTCATAGAGATATTTAGTCTAGACGGATTAATGTAGCACACACTACATATAATTTTGTTATGTGGTAGTTGAATAAACAAAACAAGTTCTTCTAATAGAATTGTTACCTAGGACGTTGAAGGGAATATGCCCGAGAGGCAATAATAAAGTGTTATTATCGTATTCCTTGTTTATGATAAATGTTTATTTTGCATGCTATAATTGTATTAATACGGAAACGTTAATACATATGTGTTTAATAAACAAACATAAAGTTCCTAGTTATGCCTCTCTCATAAACTAGCTCATTTATTAACAAGATGATCAAGGTTTCCTGATCATGGACATTGGATGTTGTTAATAACGGGATCACAACATTAGTGTAATGGTGTGATGAACATTCATCCGATGTATAGCATTACGATCAAAGTCATTGAGCTTATATTGCTATAACAACTTACGAAGTGATCGTAATCCTTAGACCATGAGATCATGTCAATCACTAACACCAGAAGAGTTTCTTGATAACATCAAACGTCACACCGTAACATGGTGATTATAAAGATGGATTAAGAACTAATAAAGTGTTATGTTGAGGACCATGGATCAAGAGTGGAATTTGTTCATCCCGATGACGGATAGATATACTCTGGGCCCTCTCGGTGATATCACATTGGTTAGCTTGCAAGCAAGTGATTTGATCACTAGAATGTTATATCACGGGAACGAGAAAAGAGTGCATGTCAGTAACGAGATCAAACTAGGTATGGAGATACCGATGATCGAATCTTGGACATGTAATATATCGCAAAACAAAAGTATTAAGATACTAGCGTAAACGGTTCCAACGATCACAAGAAAGTCATCGTTGAATGTGTGGGAGTCAGTATGGGTCTCCAGATCCCGCGTCTGATTATTGATCCGAGAGGGGTCTTGATCATGTCCGCATTATTCGCGAACCGTAGGATGACACACTTAAGAGACACCGACATCCATTTGGAGCAAAAGTTTCATGCCGAAAAGAATAACAAGCGCAGGAATTTATTTCACTAGATACCGAAACGGGTTTTCGGGTGAAATTGCATAAAGTGGTTATGCATGTGAAATAGAATTCTAGCAAGGGGTTATTTGTGAATGTTTGTCATTAAAGTAATTGACAAAATTCTGAATAAAATAAAAGAGTTTTATTTAATGAGAGTTTGCATTAAATTTGGTGGAAATTTAATGGCAAGTTTGAGTGGGTTTTTGAGTGGAGGGAATTGAAAGGCATTTGAGTGAGTGGAGTGTCCACCCACATGAATGTGGAAGAGGTGGGGGCAGCCCCATGGTTGGGTGCATGGCCCCTTGGTTGCCCCCCTCTCCCTATAAAAGGAGCCCCCCTCCCTCTCTCTCACTCACACCTCCTCGTGAAGGATCTCTCTCCCCCTCTAGAATTTATTCCCCATGGTCTCGGACTAGCGAGATACATGTTCCCGGTGGCTATTCGGCAAGAAAGAGTTGTGCTTATGCTGCATCACTGGAGCGAGGAGGCGGAGGTTGCTCGGTGCCTCGAACGTGTGTGCGGGCACGGATGCGTTGCTGATTTGCGGCGCTAGGACTTCCTCTCGATCTTGAGATCGGCAAGAGATCGTCTACATCAACCACGAGTTTGGACTCGTTAAGCTTTGTCGGTCTTCAAGGGTATGTTCTCTACAGATATACATCCGTCCGTTGTTTGTATCTAGTAGATAGATCTTGGTACATAGTTGTTCCCATCGTAGGAAAATTTTTGTTTTCTATGCTGCGAACCCTACAGTGGTATCAGAGCCGGATCTATGCGTACATATTTTGCACGGGTAGTACACATATGAGTATGTGGGCGATGATGATCATTTTATTGCTTCTTAGTTGTACTTTGGATATTGGTGGCATAGTCGGATGAAGCGGACCGGACAAACTTTACATGTCCTCGCACATGAGACCTGTTCCACGCTTGACATGCAAGTAGTTTTGCATAAGTGGCTAGCGGGTGTCTGTCTCTCCTACTATATTCAATATCTAATTTGCAACGAGTTGTCAACAATTTGGTTATCCTCGTTGTGGTTCATGTTCGTAGGTAAGAACGGTTCTATCTTCGAAAGCCCTACGCCACGTAAAATTTGCAATGGATAAATTAGAGGCGTCTAGTTTAGATTGTTGCTGGGCTAGTGATATGATATGGTGATGTTGTAAGTAGAAGTATGAGATGATACTCTTACAACACACATAACGTGTAATCTCCATAGACCTTGGACTTACACATATAGGTATGATAGTGATCATACCACGGTGCACATGATAGAGATCATATGCGGGAACCATATCATTCCACTAATAAACATGTGATGTTTGATAGCATCTTATATTGCTTGTTTAGCGCTTTGTTAGCATAATAAGATGATCCCTCATTTAAATATCAAGATAAGAATGTGTTCTTCCTTTAGTATGCACCGATTATGTTTCGTCGCTCCAAGACATCACGTGATGATCGGGTGTTCTTGGATCCACGACCATATTTCGGGTGTAAAACAGTTACACACGCGAATACTAAGGTTCTAACTTGGCGAGCCTAGCATGTACAGACATGGCCTCGGAACACGGACCGAAAGGTTAAGCATGAGTCATATAGTAGATATGATGCCCATTTGATGCTCGCCTTTGAAGCTACACCGACTCACGTGATGATCGGACTTGGTGTAGTGGATTTGGTTCATGTAATCATCAAAAAGACACGAGGGATGTCGTTTTTGAGTGGGAGTTTATTTCTAATTTGGATTAGTAGAACTCAATTTATCATAAATTAAATCAAAGTGAATTTGCATAATTTGTTGTAGTCATTGGCATTCGTTCACCACCTTATGCATAGTCATTGGCATTCGTTCACTGGTATCGTATTGTGTTGAGTGTCAATTTAAAGTTTAAAGTCCTATTGCAAACTTTTAGCAAACTCTGTTTACTCCGTGAAATTTAATAATTGGTATTAAATCGAGAGTAACAATTCCAGTGTTAGTATCTTAAATATCATGTTTGACTCCATGATTCTTGATTTAAATATCAAGATTATCTAGGAGCTGGAAGAATTGTTTCAGAAACCATCATGTGTGGCAGATATAATGATATCTGAAACAATGTTTTGGTTGCAATATGATAGAGTATAATATATGTTCTCATATTGGATGAGAATTTACGAAGGTTGGAGATGATAGACATCCTAATCATCCAAAAGGGTTTTGGAAAGTAATGTTATACTCACGATTCGCCTTTATAAGCTATAGTAGCTTGATCATGAAAGTCGTCATGATAAGGATGAATAGAAGATGTATGTAAAGTGTTTACTACACTAAAAGATTACTAAAGAATGGATTTTGAAAGAATACCGATCATTTTGATGATGGTGATCTACTTCAAAGTGCAAATCCAAAGGTATTATTATTTGAATATACACGCTTTGGACTATGTGTCATGTATATGGCACCACTTTTGATGTTGATAAGATTCTTTTAAAAAGTAAAAGAAAATGTTGAAAGAGAATCTATGAAATATATTTGGCAGAAAAGAAAAGATTGGAAATATCAAATTAGGTATATGGATGATATACATGTTATGGTTGTATTCTTTGCTTGTTAAACAATGTGGTTCTTGGGTATTGGATACCGAATTGGTTGGTATGAAATTTCATACGGAACAACGCAATTCATGAACCACAATGGCCTAAGTAACTAGCAAGAGAATATGTGATGATGTTCATCGAAAACAAACAAACCGTTGTTTGTATTTCTCGTTGACATCAAAGCTTGACTTCAAGATTTGTTTTAATAATTGTTATTTGAATCAGGTATTATGAGAACAAAGGTTGTTCAAATAATTACCATATTCCATATAAGATGGATGATTTACAAATCTAGTTGGAGAAATCACATCCATAAAACCTAATGCTAAAATGTCGCAAGACAAATGATTGAAAGATCACTTACAAAGTGACATCGCTGTTTAAATTATATTGGAAAGAAAACATGAAGAATCTCCATATTCATGGATTTTTGGAGTCTTTGATTTGATTAAGTGACGCTTGTGAGACTTTTCACGTGATAATTAAAACTTCGTTCAAAGGCCAAAGAAGAACGAATGACTAAAATATTGGAATTTATACATATCGATGTATATAGTCCATTATGTATAGCCATAAGCGATGGATTTCATGTTCATATGCTTTCTCCGGAAATTTGAGTGAATATTCACTTAATGAGAAAGAAGTGTGAAATATTTGAAAGTGTTCAAAGACTTTCAAGATGAAGTGGAAAATCATTGTAACAAGAAAATAAATGATTTATGATTTTATCATAAAGGGATTTATTTGAGTTACAAGTGTAACAAGAAAATAAATGAATTATGATTTTATCATAAAAAGGATTTATTTGAGTTACAAGTTTAGCAAAACACCTAGATTTACATCTCCCGAAACACCATAGAAGTATGGAGTGTTTAAGATTTGTAATGAAACCTTGTTTGACATGGTTGGATCAAAGGTGTTATTTATAAAACTGCCATTATATTTTAAAAGATTAAAGCTTTAGAGACTTCCGCTTTTACACTGAAAAGAGCTCCATCTTGATCCGTTGAAATGACACCATGGAAGTTATGGTTTGGGGTAAAACCCAAGTTGTCATTTCTTAAATTTTGGTATGCTAAACATAAGTAAGATGTTTACAACCGAAGTCGGATGAGCATGTCTTTGTAGGTTATTTCGAATAACAATTGGTTATTCCTCCATAACACCGAGGACAAAAGGGTTTGTCGCTTAAAATGTGAAGTTTCTTGAAAAAGGAATTTTTCGCAAAAGTTAAGTGGGAGGACAATAGAACTTTGATAAGGTTAACGAACCTTAGCTAAATGTGTTGAGTTGCGCAGCTCCGGAAATCGTTCCGGAGGCTTCCATAATGCTCATAGCTTATGTGCCTCAAAGGTTGTGTCATGGAGATCTAAGTTCTTATTGAACCAAGTCGGTCGGATAAACAATCAAATGTTGAGATTTGAGAGTAAATCATTATTGTTTGACAATGATGAACCGACTATATGCAAAGAAGCGATGATGGGCCCTGACTCCATCAAATGGCTTGAAGCCATAAAATCCGTGATAGTTCCATACACGAGAAATCAAGTTTTGAACTTGGAAGACCCTCTGGAAAGGTGTAAAAACCTATCGGTCGTATTTGGATCTATAAAGAAACAGACATGGATGTTTCAAATCTATGAAATAATCGACATGTCGGTAAGTATTTTACGACAATGTTCAAGGAGTTGGCTATGACAAGATTTGATCTTTCATAGCGATATTTAGTCTGGACGGATTAAAGTAGCAACCACTACATATAATTTGGTATATGGTAGATGAATAAACAAAACAAAGTTCTTCTAATAGAATGGTTACCTAGAACGTGTACATGACACGATCCAAAGGGTTTTGTTAAAATTCAAAGGATTCTAAATGGGCATGCAAACTTCAACGGTTGAAGTAAGCATCGCGGAGTTGGAATCTTCACCATGATGAAAAAGGAGTTTTTCATCAGGAGACGATGAAGATGTAGGGGTTCGTAGCATGGAAAACAAAAAATTTCTATCGCATACAAACAAACAAGCCAAGATCTATCTACTAGATTGTAGCAACGAGTCGATGGAATAACTTACCCTCGAAGATTCCAAAGTGTTTAACGAGAGCGGATTCTCGTGGGTGATGTAGTCGTACTCTTTCCGATCTCAAGATCGTGTGGACGATCCTTCCGGCCATGCTCCGCAGCACTTCATGATCGGTCACACGTTCGGTACTCGACGAAGACCTTCCTCTCCCTTGTTCCAAAGAAAATGGAGGTTGTAGCACTCTCGCGATTCCGCAAGACAACGTGGTACCTAAGTAGAGGGAGATCCTGCAGGCTTAAGCGCCGAGCGAGTATGGTGGATTATGAGAGGGCTATTAGTGGTCTAGAGATTAGACACACCAATTAGAAGGCTCTAAACCGCAGGCTAAAGCAATTAGAAGCTCTAAACCAAGCGGCTCTAAACCCGAGATTAGAGGTGGAAACTTGTGTGTCTCTAGGAGGAGCCCCGCCTCCTTATATAGGTGGAGGGTCCTTGGCGCCAGGAGGGAGGAGTCCCTCCCAACTCGGCCTGGGGGCGCGCCCGGAGGAGTCCAACTCCTCCGTGTTGGTTCCAACTCCTCTTGCTTGTTTCCCACAGTTCTGCTTCCCACAGTTTCTGTTTTAGCCGCTTGACTTTCAAACTGGCAATTTGACTTTCATGTTTTTGGAACAGCAAGAACACTTAGTACATGATGCAATCATTCAATGACACACTCATGTACCCTCCCCCCCGGAGTGCCGGACAATCCGGAACCTTCTAGAACATTCCCGATGAAAACACCGGAATCATTCCCGAACTCCGAAACGGGACTTTCCTTATATGAATCTTATTCTCCGGACCATTCCGGATCACCTCGTGACATCCGAGACTCCAAACAACATTCGGTCTCTTTCTCATAATACCATAACTACTCAAAACAACGTCGAATCCTTAAGTGTGTCTCCCTACGGTTCGTGAATTATGCGGACATGATCGAGACACTTCTCCGAACAATAACCAATAGAGGAATCTGGAAATTCATATGGCTCCCACATATTTCTAAGATTACTTTGCGATCGAATGAACCACTTACATACGATACCAATTTCCCTTTGTCTCACGATAGTTTACTTATCCGAGGTTATGATCGTCGGTATCTCTGCATACCTAGTTCAACCTCGTTACCGATAAGTACTCTTTTCTCGTTCCGTGATATGTGATCCCTTGTGACCAAGTCACATGCTTGCAAGCCAATTGGATGACATTCCACCGAGAGGGCCCAGTATATCTATCCGTCATGTGGATGGACAAATCCCACTCTTGATCCATGTGTTTCAACCAATACTTTCCGAACACTTAATGCCACCTTTATAGCCACCCATTTACGGTGTGGTGTTTGATGTCATCAAAGCATCCATCGGTAAAGGTGATATGCATGATCTCATGGTCAAGGAATTAGGTTACTATGTATCGTAAAGCATATAGCAATTGAACTATTGAAATGACTTGATCTTTATGCTACGCTTATCAATAGGAGTATGTCCACCATATCATTCTCCTAACGATATGATCTTGTTGTTGATAACATCTCAATGTTCATGATATGGAAACCACAATCATTTAATCAACCAACAAGCTAGTGAAGTATAGAGGCTATACTAGGGACTTCAATTTAAGTTTATAATTCACACAAGTATTAATGTTTCCTTGTTAATACTATTATAGCATGAATATAAACATTTATCATAAACACAAAGATATAATAATAACTATATTTATTATTGCCTCTAGGGCATATCTCCAACAGTCTCCCACTTGCACTAGAGTCATCTAATCTAGATTACATGGTAATATACCGAACACCCATGGCAGTTTGGTGTTGGTCATGTTTTTCCCTCGGGAGAGGTTTAGTCAACGGATCCGCCACATTCAGATCTGTGTGTACTTTGCAAATCTTTATATCCCCATCCTGGATATGTTCTCGAATAGCGTGAAAACGCAGCTTGATATGCTTCAGCTTCTTCTGTGACCTTGGTTCTTGCGCATTGGCTATGGCGCCCATGTTATCACAGTAGATAGACATTGGGTCCAGCGCACTTGGAACCACACCCAGCTCTGTAATGAACTCTTTCATCCATATCGCTTCTTGTGAAGCCTCCGAAGCAGCCATGTATTCCGATTCAGTTGAAGATCTCGCAACAACGCTTTGCTTTGCACTCCTCCTAATCGCTGCACCATTCAAAATAAATACGCACCAGTTGTGATTTAGAATCATCCGGATCGGTGTTCCAACTAGCATCGGTAACCATTAACAACGAAATGCTCATCACCTCCATAAGAAAGAACCATATCCTTAGTTCTTCTCAAGTACTTAAGGATGTTTTTGATCGTTGTCCAATGATCCACTCTGGATCACTTTGATATCTGCTAGTTAAACTAACAAGATATGCAATGTCGGGTCTAGTACATAGCATGGCATACATTAGAGATCCTATGGTCGAGGCATAGGGAGTCTTACTCATCCTTTCTCTATCTTCTGCCGATATTGGACTTTGAGTTTTACTCAAGCTCAGATTAGCAACATGGGCAAGAACCCTTTCTTGCTTTCTTCCATTCCAAACTTCTTTAGAACTTTGTCCAAATATGTACTCTGTGACAATGATATTTGGCGTTTCGATCTATCTCTATAAATCTTTATGCCTAATATGTAAGCTGCTTCGCCAAGATCCTTCATTGAAAAACTATTATTCAAATATTCCTTGACACTATTAAGAAGGTCTACATCATTCCCAATCAACAATATGTCATCCACATATAGTATTAATAATGCTACAGAGCTCCCACTCACTTTCTTGTAAATACAAGCTTCTCCATAAGTTTGTATAAAACCAAAACTTTTGATTACCTTATCAAAACGTTGATTCCAACTTCGGGATGCTTGCTTCAATCCATAGATGGACCGTTGAAGTTTGCATACCTTGTTAGCATCTTTAGGATCGACAAAACCTTTGGGTTGCATCATATACAACTCTTCATCAATATCTCCATTGAGGAATGCTGTTTTGACGTCCATCTGCCATATCTCATAATCATAATATGCAGCGATTGCTAACATAATCCTCACAGACTTTAGCTTCACATCGTGAGAAAGTCTCATCGTAGTCAACTCCTTGAATTTTCGAAACCCTTTTGCGACAAGTCGAGCTTTATAGACGAACATTACCATCAAGATCTGCTTTCTTCTTGAAAATCCATTTGTTCTCGACACCTTCCGCCATCCCAGAAGTCCACCAAAGTCCATACTTGGTTTTCGTACATGGATCCAATCTCGGATTTCATGGCTTCTTGCCATTTATTGGAATCGGCTCATCATCGCTTCCTCATATGTCTCGGGGTCATTGGTGTTGTCCACCAACATGACACTCATAACGGAATCATACCAACTGGAGTGGTACGAGTTCTCGTTGACCTCCGAGGCTCAGAGCAACTTCAACCAAGTTTCATGATCATTATCATTAGCTTCCTCTCTAATTGGTGCAGCACCACAGAACTTCTTCCGTGCTGCGCTACTCGCAATTTCGAGAGAAGGTTCGACAACCTCATCGAGTTCTACTTTCCTTCCAGTCACTTCTTCGAGAGAAATTCCTTCTAGAAAGGATCCATTCTTAGCAACGAAGATTTTTCCTTCGGATCTATGATAGAAGGTATACCCAATAGTTTCCTTCGGTATCCTATGAAGACGATTTTTCCGCTTTGGGTTCAAGCTTGTCCTGTAACTTCTTTACATAGGCTTCACATCCCCAAACTTTAAGGAACGACAATTTAGGTTTCTTCCCAAACCATAATTCATACGGTGTCGTTTCAACGGATTTAGACGGTGCCCTATTTAAAGTGAATGCGGCTGTTTCTAATGCATAACCCCAAAATGATAGCGTAACTGTAAGTGACATCATAGAACGAACCATATCTAAGAGAGTTCGATTACGACGTTCGGACACACCATTACGCTGTGGTGTTCCCGGCGGTGTCAATTGTGAAAGTATTCCGCACTTCTTTAAATGCTCGCCAAACTCGTAACTTAGATATTCACCTCCACGATCAGAACGCAGAAATTTAATCTTCTTGTTACGTTGATTCTCTACCTCACTTTGAAACTCCTTAAAATTCTCGAAAGTTTCGGACTTATGTTTCATGAAATAGATATATCCATATCTACTCAAGTCATCTGTGAAGGTAAGAACATAACGATAACCACATGATGCTACACTCATTGGACCACACACATCGGTATGTATGATTTCCAATAAGTCCGTAGCTCGCTCCATCATACCGTAAAATGGAGTCTTAGTCATTTTTCCCATCGACATGCTTCGCATCTTTCAAGTGATTCAAAATCAAGTGATTCAAGAAGTCCATCGAATGGAGTTTCTTCACGCTTCACTCCAATGTGACCAAGACGCGATTGCCACATATAGGTCGAATTATCGCTGATTTCAAACGCTTAGCCTCAATATTGTTGATATGTGTATTTCCACTATCGAGATTCAATAAGAATAGACCATCTATGAAAGGTGCATGCGTAAAACATATTACTCATATAAATCGAACAACCATTATTCTCGACTTAAACAAGTAACCGCCTCGCAATAAACAAGATCCCGATATAATGTTCATGCTCAACGCAGCACTAAATAACAATTATTTAAGTATAAAACTAATCCCGATGGTAGATGAAGAGGTAGTGTCGACCGCGATCACATCAACCTTTGATCCGCTTTCCCACGCCGCATCGTCACCTCGCTCTTCGCTAGCTTCCGCTTATTCTGCAGACCGCTTCGAGTTACAAATATGAGCAACCGAACCAAGATTAAATACCGTGCACTACTACGAGTACTAGTGAGATACACATCAATAACATGTATATCGATATACCTTTCTTCTTGATGTTGTCGCTCTTGATCCGCCAAGTACTTTGGGCAATTCCGCCCAAAGACCTTCTCCCTTGTAGTAAAGCACTCGCTTTAGTGCTTTGGTCCAGCCTTGGTTTTTCTTCGGCGTGGTAACTTTCTTACCACCCTTCTTGAAGTGTCCCTTTGCTTAGACTTGCCTTTCTTGAGTTTGGTGGTCTTATTGACCATCAACACTTGGTGCTCTTTCTTAATCTCCACTTCGCAGACTTTAACATAGCAAACAGTTCGCAACTCTTTGTTCATGTTCGCATGTTGTAGTTCATCACAAAGTTCACCTGTAACTTGGTGGCGTGATCGAGGACGCGGTAAATCCCCAAAGCATTAGGAATCACTATACCCAAGCTTTGAAGTTTGTTTGCGTGCCACATCTTAAGCACATGCTCACCGACGAGCTGCCCTCTTCCATCTTGCGCTTAAAGAACTTTTCGTAAGCCTCATAGCTTTCAATTGCCGGATGAGTCTCAAAAATCAATTTGAGATCCTCGACAATATCATATGGGTCTCGACTCTTCAAACCTTTCAAGCTCCGATTCTAAACCATACAAGATAGCACATCGAACTATGGAGTACCGATTCTTCCGAGCGAGGTAAACATTCTTTACTTCATCGGGAGCATCACCGCAGTGTGGGTCACCCAATGGTGCATCCAAAGACATAGGTCAAATTACCACCGTGAGGACAATCCTCAAATTGCGGAACCAATCCAAGTTGCTTCCATTGTTTTTCAACTTTTCTTTCTCTAGGAACGCATTAAAATTGATGGTAGGGGCTGCCATTGATCTACAACATATTTGCAATAGTTTAGACTAAGTTTATGACAAATTGAGTTCAAATTAATTAATGAAATTAAACTAGGTGAACTCCCACTCAAAACAACATCCCTCACATTGTTTTAGTGATCACACGAACCAAATCCACTACATCAACACCGATCATCACGAGAGTTGATATAGCTTCAATGGCGAACAATCGTCATGTTCATCATATCTACTATACGATTCATGCTTTACCTTTCGGTAATCCGTGTTCCGAGACCATGTCTGTACATGCTAGGCTCGTCAAGATCAAACCTTAGTTTCTGCATGAGCAAATCTGGCTTGCTCACGTTGTATACACTTGCAGAATCTAACACACCTGATCATCACGTGGTGCTTCGAAACAACAAGCTTTAGCAACGGTGCTAACTAAGGGTGAACACTTTATGATTTGAAATTCATGTGCATGAGGGATCATCTTATAATGCTACCGTCTACTAAGCAATACAAGATGCATAAAGGATTAACATCACATGCAATTCATAATATGTGATATGATATGGCCTTTCTTCTTTGTGCTTCCGATCTCCATCTTCAAGCACGAACATGATCTCCATCATTACGGCATTGCATCAAGGTCAATGACGCTTCACCATGGTTGTCGCCCACCGCTTCAACTATTACAACTACTTTGAATAGACACGCTGGTCTTAACATAAATTAAAGACAACCATATGGCTCCCGCCGTTGCCAACTTACAATAAGGAACATTGCATACATCAAATATAATCATAATCATGGCCATATCACATCATCGACACCCCGCAAACCAAAGTTAGACGCTTCTACTTTCTTTGCATATTTTACGTGGTTTGGGGCTTTCAATAAGTGTCGTTCTAACTTACGAACAAGAACCACAACATTGATACTAGCATTGTTGATTACCCGTTGTAAATTGGATCTTAACTATGCTAGGAGAAACAGGCACCCGCAAAGCCACTTATGCAATACAAGTTGCATGTCAAGCGTGGAGCAAGTCTCATGAACGATGTCATGTAAGGTTAGCCCGGGCCGCTTCATCCCAACATACCGCAAGATGCAAAGTACACAAAAAGCAATCTACAATAAAAGCATCAACGTCCACAATGACCATTGTGTTCTACTCGTGCAACAGATCTACTTATAGACACGGCTCTGATACCACTGTAGGGGTTCGTAGCATGGAAAACAAAAATTTTCTATCGCATACAAACAAACAAGCCAAGATCTATCTACTAGATTGTAGCAACGAGTCGATGAATAACTTACCCTCGAAGATTCCAAAGTGTTTAACGAGAGCGGATTCTCGTGGGTGATGTAGTCGATTTTCCGATCTCAAGATCGTGGACGATCCTTCCGGCCAGCGCTCCGCAGCGCTTCCAGTCGGTCACACGCTCGGATTTCGACGAAGACCTTCCTCTCCCTTGTTCCAAAGAAATGGAGGTTGTAGCACTCTCCTCGCGATTCCGGCAGCACAACGGCGTGGTACCGGAAGTAGAGGGGAGATCTCGCAGGGCTTCGCCTTAAGCCGGAGCGAGTATGGTGGATTATAAGAGAGGGCTATTAGTGGTCTAGAGATTAGACACACCAATTAGAAGGCTCTAAACCGCAGGCTAAAGCAATTAGAAGCTCTAAACCAAACGGCTCTAAACCTGAGATTAGAGGTGGAAACTTGTGTGTCTCTAGGAGGAGCCCTTCCCCTCCTTATATAGGTGGAGGGGTCCTTGGCGCGCCAGGGGAGGGAGGGAGTCCCTCCCCAACTCGGCCTGGTTACGCCGCCTGGAGGAGTCCAACTCCTCCTCCAAGTTGGTTCCAACTCCTCTTGCTTGTTTCCCACAGTTTCCTGTTTTAGCCGTTTGACTTTCAAACTGGCAATTTGACTTTCATGTTTTTGGAACAGCAAGAACACTTAGTACATGATGCAATCATTCAATGACACACTCATGTACCCTCCCCCCCGGAGTGCCGGACAATCCGGAACCTTCTAGAACATTCCCGATGAAAACACCGGAATCATTCCCGAACTCCGAAACGGGACTTTCCTTATATGAATCTTATTCTCCGGATCACCTCGTGATATCCCGGATCCCATCCGAGACTCCGAACAACATTCGGTCTCTTTCTCATAATACCATAACTACTCAAAACAACGTCGAATCCTTAAGTGTGTCTCCCTACGGTTCGTGAATTATGCGGACATGATCGAGACACTTATCCGAACAATAACCAATAGAGGAATATGGAAATTCATATGGCTCCCACATATTTCTACGATTACTTTGCGATCGAATGAACCACTTACATACGATACCAATTTCCCTTTGTCTCACGATAGTTTACTTATCCGAGGTTATGATCGGTATCTCTCGCATACCTAGTTCAACCTCATTACCGATAAGTACACTTTTCTCGCTCCTGATATGTGATCCCTTGTGACCAAGTCACATGCTTGCAAGCCAATTGGATGACATTCCACCGAGAGGGCCCAGAGTATATCTATCCGTCATGTGGATGGACAAATCCCACTCTTGATCCATGTGTTTCAACCAATACTTTCCGAACACTTAATTCCACCTTTATAGCCACCCGCCACGGTGTGGTGTTTGATGTCATCAAAGCATCCATCCGGTAAAGGTGATATGCATGATCTCATGGTCGAAGGAATTAGGTTACTATGTATCAGAAAGCATATAGCAATTGAACTATTGAAATGACTTGATCTTTATGCTACGTTTATCAATAGGAGTATGTCCACCATATCATTCTCCTAACGATATGATCTTGTTGTTGATAACATCTCAATGTTCATGATATGGAAACCACAATCATTTAATCAACCAACAAGCTAGTGAAGTATAGAGGCTATACTAGGGACTTCAATTTAAGTTTACAATTCACACAAGTATTAATGTTTCCTTTTTAATACTATTATAGCATGAATATAAACATTTATCATAAACACAAAGATATAATAATAACTATATTTATTATTGCCTCTAGGGCATATCTCCAACAGAAGATGCTTGCATTTGCAAGAAATTAAGTGGGAGCGCTAAGACATATTTCTAATACATTATGTGGAGGACATATTGTTGATTAGAAATGATGTAATTTTTATTGACAAAGGTTAAGAATTTCATTTCGATGAAATACTTAGGCAAAACCCGAATATTTAGCGTGAATGTCTATATAGGATAGACTGTGATGCCAATATGGTTGTGCCAAACGTACATATATGAGATATTGAAGGAGTTTAATATAGAAACAACAAGAAACAGTTCTTGTTGCATGGAAAGGAATTGAATCAAGATTCAAGTGTATTGACACTTGATAAGTGAAACAAGATTCAAGTGCTTTGACACTTGATGAGTGAAATCACGAGAATGTTTTGATCAATCATACCATGATATGTACACATCCAGATATGTCTTATGCTCTAAGTGTTATGAGCATATACCAGAATGAATCATAAAATGATCATTGGACGATAGTGAGGATATTCTTATGATCTTTTTGAAAGAACTAAGAATATATTTGTGTAGAGGTGACAAACAATTACAAATAGTTCATTGTAAAGCGTTACATTGACACTAGGTTTGTCACAAGATACAAATTAAGTTTATCTCAATTTAAACTATGGGTGGCACAATGTAATGGAAAGGAGATTCCATGATGGATTTGGATGAAATCCATAGTTAAGACATTGTGACGAATACTACAACAAAAAGGCTAAGTATATGACTGCTATAGTAGCAGCAAAGGAGGGAATTTGTGTCAAGAAGTTTGTTATCAAACTAAGGTGTGGTTCGCAACGGGCTAACACTAAAGATATATTGTATGACAATAGTATCGTCATGATTTAACCCCAAGGAACTAAAGGTCTCACCGAAAGACCAAATTTATACAATGCCATCTCATTGGAGAATGAGTGATGCGTGAAGACGCAAAGACATGCAAATACACACGGACCTGAAGCGCCAGATCCGTAGATTATGTTAACCATTTGCAATTGCGCATTTGGAACTCCAGAAAGCCATAGGTGTTCAATACGCAAAGTTTTCAAACTAGATTATTGTCTCTAGTGCAAGTGGGAGACTGAAGGGAATATGCCCGAGAGGCAATAATAAAGTGGTTATTATCGTATTCCTTGTTTATGATAAATGTTTATTTTGCATGCTATAATTTTATTAATACGGAAACATTAATACATGTGTGTTTAATAAACAAACAGAAAGTTCCTAGTTATGCCTCTCTCATAAACTAGCTCGTTGATTAACAAGATGATCAAGGTTTCCTGATCATGGACATTGGATGTTGTTAATAACGGGATCACAACATTAGTGTAATGGTGTGATGAACATTCATCCGATGTATAGCATTACGATCAAAGTCATTGAGTTTATATTGCTATAACAACTTACGAAGTGATCCTAATCCTTAGACCATGAGATCATCTCAATCACTAACACAGGAAGAGTTTCTTGATAACATCAAACGTCACACCATAACAGGGTGATTATAAAGATGGATTCAGAACTAATAAAGTGTTATGTTGAGGACCATGGATCGGGAGTGGAATTTGTTCATCCCGATGACGGATAGATATACTCTGGGCCCTCTCGGTGATATCACATTGGTTAGCTTGCAAGCAAGTGATTTGATCACTAGAATGTTATATCACGGGAATGAGAAAAGAGTGCATGTCAGTAACGAGATCAAACTAGGTATGGAGATACCGATGATCGAATCTCGGACATGTAATATATCGCGAAACAAAAGGATTAAGATACTAGCGTAAAAGGTTCCGACGATCACAAGAAAGTCGTCGTTGAATGTGTGGGAGTCAGTATGGGTCTCCAGATCCCGCTTCTGATTATTGATCCGAGAGGGGTCTCGATCATGTCCGCATTATTCGCGAACCGTAGGGTTACACACTTAAGAGACACCGACATCCAATTGGAGCAAAAGTTTCATGCCGGAAAGAATAACAAGCGCATGAATTTATTTTAGTAGATACCGAAACAGGTTTTCGGGTGAAATTGCATAAAGTGGTTATGCATGTGAAATAGAATTCTAGCAAGGGGTTATATGTGAATGTTTTTCATTAAAGTAATTGACAAAATTCTGAATAAATAAAAGAGTTTTATTTAATGAGAGTTTGCATTAAATTTGGTGGAAATTTAATTGCAAGTTTGAGTGGGATTTGAGTGGAAGGAAATGCAGAGGTTTTTGTGAGTGGAGTGTCCACCCACATGAATGAAGGAGGGGAGGGGGCATCCCCCATGGACGGCGGCCACCCCCTTGGGTGCCCCCCTCCTCCTATAAAAGGCACCCCCTCCTCACTTCTCACTCACACCTCCTCGTGAAGGATCTCTCTCCTCCTCTAGAATTTATCCCCCATGGTCTCGGACTAGCGAGATACATGTTCTCGGTGGCTATTCGGCAAGAAAGAGTTGTGCTTCCACTGCATCGCTGGAGCGAGGAGGCGGAGGTTGCTCGGTGCCTCGGACGTGTGCGCGAGCACGGATGCGCTGCCGATTTGCGGCGCTAGGACTTCCTCTCGATCTTGAGATCGGCAAGACATCGTCTACATCAACCACGAGTTTAACTCATTAAGCTTTGTCGGTCTTTAAGGGCATGTTCTCTACGGATATACATCCGCCCGTTGTTTATATCTAGTAGATATATCTTGGTATATAGTTGTTCCCATCGTAGGATTTTTTTTGTTTTCTATGCTGCGAACCCTACAAGGAGTTCTCTGATGGCCACATCACCCATATTAGGGGAAATGTCGTGTAACTAGCCCCCGACGATGCCCTCATAGACCTTGCGCCTGGTAGAAACACTAGCTGGCGCCGTCCCAAACAGGTTTGGCGCTATTTCCAGAAAAGAGTTGCAGTACCATCTCCTACCACCTAGATAGTTGCTGCATCGAAGAGCTGTCTAGCCAATCTTGGAACCCGAATGTCAAGCTCTTGCCATGGCTCATTCAATTCACACGCTTCAGCCATAACCATCTGGATCTCAGCACAACTTTCATGAGGCGCAAGTTGGGGATGCCAAGGCCCCCCATCTCCTTCGGCATGCATACCCTGTCCCACGCCACTAGACAGTGTCCACCATGTACATCTTTTCTCCCCTTCTAGAGGAATCCCCGTATGATTTTCTCGATGGCCATGGTGATCTCTATAGGGATGCCAAGGGACATTATGGCGAAGACTGGGATGTTGGAAAGCGTTGTGTTGACCAGCTCAAGCCGCCCCACTCGATTGAGCATAAAGGTTTTCCATGATGACAGCTTGGCGGCCACTGAGTCGACCAATGACAGAAGCTGTGCCGCCGAAGGTTTTGAAACTCATCGTTTGCAAGCCTGTTAGAGCCAACAGAGTAACATCTTCATAGTTGTGGAATATGTTTATGGATTCAGTTTAGCTATCTCTGAATCTACTGACATGAATAGGCAGAACACCTACCATCTTCTACCCAAAAAGTTAAGTAAAATGGACTTCACACCATTAAGCTCGTCCTGGACGCAGAATATCATGCATGAGGCCAAATTATCACCAAACCGACGAGCTTCATTCATAATATCTTACAGGTGTATAAGGTACAAAGTATATAATACTACTCCGATCTCTCAAAGAATGATTTTAAGAAAAAGAATGTGTGGAAAAAAAACAAGGCCACCGATCTCTCAGAGAAAACCGTTTTGTGTGTACAGCCGGTCACCCAGTCCAAAGCTGCAAGCAACATGTATCTACTGCATCATCGTCGCCGCGAGAAGGGACAGCAGCGCCGAGGACACCATGGCCATGGCAGACACGCTGCTGGCCGCCGCCCCGGAGTCAGGCGCCGGCGCTGGGGCTGAGGAAGGCGCCATGAAGTCCTGCGCCGACGCGGAGGCGAATAAGACGGAGGCGGCCGCCACGGCCAGGAGCAGCACGGCGATGCGGGGAGCCATGGCGAGCTTGTAGGGCTGGCGAGTAGATCGTGGGGGAGAAACCGGCAAGTAGGAAAGTTGAGTAATTTGAGGGCGGTCAGGTGGAATGCCGCGGATACCTTCCGGGTCAGGTGTTTATATAGGTAGGAGGCCTGCCGGTCGTCGGTTCAGTGGTCGCGTTCCACGCACGCGGACGTGCGAGGCAGGACGCGTTCGGCTTCGGCGTGGCCGACGCCCACAGGCCACAGCGAGCGCACACGGTAGGTGAAGGTGACGCGGTGCCGGCCGACCATCCATTGCGCGTTGGTCCGACCGCGACGTGGCTTCAAGCTAGCGAGAGCGGTGACCTGCTGCTGAGTTGCCCGAGTTGGGTTGATTTTACATAGTAGGCGAGACTAGTCCAAAGACGCCTACTTTCTTGACGACACTCTCTTGCACTAGATGATTGATAGAAATAAAATGTTCTGTGCACTCATTGTTTGGTTTATAAGAGTATCTCCACTCGTTGGCCGAACCCAGGCTAAAAATCGGATCTTTTTTGGCTGGACAGAACTAGTTTTCGGCCTGGGTATGTCCATTTTCCCACTCGCGTACCCAGACCGAGTTTCCAAGTTCGGCTAAAATTCGTTAAAGATGGGCGAATTTTATTAAGTTAGGCGAATATAGGCGGATTACATCAAATCTAAACAAACTAATACATAATAAACTTAAAAAAGGCCGTTGACGTGGCCTCAGCCGGCGCCTTCACCGTCCTACATGCCCAAGTTGCTGTAGAACGCCGTGTAGCCGGGGTTGGCGCGGCCGTCATCCTCGCCGTCGTCGCTGTTGCTCGGCTGGTTACAGCGGAGCTCCTCGGCCAGGTCGCCGAACCTCCAGGGCTGGTAGGACGGACCTTCGTCCTCGTCGTCGTCGAGGACGTAGAGTGGGGCTCCCTGGTAGGCCAGCTCACGCCCGGCCAACGCCCGCTGCCGGGCGGCCTGCTCCTCGGCCTGCTGTTGCAGGCGAGGATGTGCTGCCGCTCCGCCTTCTCTCAGTCCTTCCTGGACCATTCCAGGATGTCCGGCGAGAAGGGCTCCACCGACGGCGGCTGCAGCACCGTGTCGCGGAGCGACTGCTCCAGTGCCATCCTCAAGTCGCCGTCTTCGGGCGCCGACGAGTCTTCTGTCTTGGGGCGACAGAGACGCAGGCGGCCGGCTGGCGACGCTGTTGTCTGCGGCTCGCCGATGACGATGCCGCGCGAGCGGGTCCGTGGCGGCGAGCGCACAGGCGAGTCCGCCTCGCGCTTAACTGTCGTCGGCGTGCGCAGCGGCGCCGAGCCGGAGGATTGGGATGCCGACGCGGAGGAGGATAAGCTCATGCTCGCCATCCTCCTCGGCATCCAGTTCGCCGGAGGTCGTCGACCCGACCTGGACGCCGGCGTCGGTGTGCGCGGAAAGCCGAGCCGCGGCGTGTTCCCGCGGTTGATGTGCTCCATCACCGCCGTGAGAGTCCGGCCTGGCGCGCTCCACCAACGCCGGCGGCCAGCCGAGTTGTTCCGCTTGAGCGGCGACTCGTTCGGCGGCCCCTCGTGGCGGGCGAGCTCCTGTTCGCGCCGGTCCGCGAAGAACTGTTCCCGGTACACGAGGTTGTCGGCGCTCTCGGCCTTGGAGGGTTCGTCCATGCCGCCGATGTACTCTTGGACATCGTACGGCGGCTCCTCCATCATCGGCGCCGGCGGGATATGGATACCGCCAGCGCTTAGCTTCCACGCCGGGGGCATCCGCATGTACGACGGCGCCATATAGCCGGCGTCATACAACATGCGCGCCTCCCAAGCCTGGACGGTGTGCCGGCCAAAGCCGTTCGCCGCAGCGCCGTCGCCGGGGTACCGTTCGGCCATGGCTGGGAAGGGAAACGGTGAGAGAGGGTTCGCCGGAGTTTGGGCTTGTGGGCTGGGGGAGCTGTGAGACAGTGTGAACATCTCCGTCGAGGGGTACGGCTTGTAAAAGCCGAGGTGTGCGGCGGGAGGGTGTAGCGGCGGCGGAAAGGGAAAGCAGCGGAAGTTAATGCCGCCGGTCCGTCATGAGGCGGCGGCGGTGGCGTAATTCGGCGACGCGGCCAACGCGACAGGCGATTAATGTCGGTCGCCAGCGTGGTTCCGAGGATGACGACGACCGGCTTCCGCTGACCGGGCGGGTCCACGCCGCTTTGTTTTTTTTGCCGAATTGATCTGGCGTTCCCTGTATGCATCGGAAACCTGGGTTCGACCTGGATAGTCGGACCTAAATTGGCCCAAATCCGGCCGAAAACAGGTCCTTGGGTACGCGACTGGACCAATTTTCGGCGTCCGGACCGAAATTCGACGTCCGGATCGACCTTCTGTGTAGGCGAATGGAGATGCTCTAAGGTCCGCATGTTTTTTTAAGAAAAAATTAGAACAAATGAACGTGCTTTATTGATCAAATTGATCTTCAAACTCTTTCCTTGATTACGTGCATACCTTTTTTTTGCAAATGAAGCGTGCATGCCTTATAAACCCAAATAAGAAGAGATCACATGCGTGAAGTCACATAAGTGGGAGAACAAATTTCCCCGTTTCTCGGTTAAGAAAAAAAAGGTGGATAACTAATTTTGAAATACTCCAAAAAAAATGCTACTATATATTAGAAATAGAAATACTACATTTTGTAAAACTAGTACTATGGTTTTATTGTACACAAACACCATAATTGTTTTCAAAATTGTAGTTTCCCCAAAATATTTACAAACAACTATAACATTTGATCGTTAATATATCTGATATATCTCATAAAAAACCGAATCAATATTGAAGGGAAATGATAGTACTCCCTCGGGGAATCCATCCCCGGGTTGCAACCAACCACGCGGACTGCGTGTTAGAAGCCCCACTTTCCTTTATCCTCTCCTTTTCCCCGCACGAAAATACTGTCGCCGCCTCTTCCTGCTTGCTTCGGCGCCAACTCCTGTTCCTCCATGCGCTAGCGCGCCGGCAGCCGGTTCCCGGTGTCGTCGCCGCCGAAGAAGTCCTCCACTTTTCCCTCCTTCACTGCAGGTCCCATCTCCGCATGCGCTAGTCGTGGTGAGGCCGTGGGCGGTGTTGCCGCCGCGCGTCGCCCCATCCTAGACTCATGTGGCTGTGACCAGCGCCGTCGTGGCCTCTCTCCACCGCCATGGGCCGCCTCCATATCCCCATGGCACCGCTGCCCTCCCCCACCCGACATGATTTCGCCTCCCTCTGTGGAGTGGGCGCCTCCCCTACCGGACGTGAGGTCCTCCTTTGACCTCCACGGGCCTCCACGCTTGTAAGCATGCTCGCCGAAGTCACCTACCTGCACCGTCGCATTCCCCCACCCTCGACCCTCCTCCCCTGCAGCCACGGCTGTGTTGAGCTCCACCATGGCTGCTCCCATAGCATGACATCACTGCTACAACGGCATGACGACGCTGCTACACCGTCACACCGGCGGTGCTACAACGGCTGGAGGTGTTGCTACAATGGCTGAGTGGCGGTGCTACCATAGAACAATGGCGTTGCTACAAAAGCATGGCGGCGTTGCTAGAACAGTTTGCCGGAAATTTTTTGCTACATAGTTTTGCTACATTATCATAATGTTTTTGCTACCACCCATTCTATATTTTGCTACAATAGTGTAAAGTGTTTGCTGCGATGTTTTCGATGAGGTCTTCCAGCAAATATCACCGGCGAGGTAGGATTTGCTATATTAGCACAACTGTTTTGCTACAAAGTCTCCGGCGAGTCTCCGTCGAGGTCGGGTTTACTATATTACCACAACTTTTTTGCTACACGGTCGCCGGCGAGGTCTCCGGTGAAATCTCTGGCGAGGTATAGTCCATTTTCTATTTTCTGAGCTGAACGGTTTTCTGCTACATGTAGCAGAAGCGAGACTATTTATAACAAAAACAAGTATGTTTGTAACAAAAGCAGGATTTTAGGGCTTTTTAGGAAGACACGTGTCAGTAGGGAGATCCGGAAGAATTTGGGGAATTATCCCTCGAAAACGCGTAGTACGCTCCAATATTGAATTGTAATTTGAATGATATATTAAATACGAATCTTATGATATAGATACAGTTTTCAGCACATAACACATTTTTGGTCAAATTAACGATGCATGTGCGCCGTGTAAATTGGTGTCCGGTACGGTGCACGCGGCAAGCCACACCTGAGTATGAATAGTTCATCGGGATACATTGGGGAGTGGAAGGAATAGATGTTTCGCAAACAAAAAAAAAAAGTAGAAGGAATAGAACCTGTATAGATGGAACACTTTTTTTGGGGGTGGGGGGGATGGAACACTTGATTTCGCGGGAATATGGCCGACGGCCGGGCATAACGAATCAGCGGCGGAGACGGACGCGAGTCCCGGTAGGACTAGAGGCAGTGGTGGTGGCCGGAGGAAGACAAAAGAAGAGCGACCCCCTCGAACTGAAACGGTAGGTCTGCAAGACCGGGATCACCGCACGATTTCCTCGCCGTCTCCGCCGAATCGGCACGGCGGCAGGAGAGATGACTCGCCCGTCGAGGGTTCGGAGGCTGGCGCGTCTCGCGAAGGCGGCAAGCCATGGCAACGGCGGCGCTACCACCGCCGACGACCGCGAAGAAGAACCTTCAGCTTCCGACGAGACCGCTCATGCTCATGCCACGGAAGAAAACAACATCCCCCTACGGGAGGGAAGCGAAGCTCCTGATCCAGAAGCTGGACGAGCTGGGCCTGGGAGAGGCCATCGGCAAGGAGGACTTCCTCGATTACTACCACCAGCTGCCCAGCCCGCCTCCCTGGATCGATCTTCAGGTGGAACTGGAAGACGGGGAGCTTCACGCGCTGGACCTCCGCCACGCCCTCTACCGCTTCAGATATTACAAGCTGCAGCTGTCACAACAGGTGTCAAAGAAAGAGCAGCCGCATGACGATAAATTCAGGCTTCTTCAGGAGGAGGAATGGGATTGGGAAGATGACGCTGGATTGAAAGAGGATCATCTCAAGAGCATCTCTGAGGAGGATTGTACTGATGAGTTTCTCAAGGAGCAGGGATATTTCAAACACTTCGAGGAAGACGGCACGTTCGATTGGTTTTTCCACCCGGGTTACTTGGATTGTGCTGGCCTCAATGACTACCAACGTCTTGTCCTCCAAAATTATGTGAGTTCTACTTCTACATATACATATGCCTGAGTCTTTCATATATCTTGCAAGTTTTACTTTCTTCAATTTCTTGTTTCGGCAAACCAAGTCTTTAGTTCTGTAGGATATGTAATGCTCGGAGTTCAAAAAAATTCTAAGCAATGAATACTGTTAAATGAATGTAGGGTGGCACTGAATACGCCAGGTGGAGTGAGTACCACAGATACTTTCATAGCTATAAGATTGAACAAGAGTATGTTAAGTACTGTGAGGAATTATTTAAGCAACTCAAGGTATGCATCACAAATCATGTTAAGGAAATCTTAGTTCCTGTCTGTTCAATGTTCTGATTTTTTTCTTGGAATAACAACCTTATTTTCTCTGGAAACAGTGGATGGAAGATTACCTACATTTTGGCGTGCCATCTTTCAAGGTAAGTATGGCCAAACAGAACACTTGGAATGTTACTGTTATGTACTCCTGGAGTATATATCTTGTAGCCACCTCATGACTTCGTTTTGGTTCAGTGGGACTTCATATCTTCCAGAGGAGCTTATCAAGCTATTAAGATCGCAGCTACTGGCTTTCACGAGATTACACCAGCTTTAGCTTACAATGGCTACTATGTAGGATCTCTCACATACATTATTTTCTTTAATGCTGCTTACAATGGCTCCTGGAGTAATTATCTCTTTTCATCTTCCTTCCTTTAGTACCATACCTGCACCGCAGACATTACCTCGGAAGTAAGTACCGTCTTTCAGTCTTTCCTACTATGTGACATTCAAGTTGACTCCATTGCAATATGTTCTTATATGTGATGTATGGTCTGCCTGCCTCCAGGTTAAAGAGGATGAAGCTCAGGAGTTCATTGCAGATGCAGTTAAAAAGCTGGTAAGTAATTTATGAAATCTTATTGGCATGCATGCTTGTTGGAAGGATATATATACCAAGGGAACTTCATTTTTTTTCCAGGTTAATAAGCCAAAGACCTATGAGCAGTATATCAAAAAGAAGATACACATTGCTCGTGCTATTGGAGTGCTTCCTGAAGACCTTAAATGATGGCTCTGACGGTTGACATACACTCTGCATAGAAGTGTAATGTAGTTTTTTGAATGCTAATTTCATATAACCATGTAATTTATGCAATCTATGTGCAAATAGACAAATAGGAAAGCTATACTAGAATTGAGGCGATGTAGTTCATCTTAAACTATGCAGTAAGTTCTACCTGAAAAGATTCAGAGTAAACCCTTTAATTACCGTGTTTCCCTCAGTTCCCTTCATTTTGTTCAGCAATAACGAAAAATCCCTGCATCTGAAAAACGTCTGTTTCAAAGGGGCAGATGCAGCCGGCTTTCGCTGTCACTGTCTAACAATCATTTAAAACATGTATTGTCAACCTTACACAAGACGGTTTTTGGCTAGCACTTGGTACTATTTCTAGCTCAATGTTCACATTAATCTGTTCCATGAGTTAACTAGCAATAAAAAGTACAATTGGTGCGCTCTGAGCGTAGCAGACAGAACAGTGAAAAAAAAGATCCATCTTTTCGTGGCGCATATATAATACGGGCTTCCCTACAAGCAATAAAAACAGCCAGTACGAACTATGAATGCTAGTTTGGCTGGAGCCTCGGGCACTTGACCCGCTAGCTGTTACGAAGCCTTCACACGCCTGAGGGAGAGGTATGCCAGCACCCGGTACCCGACGATCATCGCAACCAGGGCTCCGACTTCTGTCACGCCGTTATCTAGAGGTACCGAGGTCATCAGGATATCCGGTACAGGATCATACTGCACCTTCAGCAGCAGCCTGTACGTGTGGTAGTTGAAGGACAGGTAACGGAGCCAGGATATGAATGGTGGAACCCTCTGCAGATCAGGAGGGGAAAGAAGGGCAACAAATCAATAACGCAAGCCAGATGTTCCTCTTTAGAAGATTATTATTGATACATATATGCTATTGCAAGATGAAATTTTCAGCCTTTTCCCTTCCATACTGATAGTAAATCAGCTTTGTATCAGCTAGTAAGTGTGAACAGTGCTTGCTCTCACCTTTACAAAGAATCCTCCTGCTAGCATAAATGTCATGACTGTGACTGAAGCTAGAGTTGTTGCCTTTTTTATATCCAACAGGGTAGCTCCAATTGCCAGTCCTAGTCCCTGCATATAACTTCCTTCTTGAGTCATAGAATTCTAGTCAATGTTAATGTTCCTTTAAAGTACTGTGTAATATTAGATTAGAGAACCTGTTCTCTTAGTAATAAGTAACACATGTGATAAAAATAGCAGACTAGAAAACTGTTTCAAAATTGATCAGATTTAATTCCCTTACTATCTATTATTTCTTGGAAAAAAATTGCTTGCCATATAATATTTCTGAGATAAAAAAATCTTGTTATTTGTTTAACATGAATTCGATGTTTATTTTGTTTTACTGATCCAAAGTCAAGTACTTGTAACTGGTGCATCTATGGTTATCACAAGGTTAAACAATGAAAAATGAACTTTCAGAATAGTAAATAGGTAATGGGCATTGATTTGTATCATTGGACTAGTTTGGACTGCCATACCTGAGCAGCAATGATGCTGAGAAAGACGGTCAACACACTAAGAAAGAAATGACTGGCACTTGCTTTGAGGCCTGCCATGAAGTAGACAATCACCATAAATATGACTGGGAGGAAAAGGTCTAGTGGCAGGTCACTTGTCGTTCTGGCCAAGAAGTATGCACTGAGCTTGTACATGTCAACTGCACGTTCCTTGTTCAACATTGCCCTCTCTTGAGGGAATGTGAAGATGGCAGTAAACACAGGAAAGAAACCCCAAAACACAGCTATGAAAAACAGTAAGCCCGCCTGCATAGACGAGATGGCAGTGTCTTATGATGGTACATATCATTAATTATTTGTAGAAGTATAAGATTGACCAATTCAATTATCAATTACATGTTTTGAGTAATTAATTTTGTGTATATACCTGATCTTGTAGACCTTTCGGTGTGGTAGGGTCAGAGTGCCACCAGAGCAAACCCAAGATAATCGATGTAGCTATGACCTGGGTGATTCTCATCCAGCTCAAATAATCATGCCGTCTTTCCTTGAGACCTCTACAGAAGAGGATAGAATATTGCTGGCACCAGCTTGTGCCCCACTCTCGCTTAGAAGATGTTATTGTTGTCTTCATATCATCACTGATGGGAAGTGGTGCTAGAAGCTTCTTCTTCTCCTTATATGCCACTCGACTCTCATACGCGTCAACAAGATACTGCAGAGATCACAACAATATTATTCACACAAATCTAAAAACCAATCCTTTTACTCATAACACCAGCACATTGTTTCATGATCTTCACCTCATGAACATCTTGTGCTGATGGCCTGAAGTCAATCTTGGAATTAGTATCTTCCAGATTCTGATTTTCCATGTGTACCTTGTCATCTAATTCAGAAGGAACCGAAACATCATTAGTGTTGCCATTGGCGAGATCCAGTAGAAACTCTGCTGGGTTCATCGCGATGAGCGGGCTGCATCCGATGGACTGAAAGTAGGGCATGACTTCGCATGTCTTCCCGAAGTAGAGCAAGCTTCCTCTGCCCAGGAGGATAAGCTTGTCAAACTTATGAAATAGCCTGCTGGATGGCTGATGGATAGTGGTGATCACCGTCTTCCCAGTCTGCAGCAAGTCAACGGGAATTAAAGTATAACTGAACTGGTGCACAGATAATGTGTAGTAATTACTTTCATATTACCTCAGCTATGTCATGCAGAAGTTGGACTATCCTGAGTGCTGTAGTCGAGTCCAACCCAGACGTCGGCTCATCGAGGAACAACAAAGATGGATTGATGATAATCTCGTTCCCGATGCAAACTCTTTTCCTTTCGCCCCCTGAAACCCCACGCACGAAAGAACCTCCAATCATCGTGTCCTGGCACCTTCAACCACGCTCACATGATTAACCACGGTTCCTTGCGAAAAAAAGGTATCGTGCATAATTCAACGAATATGTAGCATGTATACCTCTCAAGGCCCAGTTCATATATGATGTCCATTGCACGTTCTGTCTTTTGCTCCCTTGTCATCGTTCTTGGGAGACGGAGCAATGCTGCGTAGGTTAGTGTCTCCTTTACGGTAAGGTGAGTAAATAGAACATCGTCTTGAGTCACGAATCCAATCCTGCAAGCCAAGTATAATTCCTATTATATGCCAAAGGAACGACAATGGTGTTGCTGCTCGACGGACAATCAAGCCTAACCCTGGTTCCATTAGTATTAATCGTCCAAAAATGGATTCACCGCGCTAAGGGAAAGCAAGATTGGTGCAGTGGGTTTCAGTCAGCAAGCAGAAACCAGGAGAAGTATGCAGCACTGACCTGGGTCAGGAATTCTGCCGAACAGGTGTCAGGCAACCAGGCAGGTGGGTTCAGCGCAGACAACTCGGCCAAGAAGCAGGTACTACTACTACTAGGTCTAACTGAACTCGTGATTCGGTAGAACCCAAGCCTAGGCCACAGGTTAAGCCGTGATGAGCAGAGAGCCAAGCCAAGACCTCGTCCACTTGACATTTGTGAATTGTGGTGATGTGTGGGGGTGCCGGGTAGGCGGTGGCAACCAAATTTTGCGAGAGGGTCATGGCATGATGACGACGGGGACACGAGCATTCGATGAACTGGGGACATTAGGGGAAGGCGACGGCGAACTTCCTGATGACGTAGAGATATTACCGGAGTCTGTGTGAGCAGGGGAGAAGAGTCGCCGACTCTTTCCGCGGAGAGCGGGGCGAGAGGGCGACACCGCTATTGGTGTCGCACTCGCAGGCCCAATCGAGGGATTCAGAGGCCTATTTGCTACGCTAGCGAACGCTCAAACAAAAAAACCAAATTGCTACGCTCTCACCACTCTTTTTATCGACGGACAGTACGTACCACCAGTGGCAACTGGCAACCTAACTATATGGGGAAAAAAGACATCAATGAAATTGACAGGTAAACTGTCTTCGCTAAACTAAAAAAGGAATTCAACAAAGGAGGAGCCTCGTGGAATTTTGATCGAGATAGAAAAGATTATCTCAGATTTGTCAAAAATTGGATAAATCTATATACTAAATAGTGTCTAGATTTATCCAAATTTTAACAAATATTAGACATCTATTTTGGAACGGAGGGAGTAGCAAGTTACAAGGATATATCATACGCCACCATGTTCTGACCACTAGCTAGTCTACAACCCAATTACTATCCCTCCATTCTATTCCCTCTGTTGCAAGAAATAAGTGACTTGAATTTGTCTATATTTATATAAATTTAGACATGTTTTAGTGTATAGATTGCTGTGAATTTAGATAAAGTCATATCACTTATTTCTGGACGAAGGGATTACATTTTAGCCGGGTAAAACAGCTTGCTAAGAAAAAGAAGTACATATTTGAAGACTTTGCTTTGACCTAATTAGTCTAAGATCGATATGAAGGATTGTTTAAGCAAAAGTTGATACTATCATGAGAAAGTAGTACATTTCAATAGGAATTTTAACGATATTAATTTGGGAGGTGTGCTCCGGGACCAAAGGGGTATCATCCAATAATGATGACCAACGTACGTATTGAAAATCACGTTTCGTCTTATTCATACTGACCAGAAATTAGGGTTACAAGCGGAAACCTGCATCAGCCGGAGAAAATAAAATTTAATTCAAACTAGACTAATTTTGCTAAAATATAAAAATAGTTTAACTACGAAACGGGACGGATGGGGTGCCGCTTTACAGACCTACCAGCGGGCGGCTAGAGACACACCTTTTGATCTTGCCGGCGAGCTAGGGAAGAAGAAGAGAGCCACGATCGAGACAGCGAACAGATAAGGATTACAGTAGTAGTTAGCAAGTTAACCGTGAGCCATGCCTAGCTAAGCTCTCCTTTAGTAGCTGATCGACAGGCACGTACGGCCATGCATGGGCTACACCTGTAAGCCGCAAGCAACACCTCATCACGCACCTCCCATGCACGCACACGGCCGGTCGTCTTATTAACTCAGCGACAGCTACAGTTAAGCCACGCGACACGAACTCTTTAATTAATTTATTAGCTCAGCTCTAGATTCCAAAACTAGTTAATTATTTATCATGGTAAACTAAACATACTCCTGGTTAATCAGCTCATCGGATGCATGCGAGGGGTACAAGCATGCATGGGCATGGTCCACGCGCTAGGTAGCTAGGTGGGCAGGACGGTAGGTCAACTAGGTACACGTAGCTAGGTTGGTTGGGTTACCTTCGCTTGAGGGACTTGCCGAATGGCTCGTCGTTGTAGGAGATGCATCCGTCGTCGGCTGCGGCCCTGCCGCCGAGCATGCTGAGCAGCGTGGTCTTGCCGCTGCCGGAGGGGCCCATGAGCGCCAGCACCTCGCCGGGGCACGCCGACCCCGATATCCCGCTCAGGATCTCCCTCTGCGTCCCCTTCACCGCCACCTTGTACTTCACCTCCGCGAACTGCATGCAAGGCCACCATGCCATCATGGCTAAGCGTGTGTTCTCTCGCGACTGCTTGAAAAAGAAGGAGGTCGGTGTAGCTATGGCTAGTGAGTGACGTACCTTGAGGTATATGGGCAGTGTGGGCTCGGCCATGATGTTCTTGCGGCGTCGCGCGGCGGCGTCGGCGTGGGCAGCCTCGAGGTCGACGTCGTCGTCGCTGAAGGGAGCGAGGTCTGCGGAGGAGGCGACGTTGAACTCGTGCTGCGGTGGCGGGGTGAAGCCCGTGAAGGTGAAGGAGAAGCCGAGGCTGGCGCTGGATGCGCGGCTGAGCGCGGCGCCGCTGCTCACCAGGTCCTCCATGTCCAGCTTCAGCTGCGCGCTCCGGGACTTGCGGATGTGGCTGCGCCCGTGGCCGCCGCTGCCGCCCGACGCGGAGCGCTTCCCGAAGCTGGACTTGCGCGACAGGCTGGCCGCGTCCGCCGTGCTCAGCACCGTCTCCGCCGACGCCGTGCGGCTCAGGGACTGCGTCGAGGACGCGGCCGGCGCCGGCGGCGGGGGCAGCTGCTCCGACCGCGTACGCCCGATCGCCGCGCCCGCGCCCGCGCCGCCGTCCGTTATCATCGGCCGCTCCATGGCCGAGTCCATTAACCAGCTGACCTCGCCAACACGTCGCACGTACGTACGTACAGGGCGCGTGCGTGCACGCAGCTACTACAGCTGTAGCTTTTACGCGAGGCGCGCGCGGTGATATATACGTAGGCGCGCGGAGACGCTCGAGCGACGTACGGGGCTCGGTGTGGAGGGCGACGTGCAGGGGAGGGCAACGGAGGGGCGGGGTGTTGCCAGCGTAGCGCCGCGCATTGATGGCGCTGGAAAGGCGGGGTGTGGCTGGGCGCGCCCGGGCTGCCGCCTTCCACACATGTCCCCGCCACGCGACGCCGTACCTCCCAGGGCACCGCGCGCCCGTCCCCCCGGCCCGATCGATCGATCGGCTAGCTGTAGCTGGGACTGGGAGGCAGCGCGCGTACCAGCGGCGCCGCGCGACAGGGATCCATCACCCGTCGCCGTCAGCTCGCCGGAGCCAATCCATGTGGCCGCTTCCGCGCGGTGCCAATCCTCGTGTGCCTGCCAGCTTTTCCATCCATCGGCTAACGTGGACGCACGCATGACGTGCCAGGTGACCTCACGGCCGGCTCAACCTACAGTACAGTACGCAGTGAACAGTAGCTGATCTGACCCCGGCACAGCTAGCGTCGGGGTCGACACGCCCCTTTCTCCTTTCCATAAATCACACAGGTACGTAGCGCGATTGTTGATGTGAACCAGCAAGCGACAACGGGCCGATTGATCTTTTCTTTTTGTGTGTTGAGAATCGATCGATTGATAGGAGTTGAAATCCGTATCATATCAGGACTGAGTTTTCGCGCTCACGTTCACAGTGTCTGTCTAGTTACGTGCTCACGAGACTCCAAGAATTGACGCACTGTTGCTGCCAGAGCAGTACTGGGAAGCTCTGTGTTAACATGACAAGCACATGCATGCTGTTTATTTCTCTCTCCAAAGAGAGGTTAAGAGCTCCTTTTGGTTTAGGATAAGAAAAACAGAGACGACGACATAGGAAACATAATTAAAGATTAATTTGTTAGATTGATCTCTAACGATCGGGCTCAGGTCCTAATCGGAGGCGCTCAACCTTATCACGATTGGTGAGCTCCTGTCGCCGTGCTATATAAAGAGGTGAGGACTAGCAGCGTCACGAGGTTAGTCCTGTGTCGCTTTCATGGCGATATTCCTACGGATCTAGGGTTCTAGCGTGAGCCGACGGGAAGCGCCGCCACCACCCGTACATCCACGTCGTCGCCCCCTTTTCCCCATGGCCACTAGCTCCAGCGCCAACTTCGGCATCCGGCTCGTGCTCGTCGAGCCAGGGCGCAGGTCTCTCTCTCTCTCTCTCTCTCTAAAAGTGGAAAATATATTTTCCTAATTCTGTATGTGGATCATATCTTGCTTACTAGCAGTGATGTCAGTCTACTACTTGAAACAAAGAAGTTCCCGTCCTTAAATTTTGATATGAAAGACCTTGGTGAAGCTTCTTATGTTTTGGGCATAGAAATTCACCGAGATAGAAAGAATAGAGTGTTAGGACTGTCGCAGAAGGAATATTGTGAAAAAATTATAAAGAAATACAATATGCATGCGAGTAATGCCACACCTGCTCAGAGGCGATCGTTTTAGAAAATTTCAATGTCCAAAGAACCAGTATGAGATCGATCAAATGAAAGCAGTACCATATGCTTCGGCCGTTGGAAGCTTACAGTATGCACAAGTGTGCACTCGCATACGACTTAGCTTTTATCACGGGTAATCGATAAATATCAAGAGAATCTAGGCATAGAAACCTTTGGAAGATGGTAAAGAAATCTTTTGCCTTACGTGCAAGGCACAAAAGGCCTCATGCTAACATATAAAGATCCGATTCCCTAGAAATAAGTGGGTATTCAGATGCAGATTTTGATAGAAAGTCCACGAGGATATGTCTTTACTCTTGCAGGAGGTGCTATTTCGTGGAGAAGCGCCAAAGAGTCAATAGTTGCATCATTTACGATGTATGCAGAATTTATAGCATGTTATGAGGCCATGGGACTAGCGTTATGGTTAAAGAAATTTTTACTCGACTTAAGAGTGACAGACTGCATTAGCAGGCCACTAAATATGTACTGTGACAACGAGCCCGCAGTATTCTATGCTCACAACAACAAGTCGAGTAATGCTACAAAGTCAATAGATATAAAGTATTATGTTGTGAAGGATAAAGTCCAGGATCAAACTATAAGTCTCGAGCATATAAGGACAAAGGATATGCTTGCGGATCCGCTAACGAAAGGCTTACCTCCCAATGTGTTTAAGGAACAGTTAGCCGACATGGGAATAAGGGAAAGCCTATGATTTCTGGACTACAGAGGCCCAAAAGTAAAATGATTTGTTTCAAAATAGAAAATTATACAGTGGCTATCTGATTCTATCGACAATTGAGTTGTGAAAATAAACATGCTCTATGCACCGATCCGTGATGAAACGAGTAAAGTATAAAGTATAAAGTTAAAAGTAAAGTTGAGATCAAGGGGGAGAATGTTAGATTGATCTCTAACGATCGGGGCCCAATGGCCCGATCATCACTATCAGCGTCTGACCGAGCGCCAACCTTATCATGGTTGGTGGGCCCTGTTGCGCTTATATAAAGAGGTGGGGACCGGCACGTGTCATGAGGTTAGTCGATGTGCTTTCACCGATATCCCTACCGATCTAGGGTTCTAGCGTGAGCCGACGAAGCGCCGCACCACCCCACGCCTGTCCCTTTTCCCCCATGGCCATTAGCTCCAGCGCCAACTCCGGCATCCCCTCTGGCTCGTGCTCGTCGAGCCAGGGCGCAGGTGGTTCTCTCTCTCTCTCAGATGCAATAGATCTGACCTAAATAGCCTCTACCGAGATTTGGCTAGCGCGAACAATGGTATCAGAGCATATTAGTTGCTAGATTTTTCGGTAGAAAGAAATTACAGATAACAAAGAAACCCTAGATCCCTAGATCTACAGTGCGCCTGCCCTACGGCCGCGCCGTTCCTCTCGATCTAGATGGGCATCCCTTGAGGAGACATCTAGAAAAAGAACAACCCTCGGGGCAAAGCAAAGATCCCAAAAGCCCCAAGTAAAGCCCCGGTTTTATTCATACTTCATCCCCAGGCCCCGCATGAAAAGGCCTCGTTTTGACTCCACAAATCCCCTCAGAGTGATAGTCCCTGAAAAGGATCCCCAAATTCGAATCAAACATAGCCAAACATAAAATAAAGGGTGGGGGGGTGCACCGGCCGTCGCCAGCAAACAGATATGCCTCCACCTTGGCCACTTGACGGCAGCGCACTCACCCTCGGGTGGATGCGCGCGTCGGCAAGGAGCCAAGGGGAGGCGCCACCGCTGTTCCCTTTTTCACTTCTGCGTTGCCGGGTGTGGGGAAGATGGAGAACGAGGTAGAAAGCAAGGGAGAGGGGTATGGGAAAGAGAAAGCAGGGAAAGGGGTTTTGCCCCTGGCCAAGGCCAGGCGCCACCGCCTCCTCACCGTCTCGTTGCATGCGGGGTGAGGCGTCGCCGCTGCGAACGAGAGACAGACAGGGGGGCGAAATGGGGCTAGGGTTTCAACGGGGCCAGGTCAGGAGTGGTTTTGACCCATGCGAGGAGAGCGGCCAGCCGTTGGATGCAATAGATGGCCAGGATCGCGCCGCGCTGGTGCTCGGGCCGTTGGCAGCATGCGCGTGCAGGCCATGGGCCGGGGCTGGGCCATGGGCAGCCAGGCGTTGTTCTTTGTATAGCAGCGTGCTTAAATAAAGAAGGCGCTGCGTTTTTTCTGCGGTGACGCGGGCGAGGAGCAGGCGCAGCAGTCGTGTGATTACGTTGCACATGCACCTGGGCCGCTAACTACTTCTGACGATACAATTTTCTGTTTATTTTTACAGAGGCTGTTTTTGTTGTTTTGGCTCATTTTTTGAGCAGTTTTTTTGTACAATTTTTCTATTCAAAATATTCCAACGAAAATTTTGTTTACACTGTGTTTGGATGTTGGAAAATAGCCATGGAATTGGAATTCTGGAATTGTTGGGCCTAATTCAACCGTTTGGAAGGGCCTTAGAATTTTAGCGTGGAAACAGACCAAGATTCCGAGCCACGACCCCGCAAGCATCCGCCCGGCCTCGGCAGTTTCCGAGCTATCCCGCACGGAAAGGCGTGGAATCGACGCACCGCTTCGTTCTGCTCAGCCCTGAGCCAAGCTAGCGACATCTGCTGCCCAGCGCTGCCGCGGTGGCTCCTGCCTCTCCCTTCCCCTACCCTATCCTCCCTCTTCCCGGCCTCCTCTCCCCCTTCCTGGCCTCCTCTCCCTCTCGGAACAGCTGGGGGAACCCGCCCCTAACCCCAGCGATACCTGCTGGCGGAGGTGGACCTACTGCCCAGCGCCTCCGCGGTGAGATCCTGCCTCTCCCTCCCTCCACCCTCTTCTCCCTCTTCCCGGCCTCCTCTCTCCCTTCCTGGCCTCCTCTCCCTCTCGGAACAGCTGGGGGAGCCCGCCCCTAACCCTAGAAATCCAGCTACTGACCATCGGGAGGCGGTGCTCAACCATCGACGGGAGGCGGGCTCGGCCATCCTTGTCTCTCCTCTTCAATTTCTTGCTGCAGTTCAATCGGCCCCATATAATACATAGTATTTTTATTTTTATTTGAACTGCAGATTTAGTACAAGAATTAGTAGCACCTTTGTCCATGTTGTCATGCCTGAAAAATAATTTATAAACCTCAAATATATAGTACTATTGTGCAACACCTATAGAGAAGTTTATAATTGTGAAATCTCAAAAAAAAAATCAATTCCATTTCGTATACATCCAAACATGATTTGGATTGGATACTACTATTTGATTCCAACAGAAAATTCCATGCACATCCAAACGTCGAAATTGGAAATCGGAGCCATTTCTTTTCCATTATGGATTTGGAATCTTTGGCCCAATTCAATTCCAAGCTTATTTTCCAACATCTAAACACGACGTTAGAGAATTCAAAAGTGACAGAATGTTTTTGTAAAGTTTTTTAAAAGTTGATTAATTGTGTTATTCTTTTCGCTGCAAATAGTTAATAGAGATTGCTTAAATGCAATAAAGTGATAATTAAAATTATTTAAAGATGTGATAAAGTCATTTAAAGTTGATTATGATTACATTATTACATGACCAACGATATTAATAGCATAATCATGATTTGTTTTATTATGTATTAAAGGTGCTTTTATCTCTATTTTTGCCCAACGGTGATATAGCTTTAATAGCACAACAGTTGCATGCTTAATTTATACCAATGTTGGATTAATGCATACAATTGTTTTTGGTTATCTCACATCTTTTGTGGTTTTCAGGAGGTCTCAACCTCATGAGTTGCCTCAAGGATATTCTGATGCTCAGGGCGGACAACTACATTGAGTGGAGGAAGAAAGTAGACCTGGCATTTGTGTGTGCCGAGGTTGACTGGGTTGTGGACACCAAACAACAGTCAAGCCTACAGACCCAGAAAAGAGATCCTGCTGATGACAATGCTTCTTAGGAAAAGGGACCATGCTCTAGTAGAGTTGGCTTACTCCATTGACAACCAAAAGTGGGTAAATGCCAATAAAAAGTGCCTAGCTTTTGTAAAGAATACGATTGAGAACGCCATTGTGGGCTCAATCGAAGAGTGTGCTTCCGTTGAGGAGTATCTAGCAAAGATAAAGAGTCAGTTTACTGGCTCTTCAAAGATGTATGCCACCCAGCTGCTCAAACAGCTGGTCACAAAAAAGTATACTGGAGGGGCACATGGCATAAGGGAGCATATCTTGATGATGAGCAACATGGCTGCTAAATTAAACCCCATGGATGCTGACCTCGAGATCAATCCTGCTCTGCTGGTTCACCTTATCATGGCCTGCCTTCCCCAACAGTTTGAGAACTTTGTGATCAACTACGACATGTCTCCTGAAAAATGGGACATTGAAAAGACCATTGGGATGTGTTCTCAAGAGGAAGAAAGGCTCAAGTCCATTCATGGTGGTTCTCTAAACTATGTGAAGGACAACATGAAGAGAACCTTCAACAACAACAACCATGGTGGTTCCCCCTCCAAGCCACATGGCAAAGGCCCCCTACAGTATCAACATCAGCAGAGTCTCCTAGGGGACAAGGACCAGTGTCACCATTGCAAGAAGCCTGGTCACTTCAAGAAAGATTGCCCAATATGGCTCAAGTCCATAATGGCAAAGAATGGTAAAGACACAATTTATTTTGTAAATGAATCCTTGTATGAACAATTTTCTAAATCTACTTGATGGATTGACTCTGGTGCAACTATTCATGTTGTGAATTCCTTACAGGGATTCCATGTTGGAGATATGCCCAAGAGACAATAATAAAGAGGTTATTATCTATCTTCATGCTTATGATAAATGTTTACATACCATGCTATAATTGTATTAACCGGAAAAATTAATACTTGTGTGATTTGTAAACATAAAAGAGTCCCTAGTAAATCCTCTTGTTAAACTATCTTGTTGGTTAATATATGATCATGGTTTCCTGATCATGAATATTGAGATGTTATTAACAACAAGATCATATCATTAGGAGAATGATGTGATGGACATACTCCTATAGATAAGCGTAGCATAAAGATCAAGTCATTTCAATAGTTCGTTTGCTATAAGCTTTCTGATACATAGTAACCTAATTCCTTCGACCATGAGATCATGCTAATCACCATCACCGTATGGATGCTTTGATGACATCAAACACCACACCGTAACTGGGTAGCTATAAAGGTTGCATTGAGTGTTCGGAAAGTATGTGTTGAGGCACATGGATCAAGAGTGGGATTTGTCCATCCATATGACGGATAGATATACTCTGGATCCTCTCGTTGGAATGTCATCCAATTAGCTTGCAAGCATGTGACTAGCTCACAAGGGATCACATATCACGGGAACGAGAAAAGAGTACTTATCAGTAACGAGGTTGAACTAGGTATGCAGAGATACTGAAATCAAACCTCGGATAAGTAAACTGTCGCGAGACAAAGGGAAATTGGTATCGTATGTAAGTGGTTCATTCGATCGCAAAGTAATCGTAGAAATATGTGGGATCCATATGAATTTCTAGATTCCTCTATTTGTTATTGATCGGAGAAGTGTCTCGGTCATGTCCGCATAATTCACGAACCGTAGGGAGACACACTTAAGGATTCAATGTTGTTTAGTAGATATGGAATGTAAGTAGGGATATCGAATGTTGTTTGGAGTCTCGGATGGGATCCGAGATATCACGAGGAGATCCGGAATGGTCCGGAGAATAGGATTCATATAAGGGAAGTCTGATTCCGGAGTTTGGGAATGATTTCGAAGAATGGTCCTAGGTCACTTGGTTGGGCATTTGCAAGAGAAAAATAAAGCTCTAAATTGAAAGTCAAAAGTCAGGTTTGAAAAGTCAAACTGGAACAATGGTTTCCTAGTGGAAGAAGGAAAGAGTCCTTCCTTCTCTCCAACTTGGGTTTGGGGAAGGATTCAAACTCCCCTCTCCCAAGCTGCATTCCCTCTCATAAATAGAGGGGAGGGGCTGCCCCAAAGCAACACAACCAGCCCTCCCCACCTTGCGCCGCCGCCGCCTCGCGCTGCCGCCGGCTCATCGCTGCCGCCCTATCCGCCGCCGACTCCACCTCCACCTCCTAGCCTTCTAAACCTAGATCGTCGAAAACCCTAGATCCACCATAACTCGCACTAGCTTAGGCGAAGCCCTGTGGGATCTTCCCTCTACTTCCGACACCATGCCGTCGTGCTACCGGAATCGCGAGGGGAGAACTACAACCTCCATTTTCTTTGGAACAAGGAGAGGAAGGTCTTCATCAGTAGAACATGTGACCGATTGCGGAGCTGCTTGGGAGCAGTTGCCGGAAGGATCGTCTGCGTGATCTTGAGATCGGAAGTGTACGACTACATCATCCATGAGAATCTGCTCTCGTTAACCGCTTTGAAATCTTCGAGGGTGAGTACTCTACCGAATCATTGCTACAACATAGTAGATAGATCTTGGATTTTGTGTGTTCATGCAATAGAATTTTTTTGTTTTCCATGCTACGAACCCCTACAGTGGTATCAGAGCCGTGTCTATATGTAGATATGTTGCACGAGTAGAACACAATGGTCATTGTGTGCGTTAATGCTTTTGTTGTCGATTGCTTCTTGTGTACTTTGCATCTTGCGGGATGGTGGGATGAAGCGGCTCGGGCTAACCTTACATGACATCATTCATGAGACTTTCTCCATGCTTGACATGCAACTTGTATTGCATAAGTGGCTTTGCGGGTGCCTGTTTCTCCCAAAATAGTGAAGATTCAATTTACAACGGGTGATTGAAAATACTAGTATCAACGTTGTGGTTCTTGTTCGTAAGTTAGAACGACACTTATTGAAATCCCCAAACCACGTAAAACATGCAAATAAAATTAGAGACGTCTAACTTTGTTTTGCAGGGGTGTGTTGTGATGTGATATGTCCATGATTGTGATTATATATGATGTATGCAATGTTCGTTATTGTAAGTCGGCAACCGGCAGGAGCCTTATGGTTGTCTTTTAATTTTGTTACATACCTGCGTGTCTATTATTCAAAGTAGTTGTAATAGTTGATGCTGGTGGACGACAACCATGGAGCGGTGCCATTGACCTTGACGCCATGCCGGTGATGATGGAGATCATGTTAGGCTTGAAGATGTAGATCGGAAGCACAAGAAGAAAGGCCATATCATATCACATATTATGAATTGCATGTGATGTTAATCCTTTTATGCATCTTGTATTGATTAGATCGTGACGGTAGCATTATAAGATGATCCCTCTCACAAAATATCAAGTTATAAAGTGTTCATCCTTATTAGGAACCGTTGCGAAAGCTCGTTGTTTCGAAGCACCACGTGATGATCAGTTGTGTTAGATTCTGCGAGTCTATACAACGGGAGCATGCCAGATTTGCTCATGCGGAAGCTAAGGTTTGATCTTTGACGAGCCTAGCATGTACAGACATGGTCTCAGAACACGGATCACCGAAAGCTAAATCATGAGTCATATAGTAGATATGATGAACATGTTGATTGTTCGCCTTTGAAGCTACATCATCTCTCATGATGATCGGTTTTGATGTGGTGGATTTGGTTCATGTAATCACTAAAACAATGTGAGGGATATTGTTTTGAGTTGGATTTCAACAGCAATATGATTAAAAGTTGAACACTATTTATCATAAATTAAATCAAAGTGAATTTGCATAGTTGTTGTAGTCATTGGCATCTGTTTACCACGTTGCGCTTAGTTATAATTGAGATAATAGAACTATAGAATTCTGGTTCGTTACTTTACGAACTGGTATCGTATTGTTTTGAAGTGTTAATCTAAAGTTTAAAAGTCCCATTGCAAACATTCAGTAAGTTTAGATTACTCCGTGAAGTTTAATAGTTGGTATTAAATCAAGAGTAACAATTCCAGTGTTAGTATATAAGTATCATGTTTGTCTCCATGATTCTTGATATTCAAAAGATCATTTTAATATCAAGGTAATCTAGGAGTTGAAAGAGTTGTTTCAGAAACCATCATGTGTGGAAGATATTGCGATATCTGAAATGATGTTTTGGTTACAACATGATAGAGTATAATATGGCAAAGTTTATTTGATGAGAATTTACAAAATGTTGGAGACACTAGTTGACCTAATCCTCCAAAAGGTATTGGAGAGCAACATTATACTCGCGATTCACCATAATAAGCTAAAGTAGCTTGATCATGAATAGTTCCATGATAAGGATGAATATTTGATGTAGGTAAAGTGTTTGCTACACTAAAAGATTACTACAGAATGGATTTTGAAAGAACACCAAACATTTGATGATGGTGATCTACTTCAAAGTGCAAGTCTAAAGACATTGGTATTTAACTATACACGCTTTGGACTATGTGTCATGTGTATGACTCCACTATTGATGTTGATAGATTCTTTCAAACAGAAAAGGAAATACTTAAAAAGAATCTCATAAATATATGGCAGAAAAGAAAATACTAGAATTGTTTAGCTTAGGTATATAGAGGATATACGAGTTATGGCTGTATTCTTTGCTTGTTAAATAATGTGGTTCTTAAGTATTGGTTACTGAATTTGTTGGTATAAATCGTCATACGAAACAACAGAATTCATGAACTACAATGGCCTAAGTAACTAGCAAAAGAATATGTGATGATGTTCATCGAGAACAAATAAAGGGTTGTTGTGTTGCTCGTTAACATCAAAGCTTGCCTTCAAGATTTGTTTTATTAGGTATTATGAGAACAAAAGGGTTGTTCAAATAATTGCCATAATCCATAAAAGATGGATGATTTACAAATCTTGTTGGATAAATCGCATCCATAAAACTATTGCTAAAAATGTCGAAAGACAATTGATAAGAAAGATCACTTAGGAAGTGACATCGCCTTTTAAATTATATTGGAAAGAAAACATGAAGAAACTCCATGTGGATAGAATTTTGGAGTCTTTTGATTTTTGATCAAATGACGCTTGTGAAACTTTCCTAGAGATAACTAAAACTCCGTCCATCGGCCAAAGGGAAAGGATGACTAGCTTATTGAAACTTGTACATATTGTTGTATGAAGTCCATTATGTGTAGTCAAGAGCGATGGATTTCAACTTAATATGTTTTCTCCAAAAATTTGAGTGAATATATGAATATTTACTTAATGAGGATGAAGTGTGAAACATTTGAAAAATGTTCAAAGACTTTCAAGATGAAGTGCAAAATCAATGTAACAAGAAAATAAAGAATTTATGATAGGATCATAAGGAAGATTTTTAGTTGCAAGTTTAGCATAACACCTAAGATTTGAGGAATCGTTCATAGTTTTATGTTTCCCGAAAAACACCATAGTAGTATGGAGTGATCGAGATATATAATAAAACCTTGTTTGGCATGGTAAGATCAAAGGTGTCATTTATAAAACTGCCATTATATTTTAAAGATTAAAAGCTTTAGAGACTACCGTTTTTCCACTGAAAAGAGCTCCATCATGATCCATTGAAATGACACCATATAAAGTTATGGTTTGGGATAAAACCCAAGCTCTCCTTTCTTGAACATTGGTATGAGCATGTCTTTGTAGGTTATTTCGGATAATCGTTGGGTACTCCTCCATAACACCAAAGACAAAAGTGTTTGTCGCTTAGAACGTCGAGTTTCTTAAGAAGAAATTTTTCATGAAAAGATTAAGTGGGAGGACAATAGAAATTTGATAAGGTTAAAAGAACCTTAGCTATATGTTTGAGTTTCAGTCTTGAAAAGTATTCCGGAGGCAGCAACAATGCTCATGGCTCACGTGTCTCAAAGGTTGTGGTCACGAAGGTCAAAGTTCTTATTGAACCAAGTGGGTCGGGTAAACAATCAAATACCAAGATTTGAGGGTTGAATCATTATTTGACAATAATGAACGGACTACATGCAAAGAAGCGATGATGGGCCCTGACTCCGTCAAATGGCTTGAAGTCATAAAATCCATGATAGTTCCATACACGAGAAATCAAGCTTTAAACTTGAAGGACCCTCGAGAAAGGTGTAAGACCTTATAGTCGTGTTTGGATCTATAAATAAATAGACATGGATGTTTCACATCTATGAAATAGTCGACATATTGGGAAAAAGTTCAGAACAATGTTTAATGGTTGACTATGATAAGATTTGATCTTCCATAGCAATATTTAGTCTTGACGGATTAATATAGCAACCACTACATATAATTTTGTTATGTGGTAGTTGAATAAACAAAACAAGTTCTTCTAATAGAATTGTTACCTAGGACGTGCGCATAACACGGTCCAAAGGGTTTTGTTAATTCAAAGGATGCTAAAAGCGTATGCAAATTTCAATAGTTGAAATAAGCATCAAGTTGTTGGAATCTTCACCATGATGAAACTGTTAGAAGGGTTTAAATTCATCGAATCGATGAATATGCTTGCATTTGCAAGAAATTGAGTGGGGCGCTAAGACATATTTCTAATACATTATGTGGAAGACATATTGTTGATTGGAAATGATGTATCTTTATTAACACATATTAAGAATTTCATCTCGATGAAAGACTTAGGCAAAACCCAAATATTTGGTATCAATATCTATATAGATAGATTGAGACGCTAATATGGTTGTGCCAAATGTACATAGATGAGACACTCAATGAGTTCCATGTGAAAATGACAAGAAATGTTCTCGCCACACAGAAAGGATTAAATCGAAATTCAAGTGTATTGCCACTTGGTAAGTGAAACAAAGATTCAAGTATAGATTGATACTTGATGTATGAAATCACAAAGAGTATTTATATCAATCAAAAAGTGATATGTACAAATCCAGATATTGTAACACCCCAGTTCTAGTTATTTATTAATTAGGGTTTGATTGTGCATTGCATAAGCATCATCATTTAAAATGTGCATTGAAGAAAATAAATCAAACCCTAAACCCTAGATTTCTCCCCTCTCTGAAATACATTCAAATGGTTTTGAATATTTTGAAAAGTACCAAAATTGTGGACCCCAAATGGATTACAAGGGCCCACAACAGTTTGTATATTTTACAAAAGCTTTTGATATTTTGAAAACATCCAAAACAGATTTGGAAATTGAAATTACAAATAGGAAATATCAAGCGAAAAGAAAAAACATTACGCAAAGAAAACCTCACTAATCTAATCTGGGCATGACTCCCCTATTCTCTCCATGTCTCTCACGCATGCAGTGCCACCCAGCCCAATTTGGCCCGATCGCAACCCTAACCCTGTCGTCTTCCTCCCGGCGCCAAGCTCCTCTTTGTCGTCGCCGGCGCCGTTGATCTCCGTCACTTGCGCTCCGCCATCCGTCGCGCCGCAGGAGAGGATAAGGAGCACCGCGACGCCTCTCCTTCGTCCTTATCCCCTCAGTCTCTCCCGGACGACCTACCTCTCTCCCAGGTTTCCCCAACCCGAACCCTAACCGTCGGCCACCGTGTCGCCCCGCCGTTCCATGCCTCCCCGAGCTCCTTCGAGGATGCCATCGTCTTCGCCTCGCCGTGACGAACTTCCTCGTCAAAGGAATCGATGCGGGGTGGCCGCAATCAGCCGTCCCGACCGTTTCTTCCTCGTCTCCGACAAGCTTCCTCGCCGCCATAGCCGTCGAACTCGACCCTCCCCGGCCACGCTGACCCTCCTCTCACACTCGTGGTGAGCTCCTGCACCTCCTGGACCCTCTCTCGTCCTCCCTCTCGCTCTGTTTCGAGCTCGCATCGAGCGTCGCCTTCCGCCGCCGCAGTGCATGCTCGCCGGCGTAGCTTCGGCTACCAAAACAGGGCGGCGCCACCACCATATGGTCGCCGTGTTGCGCTCTATCCAACCCGCGTAGTCCCAGACCTCGCCCGCCGTCCTCATGTGACGCCTGAGAGGTTCACCGTTGGGTGTCGGTGACATCCGTGACGCCTTGACTGCTGGTCGGCCGGTCAAACCACCCTGGCCCATTCTGCTGCGTGGTGACGTGGCCTCGGCCCTTTGTCGAGTAGTGGGTAGGCTCTGCCCCGATGAGAAAACACCCAGGCCCTATGCTGACGTCGTGATGACGCAGTAAACCTTTTTAAATTGTTTTAATAATTCCAGAAAATGGTATAATCTTGTAAAATCAATAAGTAATTCATATTAATTCAGAAAAATACAAATAATATATCAAAATGTTCAGAAAAATGAGAACTACCTATTTAAGCTATAATCATGCATTTTTAATTAACTTTCATGACAAGTTTAATTAGAAGAACAAATGCACCTCTCTCATATGTTCTGGAGTTTCTCCAAATTAGGGTTTTCACCCCTCGGAACCCCGATTAATTTGTCGAGCATGCTTTAGGGTTTCAATCCAATGGAAATTAACTAGTCATATCATCATTATTGTTTGAGCATTGCATCGCTGCCATGTGTTGATTGTTTTCCCTTTATTTCCGGTGTTTGGTTCTTCCCCGTAGAATACGATATCGAGATCAAGATCGAGACCGAGGTCAACACCGTCGAAGTTCAAAGATCGAAGAACAATACTTGATCAACTTTAACCAAGTCAAGTACAAGGCTTCCGAAGATCTATGTATCTGCTATCAACAGGCAAAGGCAAGCAAAGCCCCACCATGATATAATCCTATGATTTCGAAAGCATTTCAATTCCTGCCATGATGCATACGATTCTACTGTGGTCTTTTATCGATAGATAGAGTATCCTATCTATTGCATTACTCCCTTTGAGCTTATATTACCTGATCCACTGCTCCTAGCATAACTACATTTGGCTTGTGTGCACTGCTAGAGCTTTTATCTGTGTTCTGCTTAGCCATGCATAGTATCGATTACGGTTCATCCAGATGATGTATTCAGATGCAGAGAATCTAGTATGACAGTAGAACGTGATGATGTGATATCAGAGGTGATATGAGATTAAACATGCTAAGGCTTATATGGGAGGCCATGGTGGGATGTGGTTTTTCTAGTCCCATGGTCGCCACCACTAGGAACCGAGTTCTTGCCTTTGGAACCAAGACAAGCATATAACCACACGAGGCCTGGACAACCTCACGAGCAACTAACTTTCCTAGTAGATTCCATGAGTCACATAGTTCGGGCGTTCCATTCGACATATGCATAGAAAATCTTTTGAAAGATTTGTCGGGTGAAGGTGCATTCATAACAGGTAGGTAAGAGTGGCCGAGGTTGCTTGGGGTATATATCGCCCCTGGTAAACCAACCTCGCCTCACATATTTAAGTACCGGCTTCAGGATTTGACCCGTTATGGCGGAACCATACTTATTGCGTGACTCATGGTCTCGGTGAAAGCAAGGTAAAGGTCGTGTCTAACCACCATCTGCTAGCCTTCCAAGGAAGAGGGCTTATCTAGTGGCATTAAGAGAAGGTTAGTACGTGTGGGTAAAGTTGTACACCCCTGCAGGGTAATAATCTTTTCAAAGCCGTGTTCACGGTTATGAACGACTTGGCGACCAGACTCAAGATCATAGAGAACATGAACCTAATCGTAAAACTTGGCAACTAATGTTTGTTAAGGATGCTTCCTCATGGGTACGAGGGGGTGATCCTAGTTAGGGTTGAGATGATGATGACTTGGTGGATATCAAAAGATGATGATCAATATTTCGGAGATGTCGCTCTCTTATCCCCTTTTAAAATACTCTGACTAGACGAGCTTCTTCTCCCTCTTGTTTTATAAACAAAAGTGGCTTTATGCAAAACAACTCCACCAGCCATAAGTCTTGCGGAGTACACCCTGTACTCACCCTTGCTTTGTTGATACTTTTGGCAGAGTAAGTATTCCGTGAAGATCAGTATGGTACTACATCTACATTGACGAGTAGCTTGGGGTTCCAGGCCGGCAGCCTGGAATCTATGGGCTAGGACGTCATTGTTATGCTTCAGGGCATTAGGCCATTTGTTAAGTTTGCTATACTTAATAGCATAATTTGCCTTCCGTTGTTTGATGTTTGTGGTCAGTGACCTCTGCTTGTAATAATTTGGTTCTCTGCTCAGTTATGAGCTGTAATAAATTTTGTGTCGTAGGTTCACTGTTGTGTTATCGATTCTTCACTGGATATTCTCGAACTCAAGGTTAAGCTTATGTTCAGACGGAGGTCTAGGATTTGTTTAGCCCTGATCCTGGGGGTGTCATAGATATGTCCTATGCTCTAAATGTTATGAGCATATACCGGAATGATTCATAAGACGATCATTGGACAATAGTAAGGATATTCTTATGATCTTTTGGAAGAACTAAGAATATATTATTTTGTAGAGGTGACAAATAGATGGTTAGTTCATTGTAAAAGTACTATATTGATACTAGTTTTGTCACAAAATACAAATTAAGCTTATCTCAATCTAAACTAAGGGTGGCACAATATAATGGAAAGTAAGTTCCATAATGGATTTGGAGTTCCAAAGTTAAGACATTGTGACAGATACTACAACAAAAAGCTAAGTATATGATTGCTATTATAGCAGCAAAAGAGGGCATTTGTGTCAAGTAGTTTGTTATCAAACTAGGTGTAGTTCTAGCAGGATAACACTATGAAGATATATTGTACGACAATATTGTCAACATGTTTTAACCCCAAGGAACTAAAGGTCTCACCAAAGGACCAAATTTATACAAAGCCATCTCATTAGAGAATGAGTGATGCATAGAGACGCAAAGTCACGCAATTACACATGGACCTGTAAGTGTCGGATCCGAAGATCAGTTGACCACTAGCAATCGTGTACATGCAACACCGGAAAGCCATAGGTGTTGAATACACAAAGATTTGAAACTAGATTATTGTCTCTAGTGCAAGTGGAAGACTGTTGGAGATATGCCCAAGAGACAATAATAAAGAGGTTATTATCATATCTTCATGCTTATGATAAATGTTTACATACCATGCTATAATTTTATTAACCGAAAAAATTAATACTTGTGTGATTTGTAAACATAAAAGAGTCCCTAGTAAAGCCTCTTGTTAAACTAGCTTGTTGGTTAATACATGATCATGGTTTCCTGATCATGAACATTGAGATATTATTAACAACAAGATCATATCATTAGGAGAATGATGTGATGGACATACTCCTATAGATAAGCATAGCATAAAGATCAAGTCATTTCAATAGTTCGTTTGTTATAATCTTTCTAATACATAGTAACCTAATTCCTTTGACCATGAGATCATGATAATCACCATCACCGGATGGATGCTTTGATGACATCAAACACCACACCATAACTGGGTGGCTATAAAGGTGGCATTGAGTGTTCGGAAAGTATGTGTTGAGGCACATGGATCAAGAGTGGGATTTGTCCATCCATATGACGGATAGATATACTCTAGGCTCTCTCGATGGAATGTCATCCAATTAGCTTGCAACATGTGTCTGGCTCACAAGAGATCACATATCATGGGAATGAGAAAAGAGTACCTATCAGTAACGAGGTTGAACTAGGTATGCAGAGATACCGACAATCAAACCTCGGATAAGTAAACTATCACGAGATAAAGGGAAATTGGTATTGTATGTAAGTGTTTCATGCGATCACAACGTAATCATAGAAATATGTGGGAGCCATATGAATTTCCAGATTCCTCTATGTGTTATTGATCGGAGAAGTGTCTCGGTCATGTCCGCATAATTCACGAACCGTAGGGAGACACACTTATGGATTCGATGTTGTTTAGTAGATATGGAATGGAAGTAGGGAGACCGAATGTTGTTCGGAGTCTCGTATGGGATCCGGGATATCACGAGGAGATCCAGAATAGTCTGGCGAATAAGATTCATATAAGGAAAGTCCGATTTCGGAGTTCGGGAATGATTTCGGTGTTTTCATCGGAGAGATTCTAGAGGTTCTAGAAGGTTCACCGGACCGGAAGGGGAATGGTACATGAATGTGTCATTGGTAAGTGGAATGATTGGGTCATATCCTAGGTCACTTGGTTGGGCATTTGAGAGATAGAAATAAAGCTCTAAATTGAAAGTCAAAAGGCAGGTTTGAAAAGTCAAACTGGAACAATGGTTTCGTAGTGGAAGAAGGAAAGAGTCCTTCCCTCTCTCCAACTTGGGTTTGGGGAAGGATTCAAACTCCCCTCTCCCAAGCTGCCCTCCCTCTCATAAATAGAGGGGAGAGGCTGCCCCAAAGCAACACAACCAGCCCTCCCCACCTTGTGCCGCCGCGCCTCGCGCTGCCGCCGGCTCGTCGTCGTCGCCCTAGCTGCCATCGACTCTAGCTCCTCCTCCCGGCCTTCTAAACCTATATCGCCGGAAACCCTAGATCCACCATAACTCGCACCGGCTTAGGCGAAGCCCTACGGGATATTCCCTCTACTTCTGACACCATGCCGTCATGCTGCCGGAATCGCGAAGGGAGAACTACAACCTCCGTTGCCTGCTGAAACAAGGGAGAGGAAGGTCTTCATCGAGTACCGAACGTGTGACCATTGCAGCGCTGCCGAGCATACTGGAAGGATCGTCTGCGCGATCTTGAGATCGGAAGAGTACGACTACATCATCCACGAGAATCGGCTCTCGTTAACCGCTTTGGAATCTTCGAGGGTGAGTACTCTATCGACTCGTTGCTACAATCTAGTAGATAGATCTTGGCTTGTGTGTGTTCATGCGGTAGAATTTTTTTGTTTTCCATGCTATGAACCCCTACATTCCATTCGAAAAGGACTTTGCAAAGAAGCGAAAGATGCATTGAGGTCGCGAATGGAGTGCAAGCAGAAGTTGAAGCTATTGGCGACATCCCTTTGGAGCTAGCTGATGGTTTCATTATTCTGTTAAAAAATGTTTTATTTGTTCCCTCGCTTCATAGAAACTTAATAAGCGTGTGATGCTTGGATAAAGACAGTTTTGAATGTTATTTTGGACATGGAAAGTGTGCCATATGGTTTAATGATGCTTGTGTGGGTACTGCTTTACTTCACGATAAGCTTTATTTGTTATCCTTTCATGCAAAGATGCTTTCTGTGTGTAATGTGAGTAAGCAAATTTCCTTGTCGAACAAATAACAAAATAAAAGAAAGCGAACTCATGACTCATCGAAGTTATGGCCTTTATTGATTAGGCCATATTTGAGGGAAGAATAGAAAGCCTCGTTAAAAATGACATTATTCCTCCGTTAGAGTTCTCAGATATCGAACAATCCATAGATTGCATAAAAGGAAAAATTGTAAAGCAAGTCAAAAAGGGTGCAAACCGAAGTATAACAACACTAGAAATCATTCACACTGATATTTGTGGACCGTTTCCTGTGAAAAGTGTGGATGGTTATGATTCGTTCATAACATTCACAGATGATCACTCCCGATATAGTTATATTTATCCAATTAAAGAAAGATCCGAGGCATTCGATAAATTTAAGATTTTCAAGGCTGAAATTGAAAATCAGCATGATAAAAGAATTAAAATAGTCCGGTCAGACCATGGGGGGTAGTACTACGGTCGGCACACTCCATATGGTTAAGTACCTGGACATTTTGCAAGGTTCCTATAGGAAAATAGAATAGTCACCCAGTATTCTATGTCGGGCGAACCTCAGCAAAATGGAGTAGCTGAAAGGTGTAACCGTACCCTTATGGATATGGTGCGCAGCATGATGAGCTATTCCACCCTCCCATTGGGATTGTGGATGGAGGCTCTTAAAACCGCCATTCACATTCTCAACAGAGTACCAAGCAAGTCGGCGCCCAAAACACCGTACGAGTTGTGGACAGGTGCAGAGTCCTTCTCTGTGCCACTTGAGGGTCTGGGGGAGCCTAGCTGAGGCAAAAGTTTTTAATCCAAACATTGCAAAGTTAGACCCAAAAACAGTGTCTTGCCACTTCATTGGCTATCCCGACAAATCAAAAGGTCATCGTTTCTACTGTCCTGACAAATACACAAAGTTTGTAGAAACAAGACATGCAGTCTTCTTGGAGGACGAATTGATGAGAGGGAGCACGGTAGCTCGAAAAATCGATCTTGAGGAAAAGAGGGTGCATGCACCTAATCCGATGACTCAGGAGCCATTTTTATCGCTACCTGTTGTGCCACCATCGACAACCCCTGAGGTTGTGGTGCAGGCACCTGTTGTGACTCCACACATGACAACAATGGAAGAAGGTTCGGAACCTGTCCATCTGGAGCCGCCTGAACCCACTGTTGATCATGAAAGGGAGCCGGAACAGACACACACAGAAAATGTGCCAGAACCTGAGGCACGAAATGAGCAAGAGTCTGACGAACTCAGAAGGTCTAAAAGAGAAATAAGACCAGCCATTTCTAAATAAATTTACAAAGTTTATAACATAGAAACAATTCATATGGAGGGTGATCGCACCTCATATAAAGAAGCCATGAGAAGCCCTCACTCAGCCAAGTGGGTGGAGGCAATGGAAGATGAAATGAAATCGATGAGTTCCAACAATGTTTGGGACTTAGAGGAAATTCCTAAAGGATCCAAAATAGTAGGATGCAAATGGGTCTACAAAACAAAGTATGACTCTAATGGGAATGTAGAAAAGTATAAAGCAAGACTTGTGGCAAAAGGATTTACACAAATAGAAGGGGTAGATTACAATGAGACTTTTTCTTCGGTCTCATGTAAGGATTCCTTCAGAATCATAATGGCACTAGTTGCACATTTTGATTTAGAGTTGAATCAAAGGGATATAAAGACGGCATTTCTAAATGGATATTTAGAAGAAAATGTTTACATGAAATAACCCAAGGGTTTTTCATGGAGGGGAAGGAGCATATGGGATGTCGCCTAAAGAAATCCATATAGGGGTTAAAGCAAGCCTCTAGGCAGTGATATTTAAAGTTCAATGATACAATTAAGAGATTTGGATTTAAAGAGAATGTTGAGAACAACTGCATTTATGCAGAGTTTAAAAGTGGGAAATACATTTTCCTAATTCTGTATGTGGATGATATCTTGCTTGCTAGAAGTGATGTCAGTCTACTACTAGAAACAAAAAAGTTCCTGTCCTCAAATTTTGATATGAAAGACCTTGGTGAAGCTTCTTATGTTTTGGGCATAGAAATTCACCGAGATAGAAAGAATAGAGTGTTAGGACTGTCACAGAAGGCATATTGTGAAAAGATTATAAAGAAATACAATATGCATGCGAGTAATGCCACACCTGCTCCCATAGTCAAGGGCGACAGTTTTGGAAAATTTCAATATCCAAAGAACCAGTATGAGATCGATCAAATGAAAGCATTACCATATGCTTCGGCCGTTGGAAGCTTACAGTATGCACAAGTGTGCACTCGCCCTGACTTAGCTTTTATCACTGGGGTACTCGGTAAATATCAAGAGAATCCAGGCATAGAGCACTGGAAGATGGTAAAGAAATCTTTGCGTTATGTGCAAGGCACAAAAGGCCTCATGCTAACATGTAAAAGATCCGATTCCCTAGAAATAAGAGGGTATTCAGATGCAGATTTTGTGGGAGATAAAGATGATAGAAAGTCCACGACAGGATATGTCTTTACTCTCGCAGGATGTGCTATTTCGTGGAGAAGCGGCAAATAGTCAATAGTTGCATCATCTACGATGTATGCAGAATTTATACCATGTTATGAGGCCATGAGACTAGCGTTATGGTTAAAGAAATTTCTACCCGACTTGAGAGTGGCAGACTGCATTAGCAGGCCACTAAAGATGTACTGTGACAACGAGCCCGCAGTATTCTATGCTCACAACAACAAGTCGAGTAATGCTACAAAGTTAATAGATAAGTATTATGTTGTGAAGGATAAAGTCCAGGATCAAACTATAAGTCTCGAGCATATAAGGACAAAGGATATGCTTGCGGATCCGCTAACGAAAGGCTTACCTCCCAATGTGTTTAAGGAACATTTAGTCAACATGGGATTAAGGGAAAGCCTATGATTCCTGGACTACTGAGGCCCAAAAGTAACATGATTTGTTTCAAAATAGAAAATTATATAGTGGTATGCGATTCTATCGGCAATTGAGCTGTGACGATGAAACATGCTTTATGTATCGATCCGTGATAAAACGAGTAAAGTATAAAGTATAAAGTATAAAGTTAAAAGTAAAGTTGAGATCAAGGGGGAGAATGTTAGATTGATCTCTAACGATCGGAGCCCAATGGCCCGATCACCCCCCTATCTGCGCCCTGATCGTGGACGCCCAACCTTATCATGGTTGGTGGGCTCCTGTCGCCGCGCTATATAAAGAGGTGGTGGACCGGCAGCACGCGTCACGAGGTTAGTCGCTGTGCCGCTCGCCCCACCGATATCCCTATCGATCTAGGGTTCTAGCGTGAGCCGACGGGAAGCGCCGCCACCACCCGCACACCCACGCCGTCGCCCCCTTTTCCCCATGGCCACTAGCTCCAGCGCCAACTCCGGCATCCCCTCTGGCTCGTGCTCGTAGAGCCAGGGCGCAGGTCTCTCTCTCTCTCTCTCTCTCTCTCTCTCTCTCTCTCTCTCAGATGCAATAGATCTAACCTAAATAGCCTCTACCGAGATTTGTCTAGCGCGAACATAATTGAGATATCTTGTTCACTTGAATCGTGTGGAAAAATGAATTCGATCTCTTTGGTTGAAGTGAAGGAGGTCCATGAATCTTGTAGACATACGTACATGTATAGAGTTTGATGGTTTATGCGAATGGAAGAATTAATTTTTCATGGATCATATCTCATACTTCCTCTGTCCCCAAATAGCTGGCGTATAAACTTAGTCAGGAACTTAATGTTTTCTATCTTTGACTACATATATTAAAGGAAACATCACCAAGTATAATATTTAATGAGTAACAAAGTCCGATTTCCACCCGGCATAGCGTCGACACGCTTTCTGCTTTCCATAATCACACACAAGATTGTTGATGTGAACCAGCAAGCGACAACGGGCACATTGATCTTTTCTTTTGTGTGTAGAGAATCGATTGATCGGAGTTGAAATCCGTATCAGGACTGAGTTTTCGCGCTCACGTTCACGGTGTCTGGTTACCTGCTCACGAGACTCAAAGAATCGAGGCACTGTTGTTGCCGAGCAGTGGGAAGCTGTGTGTTAACATGACAAGCACATGCATGCTATTTCTCTCTCAAAAGAGAGGTTATTAAGATCTCCTTTGATTTATTAGGATAGGAAAAACAGAGACGACATAGGAAACATAAAGATTGAGATATCTTGGTGGAAAAATGAATTCTATTTTGGTTGAAGTGAAGGAGGAGGTCCATGAATCTTGTAAACATACGTACATGTATAGAGTTTGATGGTTTGTGTTGAAGGAATTGATTTTTCATGGGGTCTAGAAGATTCATGATGTTTGATTCATGGATCATATATCTCATATACTTCATCTGTCCCCAAATAGCTGGCGCATAAACTTAGTCAGGAAGTTAATGTCTTCTAACTTTGACTACATATATTAAAGAAAACATCATCAACTAAGATTAAATGAGTAACAAAGTCCGCTTTTCACCCCCTAAACTTTTCACTTGGCTCATATCCCCCTCCCTCCTCCCGGACTTTATTTGGCTCACTAAACCTTCTAAACTATATATCACTAATGGTCCATTTAACCCTCTTAATCTATGATTTTAACCCAACCTTTTGAACTAGATGAGGGGTTAAATGGACCATTATTCGTAGTTCAGGTGGGTTTTATGAGTCAAGTAAAGTTTAGGGGGCAACTATGAGCCAAGTGAACAGTTTAGAGGGAAAGTGGACTTTGTTCTTAAATAAGTATTTCATGGAAATAATAACTTATGATGAGTCTATTTATATTGATTTGGTATTACAGATCTTCATATTTTTGTGTACATTCTAGGTCAAACTTTAAAGACATTGACTTTTACATGAGTAACGCCACCTCCTTTTGGTCGGAGGGTAGGAACTAATCTCATAGGAATCTTGTAGTATAAGTTCCAAAGGAAAAATTCTCTAGCCTTGCCACTGTTTTTTTTAAAGGGAGTGACCATGGCCTGCATTGGTTCACGCCTAAAACAAGTTCATGTCTCTCTCCTCTCTGAAGTCGGACTGAAAAGTAGTACGCTTTCTTTCGTGGTGTTCAGGATTGCATACAACCTTTTATTAAAAGTTCACCATCCAGAGATGGCCTTCAAACTTGCTTCATATAGTTGATATTCAACATCAAACTCTATGGAGATTGCCCTCAGACTCTTGGTGAAGGCACAATCCACTCCAATGTTATAAACCTGACAAATTATAAACAAGGGGAAAGCACGATCTACGTAATAGGGAAATCCTTCATCTCTTCAAAGAATGCCCTCAAGTAAACCTTAGTTTAAGGAGGAGCAGAGCTCGGGGAAGTGTACACATTTTTTAGGAAGGGAGGCAAAATATTTTCTTCATTTCATTAATTAAGGGAGCACATGAAAAATCGAGAACGAAAACAAAAACAAAAAGGAAAAAAGGCTCAAAATATATACTCTCCTTTACCGCATTAGCCGATTCAGTCTTAATCATCGAAAGAATATGGTTGGCATGGTCGGGACTAGTGGCGGACGCAAGTGCCCGGGCTTCTGGCCGGCCGACACAAGGTGTTTTGGTTGAAATTTGACTGAAAATTGCATCGTTTGGTCTTCAGATTTATTGTTTGCCCGGGCTTCAAAATTATCTTGGATCCGCTACTGGTCGAGACTTCATGGTAAACCCTCACATTTTTCATTTAGAACGAAGTGTTCAAGTAATAAAAATTGTAAGGGTGTCCAACGATTTTCTGCCGTGATACATTTTCATGGTCGTGATACATTTGCATGGTCGAGCGGGTTCTCTGCAGCCCCACTAGCTAAGACGATATTTTGAAGCCCTAGCAAAGAAATTACCATGCACCAAATGAGGACGGTGAAGCAGCACTGGAAGACTAGGTGGGTAGCCGATCCGCCGTCCCTACCTAAACAACGAAGCCACACAAAGAACTTGGGAAATGCAAATCTATCGTGCATGTCACAACGTTTCATCTGTTTAAAATTTGAGTTTAGACACTCTCTCTCCTTTTTATCTTCCATGCTTTCACACATGCATACAAGACTCTTTACTCATCCTGCCCACTTTCTAGTACTCTATTTTGCTTTATAGTCTCAGATTTAGAAAGTCAATATATTTTAAAATAAATATCAAATTAGCAATCCGTTTAAACATGAGTATTTATTTTGAAAATGTATTTTAAGCCAACTCAAAAAAGTTGACAAAATTTAGATCCTAAATTTCCAAATACAAAGAAACATAATGATGGACTTTAAAACCCAATGAAACTCAACGAAACAAAATTAAAATATTATGTCTTGGAGTTGTGATCACTATTGTTTTAATGCAACTCGAAATTAGGTGTTTTTTTCCTTTTTATTAATATATATTATTTTCAACATCTATAGAAATAACCAATTATTTTTCTTATTATGATTAACAAAGTTTGAAAAACAGTGAAACACACTGTTGCAAACAAGAAAAATTACTAGGTTTCATAATGTTTTTCAAAATTTCATCAAGTTTTAGAAGTTGATTTTTAAATATATTCAATATTAGTCTTGTTTTGAAGCTTTCTTTACTAGGAATCTAAATGCGCAACCGGTTCGTAAATTGGATTTTATGTTCAGAAGATATTAAGATTTGAAGTTTAAAACTAAATAATGCATACTTGAAGAGAGTGGTACACCCTGATCATACATGCAATAATACACTTGACGTAAATAAGAAGAAAGAGGGTGTGTGTGGGGCCGTGCATGCCATTAGAATTGCTGCTCTGCAAAGAACTTGCCTTTGGCATGCATCCACATTTTTCAATGGGAAAATATCTACTCATAAACCACATTGGATCGAGTACGCGTCTATGTCGTTTCCTTCAATTTATGGTTTCCATAACCACGCAGCTCAATTATTCATGTGAACCAGTAGCAACATTACATGGATCAAACATCGGTCGGCACTGAGTTTTCGCGCTCACGTTCACACTCCCCTAATTACGTACGATCTGCCGAGACCGAAAGAATGAGGCAGTACTGCTGTCGCAGCCATGTAGCAGTAGCCGATGTACCTCCTGGTGGCAACTTGTGTTGACTGTGCGGTCCTTTCCATGAGTGAGCTCACCAACTGAAAAGGAAGTGTTGCCCGAATGGAGAAAAATAATGGTCCCTCGTGAGTGCACAGTTGCTAGCTTGGAGCTACTAGCACGAGCCAATCGGAAAATGGCGTTGGGATGCCGACGAGGGTACGTACACACAAGAACTCCTCTCGCGTCAATGGCCAGCTCTCATCGGTAATGTAACGATCGACCTGTTGTTGGAGGAATAGTTTTGTCTCAACTCTGAAGACTTCTCTAATGAGAGTCTCCGTTCTACTACTAGCTTGTAATGTCCGCGAGTCTGCAACAGCTGCGAACAACACATCAGAGGTGGTACATGCATTGAATGAGGGATCGACGTGACTCTTCCGCCCGCGGACGAATTCGTACCGATCTTTTCAAGCGCTAGCTTAGAAATATTCGTGCTGTTTGGATCTTTTCAAGTGCGACAGATGGTCAAGAATGCACAGTGTAGTTATTCGAGGCTTTGATCTTTCCGTCCACCTTCTAGTCGGGAGGGTTCAGAGTTTTTTTCAGTCGGTTAATTATTCCTGCTCAACCAACTTGGGTACTACCCAACAATCCTAGTCGGTTAATACACTAGGGGCGTCTAATAGACCTTGTAATTTCACTCGATATTTTCATTGGATTGCTGGTTTCTTGAAGGGGAATACGAACTTGCATGTGGTTTTGGTTGCAGCTCTGTGTTGGGCTCTTTGGAAATTAAGAATGTTATAAGAGTGTATAGTGACTGTTGGCATATTTGCTCATACACACATGTACATGTATACAAGCCTTCAACACGGTTAATCCATTTTGCATATTTCCAACATGGCATTAGAGTCCAGTTAGGGCCTCTCTTTGCACGCACGCACGCACGCAGCAACTCCGTTATTTTCCTTTGAATTTATCACTACAAGACTAGTACCTATGAGATAAGATCCCATGAATCAAACAACTTCCGCAGAAAAAAAATCACCGGGATCTCGTCCCTACACAAATCTCGTGAAAATCCTGTGGAGTAAAGGAGCCCTAAACCTCATGGTCACTCATCAGATGCAAATTGCGCCCACATCAGGCATAACTTCCAAACATGCCACGCAATGCTGTACCATCCTCGATTTGGTGTTGCACTTGTTCATGTGACATATGCACGATGAAAATGCCTCTGACATGGCATTGCATGTGAGCGTCATGTTGTATTGATCTCCTACGTTTTACAGTTGAGAAGATGGAAAACAACAAGGTCAAAACACAACAAGCAAGGTATGTGAAATAGAATCATGACAAGATACGGCGGATAAACACCTACAATTAAGTCACCATTGCGGCAAGGCCTTCGAGAAGGATGAACTCACTCATGATGTTTCCTAGGTATGACCCATTAACATGACCAAGCGATGTTGTCTGAGAAAGTGCTCTGCCACCACCGTAAAGTCGAATGTCGTCTTAGACCAGCAGCGGTGGCATCAAGCGGCAGCTAGGGTTTTACCACCCGAGTCTCCCTCGGGTCCTCTATGAACGGGGGTTGCCTACTTTTCTTTCTATGCCTTTTCTTTTCTTGTTGGTTGTGCCACGTAAGTGTTCTTGTAATGTGGGATGCTACCATGCATCTAGGCCAATAAAAGGCTATGCCAAGGAATGGACCTTTTTTCTCGTGATTCAAAGAGTAAGTTGCATTAAGGGAAAAAATACACATTGTTAAATTAGTCTTCTAAAAGCTTGTTAGTGGAAGAATACACTATAAGTGACATAGTTGGCTCAAGTAAATTTGTCTCTAGCTTCTCCCTACTTGCATCACCTACTTAAGAATGATACCCAACATCAAACTCTATGGTGATAGCCTTCAGACTGTAGGTGCTAGAGTCTACTCCAATGGTATAAACCTCACGAATTGTACAAGAGGAAAGCATGACCTATGTAACATGGAAACCTTCCTTCTCAAAGGAGGCCTTCGATTTGATCTCCCCGAGTAAACTTTAGTTTAAGAGGAGTAGAGATCGCATACGTCTACACATTTTTTTATAGAGAGGGAGGCAAAAGATTTTCCTCCTTCCATTAATAAAGCGAGAGTACAACAAATGGAGAACGGAACAAACAACAAAAGGATAAAAGTCTCAAAAGATTTACTCTCGTGGTATGTTGTTTTCCTATGTGTGTTGCTCTCGCCTTTATTCAATTAGCCGATTCACTCTTATTCTTTGAAAAAATATGGTTCGCATGGTCGAGATTTCACGGAAAACCCTCACATTTTTCATTTGTAAGTGATTAAGTGATAAACTTTGTAAGGGGTGCCCATCGATTTTCTGTCATGATTCATTTCCATTGTCGCCCGTGTTCTCTATAGCCCAAGTAGCTAAGTCGGTGTTTTGAATCCCTAGCCAACTTTATCATGCCTCCAAATGAGGATGGTGAAGCGGCATCGGAAGGCTAGTTGGGTGGCCATCTCCGAGACCCTCTTGCAAAGCACAGTTGGCCCACCCTCTCCGCTCATGTTGATCGGCTGTTCTAGACAATGAGCCACGCAAGTAACTTGCACTTTGGCGCCCATATTTTCCAATCTAAAAATATCTACACATACTACTCCCTCCGTTCAAATTTATGTTGTATATAAAATTTTATCAAACGCAAATTTTACAATGTTTGACCAAGTAGTTCGATACAAATATAAACCTATACAATGCCAAAATAATATTATTAGAATTGGCTTAAAATATATTTCATATTATATTTATTTTCTATCATACATATTCATATTATTTTTATATTTTTTGTTCAAACTTTGCAAAATTTGATTTGCATACAAAATTATACGCATCCGTATTATGGGATGGAGGGAGTAAATATAACCGTAAATCACAATTGATCGAATACGTCTTGTTGTATGCTTCCTTTATGCTTTCCATAACCACGAGCAGCTCATTTTTTTCTTGAAAGCTGCAGCTCAATTATTCATGTGAACTACTCCCTCCATTTTAAAATATAAGATGTTTTAGGTTTGTAAAGAAAATGAATCAAACACTTGGTATAGATTAAATTCATCAAGTTGAATAACCATATCTTAAAAACAATCTGAATTCATTTTCTTCACAAACCTAAAACGTCTTATATTTTAACACGGAGGGAGTACTAGCAAACATTACATGGATCAAACATCGGTCGGCACCGAGTTTTCGCACTCACGGTTCACACTCCCCTAATTACGTACGAAGTGCCAAGAGCCCAAGACCGAAAGAATGAGGCAGTGTCTTGTCGCAGCCATGTAGCAGTACGAGGGGTCCCTCGTGGTGGCAACTTGTGTGTTGACCGTGAGGTCTTTCCCGCGAATGAATGCACGTATGTCGCTAGGTCGTGACTCGTGAGCTCACCAACTGAAAGGGAAGTGCTGTCCGAAGAGGAAAAAAATGGTCCCTTGTAGTAAGTGAACAGTTGCTAGCTTGGAAAATGGCGTCGGCGTGCCGACGAGGGTACACGCCAGAATTCCACGCGAGTCGATGCGCAGCACTGTCATAGTTCGTAAGTTAGTTATATTGTACTAGCTTGGAAGAATAATTTGTTCGAAGACTTCTGATCCCGGTTCTACTCCTTTCGTTTTAAAATATAAGATATTTTAGCTATTATGAAACGAACGTATAGATTTGAAGTGAACTTACACACTAAAAAATAGTATCTAGATATATTCGTTTTACAAAAATTAAAACATTTTATATTATAGAACGGAGGGAGTAGCATGTAGTGCCCGCGAGTCTGCAACAGCAACAAACAACGCATCAGAGGTGGTACATGCATTGAAGACTATGGATCGACGTGAGCACTTCGTGGACGAATTCATACTGATGTACTAGTATTTGCTTAGAATCATTCACGTTGGTAGAACATTTCAAGTGGGATCTTTCCAACTAATGCGCACCTCACTCCTTATTATATCATGTAAATCGGTGAGATCAAGCATAAAAAACGGAGGAGAACATATGCATCTATAAATATCTCACAATTAAGCATAACAAGAATTTCATGAAATGATTCATCTCATAACTAATGGCCCAACATCAAAGATAGATAAAGTTGATCAGAATCGTGTAGGGTAGCATAAAAGTGGTACCCAGCATCAAACACAAACGAGATAGCCTTAGGCCTCCTATATTGATGAAATGACAATCCACTTCGATGGGGTTACAAATCATACAAGAGAAAACCATGACCTCCTTGAAACAGGCTTTTGCGCCGCTATACTATATACTAATATAGCAATCACGCGATACAACTACTAAGGCAACAACACAATCAATTTCAAACGAAAAAAAGGAGAAAGAAAAGAGAAGCGAGTGCCAAACAATGCAGATCGACTAAACGAAGGTGACCGGCAACCGCCGCGCCTCGTGGAGTTGTCCCGCCATGCTCCTACCACTCCAAAGCGCGGCATACCAAGAAACACCTTTAAAAAGGGATGAGACAACGAAGTCGTTTCCCAGACTGGTCCTAGGGGTTTCCCCCGATACTCGGAGGGGAGAGGGGAAGGGGTACACCCAACGCCCCCTAGGAAGGAACGACGGTACCCACAGGCGTCACTGCATTGGTTCCAGTCGAGCCTCCAAGGATTTCTCCTGACTCCTAAAAAAACCATTGCCCTAGATGCTCCGTAACGCTCCACCCAACTTGCCGCCCCCCAGAACCACGATCAGAAAAGCCACCCTCGTCGTCTCGGAGTGATCATCATAGCGAGGCCTAGAGGAGTGATCACTGGAGGAATCGGGGGCGGCGGCACCGCAGCCGCATGCATGAGAGGGAACCGCCCCGCTGCCGTGTTCGGTCGGGTATCACAGAGGAAACCGTGACCTACGGTAAGGGTGGAACTTTCTTTCTCCGCGAAGGGGGTGTCGATTTCATCTCTGCAAGCAAACCTTGTCTTCAGGGAGAGGTGCAAAAATCTAGCTCGCATGTGCCTACTCTCCACACATCAAGTCGATCTAACCATAAAACAAAGTTGGAACGAGAACGTGTACATCGTTGTCGTACCCAACAATTTCTGCTTTACATGATCACGCAGCTCGATTCTTCACGTGATGTGAACTACTAGTAGTAGCAACACAGCCAACACTATCGAGATATTAATGTGTTTTTCCTCAATCACGCAGCTCAATTATTCATGCGACTAGCAACAGTTACATGGATTAAAACATCCATCGAGTTTTCGCACTCACATCCACATACATACACTTCCTTACGTACGTACGAACTGACCTGACGAGACAGAAGGAATGGGGGCAGTGTTGTCGCGGCCTTGCAACAGGGGTCCCTCTTGTGGCAACCTGTGTTGACCGTGCGGTCCCCCTTCCGCGAATGAATTGCACGTACGATAGGTGGTGAGCTCACCAAATGAAAAGGAAAGACTTGTCCGAAGAGGAAAAAAATGGTCGTGACTCGTGAAGACTTAGCACTGACGACCAATCGGAAATTGGCGTTGGCATGCCGACGAGGGTGCACCAAAATTATTATTCCTCGCGCGTCAATGGCCAGCACTGCCATCATTCGTAAGTTAGTTATTGTAACGACATGGAAAGGTATCTTTGTCTGAAGACTTTTGAGCTAGTCGCGGACCTGTTCCTCCATCTTGTAGTGTCTGCAAGTCTGGACTAGATGTGAACAACAACACATCAGAGGAGGTGCATTGCACATTGAAGAAATTATGGACGGACGTGACGCTTCCTGTGGACGAATTCATTTAATTCGTACTGATACAGCAGCTTAGAAACATTCCTGTTGGTCCAACATTTCAAGTGCGATGGTCAATAGTGCACTACACAATACTTAAAGAGTCTTTGATCTTTCTATACTTTCCTTGCATGAACTGTTGTTTCGTGTTGGAGGACGAAATGAAAGCTGCCCTGTTTGATTTGCATCCGGAGAAAGGCCCCGGGCCGGACGGATTCTCTGGGTTCTTTCCTTTTTGTTGGGACACAATATCAATGCCGACGAGAAAATTACAAAATACCACCATGTTTGCAACTATGGTTTCACAAAAGAAAAACAAGTGTTTGCTGCCTATACACTAAAAATAGTTTAGATACATTCTCTTCACAAATCTAAAACATCTTATATCTTGAAACGGAGGGAGTAACCAATAAAACACCGATGAGTATTGATACTTGTCAAGCCCTGAAACTGATTAGTGGGTCCAACCGTTAGGATGAGGTGACAAACGATAGCTGTTAGTATAGACGGGACGGACGTTACATCCTGACGTTTTCTTATTATATGTCCCTTCTTTTCCTTTTCTTTTCCTTTTTCTTTCTTCTCCCTCACAAACTCGTGTGAACATGGGCTGAACTAGCGAGGCAAGTATAAAGGGGAAATGGCAGAAGAGACTGTCTGTCATGAACCAACTTAGCAGTACGAATACCCTATGTGAGAGCCCTTTTCCCACAAGAATGTCGCTCCCGCACTCTGTATGGGACCCACCGCATGTCCTCCCCGCGATGATCTGCGAACGGTGAGGGTTTTCTACCGCCACCTCGGCTCGGCCCAGCCCACCGGAAGATGCAGAGGGGCGACAACAGTCCATGACGGCAGGCCGAAAACACTTCGGTCTACCGTGCAGCGACCAGTCGGCAAAATGCGCATGGGCGCACCGGCCCTTGACAGGCCCTTCTCCTAGGATAGCGGGGCTCTGTTGTGATGGCGCCCGTGTCCTTCCGTCGTCCATCCTCGGGGCCAAACAATGGAGGCGTTGATAGTAGATTTGACCAAAAATTTCAGTAGATGTTATTGACTCTGTTTTTATCATGTAAACTGGTGAGGTCTAGTACAAAAAATGAATGAGACAATATGCAGCAATAAATATCTCACGCTTTTTTTTGACAAAGGGAATATATTAATATCACGAAAATATCAGTTACACACAGCCTCTACAACAACACAGTGTCCTAAAGACATTACGGATGCACATACTTCGAAGAAGAAGAAGAAGAAGAAGAAGAAGAAGAAGAAGAATCCCGCTACAATGATCTATTCCTTGTAGTAGCAATGTAAACACCAGCAAGATATTCCACTCTCCAAAAAATAGATCATAGGTTTTCAACCGAAGATATTCCACTCTCCAAAAAATGTTGTCAACAATGCCAAGATAAAACTTTGTACTTTTTCAGTGTTATCGCCCCACTTCCCGAAACTTCTGCTACAGGTCACAAGTCACCAAGCCAATTTTTCATCGCCTTAAAAATATCTCACACTTAACCACACAACGAGAATTTCATAGAACGATTCATGTCATAAATAATGATCCAGCATCAAAGATACATATAAAGTTGATCATAGTCATGTAGCCCAGCTTCAAAATGATACCCAACATCAACCACTAACGAGACAGCCTTAGCCAGCACATATTGATGAAACTGTTAGAAATAATGGGGCTAATCCATTTAGGCCATGAGTATTTCAGATTTTCCCTAAATCTCAAAGCCCAAATTTGTGGCAGCCCATATGTGTTTGGGCCCATGTTTGTGGCAGCTCACATGGAAGTGGAGTGGGAGCTAAAGTTTAGTCCCACATGGAAAGTTGGAGGAGAGTTGCACCACCTTATAAGGTGGAGTGTTGCACCACTTTGTAAGTGAGTGGGAATAAGAGATGAACACGCGCTCCTCCTCCGACGCCATTCCTGCGCTCGCTCGCTCGCCTCGTCACGGCCCAGCAGCGGCCTTGACGCGACAGCGGGTTCTGAGAATCTCACCGAGCCGAGCTTTATTTTGCTTCTCAGGAAAATTGACAGACGTGTCAAACAACTCGGCCCACGTTCGCCTCCGTTAGGGTTTCCTGACTACCGCCACAACACCACCGAAAACCAATCTAGGGTTTTGCCTTCCTCTCTACTTGCGCCGTCACCGTAGTCTACTCCATCCCGCTTGCCGGCGTGCACCGGCGGACGGGAGAGCAGGTCTCCGGAACCACTCGCTCTTGTGATCCTGTACGGGAGAGGGCGAATAAGGTTTTTGGGAAGCGCCGCTTGCGCTCGAGTTCTTCATCACGGGTCGTCTTCCATCCAAGTCGGTGTCGCCTACCGCCGTCTTAAATGCCATCTGCTGCGATCACTCTTCCCAAAATTTCTACTACGACAACCCGCAGTGCGTGCTACGTGATCCTGTTTGGTTATTCATCATGTTCTGCGAGTACATGTTGGCTTTTGTTTGTTCGATCATCCCGTTGTTTAGTACATCTAGTATGTTCGAGTTACATGAGCTAGTAGCTGGTTTTGTCATGATTTATATTCTGGAATTAATCGGAAATTATGCCTAATAATCCAACAATCCAAAACCTTATTGTAGGCAATTTCCTGAATTAACAATGGCTGGTTTTACCGATGCCGAGGCGGATAAGTTTACGGTGTGCGCTTTAAGAGGTGGCGATACAAGGCTGAGCTTTGGTGACCACGATGAAAGTGTTCCACATCGATAAAAGGCAAACTGAGGGAACTATATCGTGAGGATCGAAGAAGTTCGAGGATGCTATCTTGTCTTTGTGGGATGTATTCTAAGCATTCTTCTTGACCGTCATGTGATGTGTTTATGCACATAAAAGGCGGAAAGGAGCTCTGGGATGCACTTGGATGCCAAGTTTGGTCTGCAGATCTTTGGCGATGAACTGTATATCATAGAGAGCTTTCATGATTTTAAGATGACTAAGGACCTTCACGTGGTTCAACAAGCTCATGAGATACGATTGCATTGCCAAGAGCTCGAACTCCTTAAGTGTACCTTACCCGACAAGTTTGTGGCGGGATGCATTATTAAGTTGCCCCTTCATGGAGGAACTTTGCCACAACTCTCAAACACAAGAGACAGGAGATATCGGTTGAAAATCGATAGCGTCCCTTGATGTTAAGGAGAAGGCTCGGGCTAAGGACACTCTTAGAAAGGAGAGGGTCTTGCTACGCTAACTTTGTGCGTAAAGGCAAATCCGTGAGGCAAGAACAAAGGAACTTCAAACCCTCCTTTAACAAGCACTGTAAAGACTACAACCTTCAAGAAGAAGAAGACGAGCAGGGACAAGAGTGAACTGTCTTGTTACACTTGTGGAGAGCCCGACCATTTTCCAAGGACTGTCGAGCCTTGAGACCAGAGGAAAAAGGCCAAGGCATCAACGTCGTGACCGCTTCAATCTTGATGGGTATGGTAATTTATTCTTTGTTCTTTCGATATTTCAATCACCGTGTTGGTGGCTTGATACGGTGCTAATGTTCATGTGTGTGACATCTCTATGTTCACTTCTTATTAGGTCGCCGGGATTCATCCGTCCTAATGGGAATGGATCACATGCTTGTTAGGTGGTGTTGGCGGTGGATCGAAGTTTACTTAGGAAGATCGTGCGGTGAGGAGCGTCGGATGTCCCTACTATGAACAAGAATCTCGTTAGTGGCTCCCTTCTTTGCGAGATGGGTTTAAGGTTGTCTTAGAGTCTAATAAAGTCGTTGTTTGAAACATGGACAATTTATTGGTAAAGGTTATGAGTTCGAGGCTTGTTAGGTTTTCACTTTCGAGTTTTGTAATAAATCCGTGAATCATATTTGTGGTGGTGTTAATGATGATACCATGTTTGGCATTCTCGTTTATGTCACATTAATTTTGGTTTGATGTCTCGGATGTCGGCATGAGTTTAATTCGAATTTCACTATTGCCAAAGGTTCTAAGTGCCATAGTTGTGTGCAATCAAAGCAACCTCGAAAGCCTCACAAGGCTGCCGAGGAGAAAACTTGGAACCTCTAGAACTCATACATTCGATCTATGTGAGATGAATGGTGTGTTGACAAAAGGTGAAAAGAGATATTTCATGACGTTGATAGATGATGCTACTAAATTCGCTATGTTTACTTGTTGCAAACTAAAGATGAGGCTTTAGACTACTTTAAAATCTATAAGGCCGAGGTTGAAAATCAACTAGAGAGAAAGATCAAGCGTCTTAGGTCGGATCGTGGTGGTGAGTATTTTCCCAAAATATTTGATGAATTACATCGGGAACACGGAATTATTCATGAGAGGACGCCTCCTACTACGCCCCAATCAAAGCGGGGTTCTTGAGAGGAAAAACACTTGCTTGACCCGACTTGGTGAATTCCATGTTAGCCACTTTGGTTTATCAAAGGCATGGTGGGGGAGGCTTTGTTGACTTCATGTCATGTCTGAATAGAGTTCCTAACAAGAATAAAGAAAAGACCCTTATGAGGTGGGTTGGGAGAAAACCATCACTTTCGTGTCTGCGTGGGGGTGTTTGGCGAAGGTCAACATACCGATTCCCAAGAAAGCAAGCTCGGACCCAAGATGGATTGTATCTTTCTAGGATATGCTCCACGGTGTAGGCTATAGATTTCTAGTGGTTAAATCAGGTACACGATATGCATGTTGATACTATAATGGAATCTCGTGATGCAACATTCTTTGAGAATATTTTTCCTATGAAAGATATGCATAGCATTGGTAGGATTTCTTCCAAATACTTCACGAATCTAGTGCATCTATTGATAATTCTGAACAACCACATGAGGAATTTCTTGAGAAGGATGACGATGAACCTCTCACGAGGAGTAAGAGATAGAGGGTTGCAAAATCCTTTGGCAATGATTTCATCGTGTACCTTGTGGATGATACTCCCAAATCCATTACTGAGGCATATGCATCTCCTGATGCAGATGATTGGAAAGAAGCTGTCCAAAATGAGATGGACTCGATTCTTTCTAATGGAACTTGGGAATTATCAGAACGACCCTATGGTTGTAAACCTGTGGGATGTAAGTGGGTGTTCAAGAAGAAGCTAAGGCCTGATGGTACTATTGAGAAGTACAAGGCGGCTTGTAGCTAAGGGCTACACACGAAAGAAGGCGAAGATTACTTTGACACCTATTCAACTGTCGCTAGGTGACCACCATTCGAGTACTCTCACTGGCGCCTCTTATGGTCTTCTCGTTCATCAAATGGACGTGAAGATGACTTTCCTTAATGGAGAGTTGGAAGAGGAGATCTATATGGATCAATAGGATGGGTTTGTGGTAAAGGTGAAGAGACAAAGGTGTGTAAGTTATTGAAATCTTTATATGGCTGAAACAAGCACCTAAGCAATGGCATGAGAAGTTTGATGAACTCTACTTTCTGCTGGCTTTGTCATTAATGAGGGCGATAGGTGTTTACTATCGCCATGGTGGGGGCGATAGCGTTATATTATGTTTGTCGTGGATGACATTCGATCTTTGGTACAAACATGAAAGTGATAAATGAAGTCAAGTCTTTCTGTCAAATAGTTTTGATATGAAAGATCTGGGAGAGGCGATGTCATTCGAATATCAAGCTTAAGAACGAGAATGGGATTACTTTAACAATCTCATTATGTTGAGAAGGTCTTGAGCCGATTTGGCTTTAATGATGGCAAGACTTCTCCAACACCTTATGATCCCAGGTTGACATTACGAAAGAATAAGAAGGAACCAAGATCAAGAAATATTCACAAGTTGTTGGTTCTCTCATGTACTTAGCAAGCGCTACAAGACCCGATATCTCTTTTCTTTGTGAGCAAGTTGAGTAGGTTCATGTCTAACCGGGTATTGATCATTGGCATGCACTTGAAAGGGTCATGCGCTATCTATGTGGTACAATGAGCTATGGGATTCACTATTCGGGAAATCTGTGCTTGAAGGATATAGTGATTGAATTGGATCTCGGCGTTGATGAACTCTCATACGGCGGGTATGTGTTTACCCTTGGAGGTGGCGCAGTGTCATGGAGGTCTCATAGACAAACCATATTGACGAGGTCAACTATGGAAGCAGAACTTACTGCTTTAGACACAGCCACTGTTGAGTCAGAATGGTTGTGTGAGCTCTTGATGGACTTATGCGTGGTTGAGAAACATGCGGCAATCCTTACGAATTGTGACAACCAAAGTTATTATCAAAGTGAACAATTCTAAGGATAACGCGAAGTCATCAAGACACGTGAAGAGACGTTTGAAATCTGTCAGAAATTGAGAAACTCGGAGTAATAAGCGTATATTCAAGCAGACAAAACACAGATCCCTTTACAAAGGGACTATCACGAAATGTGATAGAAAGTGCATCGAGGAGATGGGGTTGAGACCCATGGATGTCACACCTTAGTGGTAACCCAACCTATGTGATCGGAGATCCGTGAATTAGGACACAGGAAGAACAAGCTAGTGGTTTGGTAGGAGAGTATTTTGTAACCCTCTCTATGTGAAGATGCATGACTCTCATAATCATAAGGCAGGTTGGAAACATGCCTTAATGTGTTCTGTTGGCTTTAATTAGCAAAGATGCCTCTGAGGCATTCTTGAAAGAACACACCTATATGAGCTCGATTTACGTCGCGGTCTATGAGATCTGGGTGATCTCTAGTAAACTCATGAAGAGACCAGGGAGTATGACGCATATGCTCCAACCCAGGGGTAGGCTCTTGACACCAAGTACTAGTTATGATTTTGAGCGAAATCTATTGGCACCAAACTTGCAATTCAAGGTTCGTCCATTGTTCAAGTTGTTGATAGGCGTAGTTCAAGATTCTAGGCGGAAGTTCAACTTAACATCTCTTTGAAACAACGGTATATAAACAAGTAGCAAGGATAGGCAAATCTTCAAATGGGCATTTGAGATCTGGTGGGGGATTGTTAGAAATAATGGGGCTAATCCATTTAGGCCATGAGTATTTCAGATTTTCCCTAAATCTCAAAGCCCAAATTTGTGGCAGCCCATATGTGTTTGGGCCCATGTTTGTGGCAGCTCACATGGAAGTGGAGTGGGAGCTAAAGTTTAGTCCCACATGGAAAGTTGGAGGAGAGTTGCACCACCTTATAAGGTGGAGTGTTGCACCACTTTGTAAGTGAGTGAGAATAAGAGAGATACACACGCGCGCTCCTCCTCACGACGCCTTCACCGCATACGCCGCGCTCGCCTCGTCACACGCAGCGCCATGGGTTCTTGAGTTCTTGAGAATCTCGCCGAGCTGAAAATTGTGACGTGTCAAGCGGTTTAACCAAACCCGAGCGTGCGTAACGTGGACTCGGCCCGTTCGCCTCCGTTAGGGTTTCTGCCTCTATATAAAGTCTGCTTACTACCGCCACAACACCACCGAAAACCAATCTAGGGTTTTGCCTTCCTCTCTACTTGCGCCGTCACCGTAGTCTACTCCATCCCGCTTGCCGGCGGACGGGAGAGCAGTCTCGGAACCACTCGCTCTTGTGATCATGTACGGAGAGGCGAATAAGGTTTTTGGGAAGCGCTTCTGCTTGCCGAAGTTCTTCATCGGGTCGTCTTCCATCCAAGTCGGCGGTCTTTTCCCGTCTTAAATCGCCATCTGCTGCGATCACTCTTCCCCAAAATTTCTACTACGACAACCGAGCAGTCGTCTACGTGATCTGTTTGGTTATTCATCATGTTCTGCGAATGTATTAGGCTGTTTGTTTCCGATCATCCTGTTGTTTAGTACATCTAGTATGTTCGAGTTACATGAGCTAGTAGCTGGTTTTGTCATGATTTATATTATGAAATTAATCGTGAAAATTATGCCTAATAATCCAACAGAAACCACAATCCACTCCGATGGCTCGAACCTCAGGAATCATCCAAGGGGCCGTAGGTACGGTAATCGTGGAACATTTTTTCTCCGAGAAGGAGGCCTTCGGTTTCAGCTCCACGAGCAAACCATGTCTTTAGGGACAGGAGCAAAGCTTGCTTGCATATATCTATTTTACAGACTCTCCACATATATCAATAAATAAATCACGGTTGTATTTTTCACGTGATGTGAACTACTAGCAACAATGTCAAGATATTAGTCTGGAGTATCCTCAATCACACAGCTCAACAGTTCATGCGACTAGCAACAGTTACATGGATTAAAACATGCACCGAGTTTTCGCACTCATCTCCACACTTCCTAACGTACGAACCGACGAGACAGAAAGAATGGGGCAGTGTTGTCGCAGCCTTGCAACAGGGGTCCCTCTGGTCTGGTGGCAACTTGTGTGTTGACCGTCTGTGAACGCACGTACGATAGGAGCTCACCAACTGAAAAGGAAAGAGTTGTCCGAAGAGGGAAAAAACGGTCTCTCGTGAGTGAAGACTAGCAGCACTCTAGCTGACCAATCGGAAGATGGCGTTGGCATGCCGACGAGGGTGCACCAAAATTATTCCTAGTCGTAAGTTAGTTATTGTAACGACATGGAAAGGTATTTTTGTCTGAAGACTTCCGAGCTAGTCGCAGACCTGTTCCTCCATCTTGTAGTGTCTGCAAGTTTGGAATATATGTGAGAGGAGGTACATGTCGTATTGAAGAGTTATGGATGGACGTGACGCTTCCTGTGTGGACGAATTCGTACTGATGTAGGGGTACTATATACAATAGCACTCCCTCCGTTTTCAAAATATAAAATGTTTTATGTTTGTGAAGAAAATGAATCTAGACTTGTTTTAGTGTGTAGATTCATCCCAAAGTTGAGTGAATCTACATATTAAAATAAGTCTAGATTCATTTTCTTCACAAACCTAAAACATCTTATATTTTGAAACGGAGGGAGTACTAGCTTAGAAACATTCTCTCTCGGTCGAACATTTCAAGTGCGATGGTCAATAATAATGCACGATGCTAGTACTCATCAGATTCTATATAATCGTTTCCACTTTCCATGCATCAACTATTACTGTATTTCATTTTGGAGGAGGAAATGTAAGCTGCCCTATATGATTTGCATCCGTAGAAAGCGTTAAGGCCGGACGGATTTCCAGGGTTCTTTCTGTTTTGTCTGTGTTGGGATATTATATCAAGACGAACCTCACTCTTGCCATCAAGAAATTGGAGAGCCCACTGTCAGCACCGGGACATTCTCAACGCTGCTACCATGCTACTAAATCCCAAGTTCGATGGTGCTTGCCATCCTAATAAAGATCTTCGCCATATAAGCCTAGTTTGCAATTTCTCAAAGTTCTTTTAAAAAAGATGGACAAGAGGTTGTAGCCGAAGATGACAGTATTGATGTTTAGGTGAAAACCATACCACTCTTTAGACTCGGGTTCGTGTTTATATAGGCCAGAAAAATCCCCTGGCATGGTACATACATAAGAAGATGGGTATACCCGTGGAGTACTACTCCATACGGTAGATACACTATATATATAATACATGTTTAACAACCCTCTTAATCTAGACTTGTGCACATATTTAGCGTTTGAACTCATCTAAGTTTTTGATAGGAAGTGTTTTGGTAAAACCACCAACTTGATACTTGCTAGCTAGAAATAAATTTGACCTATAGACTTTTATTTCCTACTTGTTCTCTCACATAATGATAATCTATCTCTATATGTTTAATACAAGCATGAAAGATAGGATTTGCTGACAAGTAGGTAGCACCTAAGTTGTCACACCAAAGACATGGTTTTTCTTTCAACTTGATATCAAGTTCATTGAGAAGAGCTTCAACCCATATCAACTCAATAGTGACATTGGCTAGAGAGTCGTATTCAGCTTTGGTACTAGCACACGATATTGTTACTTGTTTGCGAGCACTCCAAGAAAATCAGAAGAAATATTGCAAACCCTCCAGTGGACCTTCTATCATCATGACAACTAGGTCAGTCTGCATCTGAAAAGGAACTCAAAAGAGTAAAATATGAACAAATGAATGCAATACCAATGTTAATGTATCTTTGGCATATCTCAGAATTCTCTTGGCAGCTGTCCAATGGGTTATTGTTAGAGCATGAAGATATCGACAAACTTTGTTAACTAAAAAAGACAAGTCTGGTCGTGTGAGAGTTAAATATTGAAGAGCATCAACTATACTTCTATATTGTGTAATATCCTCATGATCAAGAGGAGTTCCTTCATGCAAACATAATGCTCCGGTCGAAGTAAGTGCTGTAGGGGATGACTTGCAATTTGTCATACCAACTCTGGCTAGCAAATCCATGGCATATTTTTCCGATGCCAAAAGTAATCCATCTTGAATATTTGGGTATAGGAGAGAAAAATGTGGGTCGTGGTTTGACTTGCAATTTGTCATATCAAGATCGTAGGATTTGTTTGTAGGTCATACGTTTTGGTTGTAGATCGTAGTTGTGGTCGTGGTTTGGTTCTAGGGTTTTAGGAGATCGCTTGCAGCAGATTGGTCATGGAAGAGAGGGAGGCTCTGATACCATATTGATGTTTAAATGGAAACGATGCCTCTCTCAGGGCTCGGGTTCGTGTTTATATAGGCTAGGAAGAGCCTTGGCATGGCATGTATATAAGAAGATGGGTATATCGATGTAGTACTACTCCATGCGATATACACCATATAATACATTTTTAATAGATAGATCTTGTCGAGCCTTGTGAAAATGCAGTTACAAGAGGAAGAAGTATCAATGGTAACTTTGTCTATGTCCAAAGCTTTGCCAAGGCTATGAAGCAAGAGAAAAGGCTGAAGATCCTTCTAAAATTAGACACATCTAAGTCATTTGATTCGGTCTCTTGGGATTTCATGTTGTAGTTTTTATGATTCAAAGGGAGTTGCCTTCTCGTGGCTCACTTGGATCAGAACAACTCTTCCTTCTAGTTCCACTCCAATATTAGTCAATGGTGAGAAAATAAGCGCATATGCAGCCTAAGGCAACTTCTAGTTCCACTCCAATAATTAGTCAATGGTGAGAAAGTGAGCACATATGGGGCCCAAGGCAAGAGGATCCCTCTCTCTCCACACGGCCTTTTACTCCTTGGCACGTACTACATCTGTTCCTCAAAACAAGGCGTAACAAGTTATTCTGAAATTGATCAACATAAAGTTTGGTCAAGTTCATAGAAAAAATATCAATAAATATTATACTATGTAACCATAATGTGAAAACATATTTGGTATGCATCTAATAAAATTGATTTAACATAGTAGATGTTGATAGATTTTCTAAAAATCCGGTCAATCTTTACATGGTTTGATTTTTGATAATTTATACCCCATCTATTAGGGAACGTAGTGGTGTTATGAACGAATTTCATGATGATAACATACTCTTTCTTGGGGGCTTCTCCAAGAAGTCGCCCTCCCCTCAGCTTTCTGGGAAAGCCGGTCTAAAAAAAATTCGAGGCTTCCAAAATAGTTAAGGTTCAACAAATTTGGAAGCTTCGCAATTTTTTGAACCGGCTTCCCTAGAAAGCTGGTGGTAGGGCAGCTTCCGGGAGAAGCCACCAAAAGAACTGGGCCCTAGTCTAGGTTCGCGTCGCATCAACTTCCTCACATCCATATATTCTCATGATGTCATGATCTTCCTCAACCAAATTCAAGACATTGAAGATTGACTAGATCCTTAAGTTATTTAGTGATGCCACGAGGCAATGAACTAATTTTAGTTAAAGAAAATTGATTACACTTTGCTGCAATGACCTCAATATACTAATGCTCTACAAATGGTTCTTGGTTTTCCAATTTCCTTCTTCTCATGCTCATATTTAGACAGTCGATCCAAGAAAATCTTTCTTGCCTACAATGGGTAAATCTACTGCCAAGTTTGTGGATTGCTGAGGAAGTTGAAAAGATAGTTCAAGTGGCATCACAGGAGGAGCTGGTGGCCGAAAAAGGTGTTGGCGGGTCCGAGGAGGCGATGATCAGGGATCAACGAGGCATGAGCGAAAAGGCGATGACTTTCGATCTGGTAGTTGATCCGGCTGCATCCCGCATGTTTGTCCACAAGTTTTCGGCAAATAGATCTTTTTTGCGGGTCTTTGACTGCCCTGGGTATAGAAGAGACAAATGTGGGTAATTTACTAATTTAACCGAAGGGGTATGTGTAAGTGTGATGGGTATGCTGCTAGAGCACCAAATTAAACGATGCTATTATCACTTTATATATTATAGTTAATATAAGGAAGCAAAGGTATGCTGTTGGAGATATTGTAACATCCCCAAAAAATTCAAATTTTAGAATGTTAAAATAAGTTAAAAAATTCTCAGGAATTTAAATTTTTGTGGATTTATTAAAAAAAAATCTCAAACAAGCTCGGGAGCGGCGGAAGCAAGTCGAACTGTGGGTCCGCCCTCCCCGCCTGAATCGAGATCCCTCTTCCGCTCTTCTTCGTCGTCGTCGTCGTCTCGTGCTCGCAGTCGCAGGTCCTCCTCACCTACCCATCCCAGCGGATAAACCCCCCAGCCGCAGCCGGAGCCGGCGGGCCGGACAAGGCCGGCCGCGGCGGCGATGCAGGCGCCGGAGTCCCCCTCCTCCTCCTCCGCGCCGGTCCTCCTCAACATCGGTCGGTCCCTTCCCCACTCCTCGGGATTCGCCGCTCCTGTCTGGCCCCTCTGCCCGTGCGGGCTCGGATTCGAGGCTTATTACTGCGGTGTTGGCTATGGCGCAGGTGGGAAGAAGTACGCGACCACCGTCGAGACGCTCACGCAGCGGGAGCCCGACTCCATGCTCGCCGCCATGTTCAGCGGCAGGCACACCCTCCCGCGCCACCCCACGACGGTACGATCCCTCGACGGTGCTCTGTCTCTCGTCGCCGTTTTCTGTGGCGGCTGTAGTCTCAGAGGATGAATGGGTGCAGGGGGCGGTCTTCGTGGACCGGGACGGGAAGCATTTCAGGCACATCCTCAATTGGCTAAGGGATGGTTCCATCCCCGTGCTCTCCGAGTCCGAGTACCAGCAACTCTTGAAAGAGGCGGAGTACTACCAGTTACTTGTAATCGAATTAGAAAGTCTCAATTGTACTTCAGATTCACTTCGAATCAGCAGACGTCACAGGATGCTGCTTTGTTTTGTAGGGTTTGGATGATTACATAAATGAGAAATTGGCTAGCAAAAAGGCTGAAAATTCGGCCTCGGCGGAGGCTGAATTGACACGCAAAGATGTGATCAAGTGCATCCAAGCCCAGAAAATCAGATTTCGCGGCGTGAATCTATCTGGCCTTGATCTATCTAAGCTTGTAAGGTTTTAGGAAGACTCACTTCTTGTTGTTCTGTTTTGACATTACTGATTACAACTGCAATTTCTCTACTTAGTAAGCTTATATTTACTTGCACTATTGTAAATGCATTGTTGATACACCGCAGGACTTATCAGAGGTGGACTTCAGCTATGCATGCATTGAGAGGACCAATTTTTCTTGTGCTAATCTCCATAAAGCAAAGTTTAGGGTAATAATTATCACTCACACCAATATTCTGCACAGCCAGTTATCTTTTTTATATGCAGCACTAGCCCTTTAAAATCTGTTTTTAGCGTTCCAACACAGTTTCACCAGCTAAAAGGAACAGTCTAAGAAATTCTTTTATGGAATTTGAAATACTGTATCGTAATGCATTGCCCTGCATATTCTTTGCAGCTAGTGGAAGCTGCACGTTCCTCATTTGATCAGGCAAATTTACACGAGTAAGAGACACCATTGAGCTTCTTGTGGTCTTGTAATAGTATATTTTCTTCCCTCTACTCTTTGTATGGGTGCCTAAGAATCTGGTTAACTATCCATTTCCACCTTTTTACGCCAATTTTAGTGTGTAGATGCTGTTTTTAAGTGATCATATTTGGAAATAACAGGTGTGAGTTTACTGGGGCAAATCTTCAAGAAGCTGTCCTAGATAGAGCAAACATTCAAAGTGCAAACTTACAAGGTATATAATCTCTTGCCCTATCATGTTTAAGTTAATCGCATCTTATTTTGTGTTCCTATTTATGTTTATACACTCATGGTATTGCTACAAAAAATCTCATGCTTGTCATGTCTCTACATTTCCTTGCCTTCAATAACCACTGTATCAATAGAGTAAATCTTTATTAACTGTACTATGTTAAGCTATCATTTTCCCGCTTCCCTTTGTTGTGTGCAAGGATTTCTAATCATATACTTGAAACTATTCTTATAAGATGCCATGATTCATAAAAATAAGTACAAATTGATTGAGTTAACAGGATGATTTTACAGATGCATGCTTAGCAGGATGTAGCTGCATCGAAACAGATCTCCGCTCCTCGCATTTACAGGTTTACAAGTTATTGTGATCAGTAATCTCGTCATAAACATTCCGTTTTTCCTGTTGAAACTCTCTGCTGACATATTAAGTTGATGTTTAATATACCAAGAAATCATAATGAGCATGCATAGCCAAAGCATAACTGTTAGATGGTAGTTCTGCTATCAATGGCACTTAAAGTGTCCATTTTCCACCCCTGCCCTTTGTAGCATCCAAAATATGTAGACAGAATCTTGCACATGCCTAAAGTATTAATTGCATACAGCATACATGTCTATTTGTCCTCACGGGTCCATGTCGATCTTCCCTAGATAGTCACGTGTGCAGAAGTTTCCTATGGAGTGGTTTTAGTAATCTTAAAACCAATGTTTGGGTGCTGATTATTCATTTCCAGTATTTTCCCAAAGTATTAACTGCATTCAGGACAGGTCTATCTGTTTGTCCACATAAGTCTGTGTTGTTCTTCCCTGGATAGTCACATGTAGAAGCTTCCTATAAAGTTGTATTGAGTAATTGAAAATCTTTCGATATTGGGTGTTAATTATTCGTTTCCTGTATATCTTATTTTCAATTTGAATTAATTTTTCAGAGTGCTAATCTTACGGGTTCTGATTTGAATGGAGCTAATCTGGAAGGGGCCAATCTCAAGGTAAAATAACGCTGTGATAGAAATAATATTTATAAGAAAATCTGACAGTACAGTCTGTTGATAATCTTGTTTATATTAAGTGTGGCATAAGATCCTGTTGTTGAACTTACTGTCGACTTAACAGAAAAAATCTGTTGCAAATCTTACACCCTTTATGTAGTATGTGCCTCCAGAAGCTTAGATTTTAGTAGTAGTGAAATTGATTTCTTCCTTTGCATGATAGCATGGAGTACCCATTATGTTACTTTGTCCAAAATCATGACTGTTCGACATGTGTTGTAAGCCATGTGGTTTAGTTATTCTGTTTGCTGAAGCGTGCGTAGATGAAGGACATCAGCAACGTCAACCCGGTGCCGTCAGCATGTCATTCTTACCACTATGCTAATCTAGTCTGATTTGCAGGGGGCTAAGTTGTCCGGTGCAAACTTGCAGGGCGCAAATCTTCAGCGAGCCTACTTGAGAGAAGTTGATTTGCGTGAAACTGTATGTTGTCCTGTTTGCTATTAATTGTTTTACCTTAATAGTGAATACTTCACACATGTTTCGAACCATTTATCAACTTCAATTATTTTACAAATACAGAATAATCGATTCCTATATATAACAACTATAAAACCTGAACTGTCTCACATTCTTCTGTGCAAGTCCTGATGTTGATATCATGATACCCCACCAAAAAAAGGTTTAAATCTGTATCTTAAACTATGTATTTTTTTGGTAACAGGATTTAACTGGTGCTAGGCTTGGAGGAGCAAATCTGCTTGGAGCTATCAGATAACACAACAAGAGAAGGCTCATATAGCATGTACACTTTACAAATTGAACTGTCACCTGCAATGTGCGTGTAGTTTTGGTTTTAGTGATCACGGCGGAGAGGAGCAGTACATCAGGAAAACATCGAAAGACTCGAATGTAAATGAGTGCGCCAATGGTTGTGGAGGCGTACGGTGTTCCAAAAGTCATACAAGCTGGGGTAAATAGTTTGTTGCTGTCGGTCCTCAGTGTTGATTGTTGTACATTGAGTTGCTGTGTCGAACTCCTGTAGCTAAAATTCGGTGAGGCTGTAGCTGGTTAGATATCAACGCCATATCACCATTGTGCATGCTTTGAAAACGTGTGAAGTTCCTGCGTATTGGGGTGTTGTTGTGGATAAACATATCTGAACTGTAATTGGGGGCTATTGTGTATGTTGTTTCTGGGTGGAGAGTAGAGAACAAAGTACATGGTATTCTTGTCATTTGCTCGTCGTTTACTCCTAGTTTCTTTCAGGTACTCACGTGGATAGAATATTTACACATTTTGCTGGCGGCTCTGTCGCCAAATCTTTACGAAGGTGAATGCTTTTGTGGTCAGTAGTGAGAGGCCAACGGAGATGTTTCAGCTGAAGGATCTATCAACCATTCAACCAGGCTAGCGCCGCGGTGGAGAGCAGTGATTGCTCTGAGTGAAGTGAAGAGATACTAAAGAGAGCTCTCGCTCGTGTCAGTCTTGGAGGCGACTTGAGGCCCCAAACCCTATGGCCGCCCCTCCCCCTCCCCCGCCTCACCACTCCTAGACGCAGCCGGTGGGCAACCCCTGTGACTGCTGATGAAAGCAGCTGCTAGGTTGTCCTTGCTCCATTCTCAGGGGCGGGGAGCTCTAGGTTTGAGGTGGCAGCCTTGCGCAGAGAGGGTGGTAGTTGGCGGTCGTCGGTGCTACAAACTGTGCTCCTCGGCTGCGTGGGTGGTGAGGTGTCCCATTTTCGGAGGCGGGGAACTCTAGAATTGAGGTGGCACCTAGGGCGGCGGTTGGTGGTCGTTAGTGCTGCAGTCCATGCTCCTCGTCTGTGTGGGCGGCGAGGTGGCGGCGGGCGTGGGTGTGGTGCCGAGGTCGCCCCAATTAATGGGCCTCCAATGCCAGATTTGAAGATGTTGCTTGCCCCTGCGCTTCTCGTCTCATCTCTCGGTTCGACTGCTAGTAGGTGTCGGCGGGGCTCTAGACCAGAAACACTTGGCCGATGGCGACGACTACCTTCGACGACGCTACATGCGTCATTCCCTCCTTGGAGGGGCTCTTTGAGATAGCGGGGTTGGTGGATGAGCTCGGCAGTGGATGGTAGGTAGCTGGTAGCGGTTGCTTTCTCTTAGGTGTCGCGGTGATGTGGCTGGCAATGTTCTCACGATACTCTTCTTCCCTGGAGGTGTCTGCTCGCCGGCTAGTCGGTCCTTGAGCCTGGGCGAGAGGGGAAGTGCTCCCCTCTTTGGTAGACGGTACTTCCTAGTGGTCAATATGATCTGCGATTTCTGGTCATGTTTGGCGGCATCAGCACAATTTTTCACCGCATCTTCTTTGGCATCTTCTCCTGGTTGCTTATGTCTTGTGCGTTGTGGTTGGTTCTACGGTGAATCGGTGATGTTTGTGGGTGGTAAGGAGGTAGTAGTTCTCAGAGTCCTCCGTATTGGTAGCATGTTTTTCAATGTCCATGTGTCCTTAGCAAGGAAAGAAATAGCGTGCTATTTCTTTTAGCGTGGCCCTTCTCCAAACGCTATGCAAGTTATAGCGTGCTAATAGCGCGTTATTTTTTAGAATAGCATGTGTAAAAAAGTTAAAAAATTAAGGTCTAGCATGTATTACTAGGGATTTCAGTAGCTATTTTTTAAAGTAATACATGCATAACCAATTAACTAGTAGTGGCAAAATGACAAAGTTTGCTTGACATCCGATGCAGGACAAGTTAGAGGACAAGACCTATGTTAGGTCAGCTCACTAGTCGAGAACTTGAGATGCGCGTCCTCTGGTGCTTCAGTGTGTTTGGTGGACATGCCAAGTAGAGAGGCGGCCGACCGGCTGGACCTAAAGGAGACCGGCTGGACCTAAAGGAGACAGGCGTTGCAGTCTGTCAGCAGCCACCACCTCATGTGGGGAGGGAGAACCGGGGAATAGGATGGAGTTGACATAGATTTAGATGTAGAGTGTTGGGCGTGTGGAGTCGTGGACTCAGTGATCTTATGTGGTGACGCTATATTCATAGATTTTTTTAGCGACGCTATTGCGTTGTGACGTTATAGCGTATTTAGCGTCGCTAAAACGTAATTAGTGTCATAGCGAGAAGATTTTGCATAGCGTAGCGTTCACGTTCCAAATATGCTATAGCGCCGCTATAGCGAAGAAATAGCGCGCTATTTTTTTCTATGGTCCTTAGAGTGAGCTGCTCCACTTCTGATAGGCGCGACATCCTTTGATCCAGGCGAGTAGGCAAAGTGATTTCTCGGAGGTGGAAGCGGATGGAATTGCGACATGGATTGGTCCCCCAACGGTTGACAATGGCGTTTGTTTCCTCAGTGGCGCTCTTCATTCATTGATTTCACTTCTTCTATAGCCGGATCATGAGGCTAGAGAAGGGCCTCAATGCTATAATGTTATAGTGATCTAGGGTTTAGAGGGCACCAAGGGGAGAGTGTAGCCGGCGACTAGGGTTTGGGATCCTCCCAATTCGGCGAGTTGGTGGTGCCCTAGGTGGCGGCAGCAGCAGGGGTGGTGGCGCCGGCGGCTTAGGGTTAGGGTTTTGGGGTGTGCGAGGTGTAGGGAAGAGGGGCATCCCTGCCCCTCCTTTTATAGGTGGGAGGGCGCGGCTTGGGAGGAGGGAGTCCTCCCCCAAGTCCTCCTCCTTGTCCAGCGGGTGGAGGGAGAGGAACTCCTCCCCAAGTAGGTTTCCTACTCTCCCTCCACCAAGCAAACTTGCCGTTTGACTTTTCAAATTGGCGTTTGACTTTTCAAACTAGGATTTGCTTTCTCCCTTTATTTTGCCCAGCCATGATACCTAGTACATGATGCAACCATTCCACATTGTCATGACACATTCATCTACCCTTCCCTCGGAGTGGGACCTTCCGAACCTTCTAGAACATTCCCGATGAAAACACCTAATCATTCCCCAACTCAAAACATGACTTTCCTTATATGAATCTTATTCTCCGGACCATTCGGATCTCCTCGTGATATCCGGATCCCATCCGAGACTCAACAACATTCCGTCTCTTACTCATCATTCCATAACTACTCAACCACATGAATCCTTAAGTGTGTCTCCCTACGGTTCGTGAATTATGCGGACATGATCGAGACACTTCTCGATCAATAACCAATAGAGGAATCTGGAAATTCATATGGCTTCCACATATCTCTCGATTACTTTGCGATCGAATGAACCACTTACATACGATACCAATTTCCCTTTGTCTCACGATAGTTTACTTATCAGGGTTTTGATCGTCGGTATCTCTGCATACCTAGTTCAACCTTGTTACCGATAAGTACTCTTTTCTTGTTCCGTGGTATGTGATCCCTTGTGAGCGAGTCACATGCTTGCAAGATAATTGGATGACATTCCGAGAGGGCCAGTATATCTATTCGTCATATGGATGGACAAATCCACTCTTGATCCATGTGTCTCAACCCATACTTTCTCAACACTCAATGCCACCTTTATAGCCACCCGATTACGGTGTGGTGTTTGATGTCATCAAAGCATCCTTCCGGTGATGGTGATAAGCATGATCTCATGGTCGAAGGAATTAGGTTACTATGTATCGTAAAGCTTATAGCAATTGAACTATTAAAATGACTTGATCTTTATGCTACGCTTATCTATAGGAGTATGTCCATCATACCATTCTCCTAATGATATGATCTTGTTGTTAATAACATATCAATGTTCATGATAGGGAAACCACAATCATCTATTAACCAACAAGCTAGTATTATGAAGAGGCTTTACTAGGGACTCTAATTTAGTTTACAAATCACACAAGTATTAATGTTTCCTGGTCAATACTATTATAGCATGAATGTAAACATTTATCATAAACACAAAGATATAATAATAACTACATTTATTATTGCCTCTAGGGCATATCTCCAACAGTCTCCCACTTGCACTAGAGTCAACTAATCTAGATTACATGGTAATATACCGAACACCCATGGCAGTTTGGTGTTGGTCATGTTTTGCCCTCGGGAGAGGTTTAGTCAACGGATCCGCCACATTTAGATCTGTGTGTACTTTGCAAATCTTTATGTCACCATCTTGGACATGTTCTCGAATAGCGTGAAAACGTAGCTTGATGTGCTTCAGCTTCTTATGTGACCTTGGTTCTTGCGCATTGGCTATGGCGCCCATGTTATCACAGTAGATAGACATTGGGTCCAACGCACTTGGAACCACAACGAGCTCTGTAATGAACTCCTTCATCCATATTGCTTCTTGTGAAGCCTCCGAAGCAGCTATGTATTCCGATTCAGTTGAAGATCTCGCCACAATGCTTTGCTTTGCACTCCTCCAGCTAACCGCTGCACCATTCAAAGTAAATACGTATCCAGATTGAGATTTAGAATCATCCGAATCGGTGTTCCAACTAGCATCGGTGTAACCATTAACAACTAGTTGTTCATCACCTCCATAATAAAGAACCATATCCTTAGTTCTTCTCAAGTACTTAAGAATGTTTTTGACCGCTGTCCAATGATCCACTCCTGGATCACTTTGATATCTGCTAGTTAAACTAACAACATATGCAATGTCGGGTCTAGTACATAGCATGACATACATTAGAGATCCTATGGCTGAGGCATAGGGAGTCTTACTCATCCTTTCTCTATCTTCTGCTGTTGCTGGACTTTGAGTTTTACTCAAGGTCGTATTGGGCAACATGGGCAAGAACCCTTTCTTGCTATCTTCCATTCCAAACCTCTTTAGAAATTTGTCTAAATATGTACTTTGTGACAATGATATTAGGCGTCTCGATCTATCTCTATAAATCTTTATGCCTAATATGTAAGCTGCTTCACCAAGATCTTTCATTGAAAAACTATTGTTCAAATATTCCTTGACACTATTAAGAAGGTCTACATCATTCCCAATCAATAATATGTCATCTACATATAGTATTAAGAATGCTACACAGCTCCCACTCACTTTCTTGTAAATACAAGATTCTCCATAAGTTTGTATAAAACCAAAACTTTTGATTACCTTATCAAAACGTTGATTCCAACTTCGGGATGCTTGCTTCAACCCATATATGGACCGTTGAAGTTTGCATAACGTGTTAGCATCTTTAGGATCGACAAAACCTTTGGGTTGCATCATATACAACTCTTCATCAATGTCTCCATTGAGGAACGCCGTTTTGACATCCATCTGCCATATCTCATAATCGTAATATGCAGCGATTGCTAACATAATCCTCACAGACTTTAGCTTCGCTACTGGTGAGAAAGTATCATCGTAGTCAACTCCTTGAATTTGTCGAAACCCTTTTGCGAAAAGTCGAGCTTTATAGACAGTTACATTACCATCAGCATCTGTTTTCTTCTTGAAAATCCATTTGTTCTCGACCTTCCACCATCCGGTAAGTCCACCAAAGTCCATACTTGGTTTTCGTACATGGATCCAATTTTGGATTTCATGGCTTCTTGCCATTTATTGGAATCTGGGCTCATCATTGCTTCCTCATATGTCGCAGGGTCATCGGTGTTGTCCACCAACATGACACTCATAACGGATCATACCAATGGAGTGGTACGAGTTCTCGTTGACTGCGAGGTTCTCAGAGCAACTTCAAGTTTCATGATCATCATCATTAGCTTCCTCTCTTATTGGTGTAGGCGCCATAGGAACTACTTCGGTCTTTGCGCTACTTAAGTTCGAGAGAAGGTTCAACAACCTCGTCGAGTTCTACTTTCCTTCCAGTCACTTCTTTCGAGAGAAATTCCTTCTCTAAAAAGGATCCATTCTTGACAACGAAGATTTTGCCCTCGGATCTATGATAGAAGGTATACCCAATAGTTTCCTTCGGGTATCCTATGAAGACGCATTTTTCCGCTTTGGGTTCAAGCTTGTCCGGCTATAACTTCTTTACATAGGATTCGCAACCCCAAACTTTAAGGAGCGACAATCTAGGTTTCTTCCCAAACCATAATTCATACGGTGTCATTTCAACGGATTTAGATGGTGCCCTATTTAAAGTGAATGCGGCTGTTTCTAATGCATAACCCCAAAACGATAGCGGTAAATCTGTAAGTGACATCATAGAACGAACCATATCTAAGAGAGTTCGATTACGACGTTCGGACACACCATTACGTTGTGGTGTTCCCGGCGGTGTCAATTGTGAAAGTATTCCGCATTTCTTTAAATGCTCGCCAAACTCGTAACTTAGATATTCACCTCCACGATCAAAACGTACAAATTTAATCTTCTTGCTACGTTGATTCTCTACCTCACTTTGAAATTCCTTAAACTTCTCGAAAGTTTCGGACTTATATTTCATGAAATAGATATACCCATATCTACTCAAGTCATCGTGAAGGTAAGAACATAACGATAACCACCGCGCGATGCTACACTCATTGGACAACACACATCGGTATGTATGATTTCCAACAAGTCCGTAGCTCGCTCCATCATACTAGAAAATGGAGTCTTAGTCATTTTACCCATCAGACATGCTTCGCATCTTTCAAGTTATTCGAAATCAAGTGATTCAAGAAGTCCATCAGAATGGAGTTTCTTCATACGCTTCACTCCAATGTGACCAAGACGACAGTGCCACATATAGGTGAGTTATCGCTCAATTTCAAACGTTTTAGCTTCAATGTTATTAATATGTGTATTTCCACTATCGAGATTCAATAAGAATAGACCATCTATCAAAGGTGCATGTGCATAAAACATATTACTCATATAAATCGAACAACCATTATTCTCGAACTTAAACAAGTAACCGTCTCGCAATAAACATGATCCAGATATAATGTTCATGCTCAACGTAGGCACCAAATAATAATTATTTAAGTATAAAACTAATACCGATGGTAGATGAAGAGGTAGCGTGCCGACCGCGATCACATCAACCTTTGATCCATTTCCAACGCGCATCGTCACCTTGTTCTTCGCTAGCTTCCATTTATTCTGCAGTACCTGTTTCGAGTTACAAATATGAGCAACCGAACTAGTATCAAATACCCAGGCACTACTATGAGTACTAGTGAGATACACATCAATAACATGTATATCGGATATACCTTTCTTCTTGATGTTGCCGTTCTTCAAATCCGCCAAGTACTTTGGGCAATTCCGCTTCCAGTGACCCTCTCCCTTGCATTACAAGCACTCAGTATCAGGCTTAGGTCCAACATTGGTCTTCTTCGCCGGTGCTGCAACTTTTTACCACCCTTCTTGAAGTTTCCCTTTTGCTTAGACTTGCCTTTCTTGAATTTGGTGGTATTATTGACCAACAACACTTGATGCTCTTTCTTGATCTCCACTTCTACAGATTTCAACATGGAGAAGAGTTCTGGCAACGTCTTGTTCATGTTTTGCATATTGTAGTTCATCACAAAGTTCTTGTAACTTGGTGGTAGTGATTGGAGGACACAGTAAATCCCCAAAGCATTAGGAATCACTATACCCAAGCTTTGGAGTTTGTTTGTGTGCCCAGACATCTTAAGCACGTGCTCACTGACGGAGCTGCCCTCTTCCATCTTGTAGTTAAAGAATTTTTCAGAAGCCTCATAACTCTCAACTGCTGCGTGAGCCTCAAATATCATTTTGAGTTCACAGACAATATCATGTGGGTCATGGTTCTCAAACCTTTTCTGAAGCTCCGATTACAAACCATACAAGATAGCACACTAAACTGTGGAGTACTGATTCTTCCGAGTGAGGTAAACATTCTTTACTTCATCGGTAGCATCACCGCAGGTCACCAATGGTGCATCCAAAGACATAGGTCAAATTACCAAAGATAGAGGACAATCCTCAAATTGTGGAACCAATCCATGAGTTGCTTCCATTGTTTTTCAACTTTTCTTTCTCTAGGAACGCATTAAAATTGATGGTAGGGGCCGCCATTGATCTACAACATATTTGCAATAATTTAGACTAAGTTTATGACAAATTGAGTTCTAATTAATAGTTAAATTAATCTAGGTGAACTCCTACTCAAAACAATATCCCTCACATTGTTTTAGTGATCACACGAACCAAATCCACCACATCAAAACCGATCATCACGAGTGTTGATGTAGCTTCAATGAAGAACAATCGACATGTTCATCATATCTACTATATGACTCATGCTTTACCTTTCGGTGATCCGTGTTCCGAGACCATGTCTGTACATGCTAGGCTCGTCAAGATCAAACCTTAGCTTCCGCATGAGCAAATCTGGCTTGCTCATGTTGTATACACTTGCAGAATCTAACACACCCGATCATCACATGGTGCTTCGAAACAACAAGCTTTAGCAACGGTGCTTACTAAGGATGAACACTTTAAAACTTGAAATTTATGTGCATGAGGGATCATCTTATAATGCTACCATCGTTAACTAAGCAATACAAGATGCATAAAGGATTAACATCACATGCAATTCATAATATGTGATATGATATGGCCTTTCTTCTTGTGCTTTCGATCTCCATCTTCAAGCACGAACATGATATCCATCATCACCGGCATAGTGTCAAGGTCAATGGCGCCGTTTCATGGTTGTCGTCCACCAGCTCCAACTATTACAACTACTTTGAATAGACACGCGGGTCTTAACAGAATTTAAAGACAACCATATGGCTCCTGCCAGTTGCCAACTTACAATAAGGAACATTGCATACATCAAATATAATCACAATCATGGCCATATCACATCACAACACACCCCTGCAAGACAAAGTTAGACGCCTATAATTTTCTTTGCATATTTTACGTGGTTTGGGGCTTTCAATAAGTGTCGATCTAACTTACGGACAAGAACCACAACGTTGATGTTTGAACTATCAAGTTCCTATTGTAAATTGGATCTATACTATAATGGGAGAGACAGACACCCGCAAAGCCACTTATGCAATACAAGTTGCATATTGAGCGTGGAGCAAGTCTCATGAACGATGTCATGTAAGGTTAGCCCGGGCTGCTTCGTCCCATCATACCGCAAGATGCAAAGTACACAAGAAGCAATTGATAATAAAAGCACCACCGCCCACAATGACCATTGTGTTCTACTCGTGCAACAGATCTACATATAAACAGCTCGATACCCTTTGTGGGGTTCGTAGCATGGAAAAACAAAAAAATTATACCGCATGCAAATAAACAAGCCAAGATCTATCTACTAGATTGTAGCAACGAGTCGATAGAGGAACTCGCCCTCGAAGATTCCAAAGCGGTTAACGAGAGCAGATTCTCGTGGGTGATGTAGTCGTACTCTTGCCGATCTCAAGATCGCGTGGACGATCCTTCCGGCTGCGTTCGGCGCTCTTCCATGATCGTCACACGTTGATTTCGATGAAGACCTTCCTCTCCTTGTTCCAAAGAAAATGGAGGTTGTATCACTCCTCGCGATTCCCAAGGCGACCGCGTGGTACCCAAGTAGAGGAAGATCTCGCAGGGCTTCGCCTTAAGCCGGAGCGAGTATGGTGGACTATGAGAGAGGCCTTGGCGATCTAGGGTTTAGAGGGCACCAAGGGGAGAGTGTAGCCGGCGGCTAGGGTTTGGTATCACCCCAATTTGGCGATTTTGTGCCCTAGGTGGCGGCGGCGGGGGCAGCAGCAGGGGTGGTGGCGCCGGTGGCTTAGGGTTAGGGTTTTAGGGTGTGAGAGGTGTAGGGAAGAGGGGCAGCCCTGCCCCTCCTTTTATAGGTGGGAGGGCACGGCTTGGGAGGAGGGAGTCCTCCCCCAAGTCGGCCTCCGTGGCCGGCGGGTGGAGGGAGAGGAACTCCTCCCCAAGTAGGTTTCCTACTCTCCCTCCACCAAGCAAACTTGCCGTTTGACTTTTCAAATTGGCGTTTGACTTTTCAAACTAGAATTTGATTTCTCCCTTTATTTTGCCCAGCCATGATACCTAGTACATGATGCAACCATTCCACATTGTCATGACACATTCATGTACCCTTCCCCTCCAGAGTGCCGGACCTTCCGGAACCTTCTAGAACATTCCTGATGAAAACACCGGAATCATTCCCCAACTCCGAAACAGGACTTTCTTTATATGAATCTTATCCCATCCGAGACTCCTAACAACATTCCATCTCTTACTCATCATTCCATAACTACTCAACAACATCGAATCCTTAAGTGTGTCTCCCTACGGTTCGTGAATTATGCGGACATGATCGAGACACTTCTCCAATCAATAACCAATAGAGGAATATGAAAATTCATATGGCTCCCACATATCTCTACGATTACTTTGCGATCAAATGAACCACTTACATACGATACGAATTTCCCTTTGTCTCACGATAGTTTACATAACCGAGGTTTTGATCGTCGGTATCTCTGCATACTGTTGGAGATATGCCCTAGAGGCAATAATAAATGTAGTTATTATTATATCTTTGTGTTTATGATAAATGTTTACATTCATGCTATAACAGTATTGACCAGGAAACAATAATACTTGTGTGATTTGTAAACTAAATTAGAGTCCCTAGTAAAGCCTCTTCATAATACTAGCTTGTTGGTTAATAGATGATTGTGGTTTCCTTATCATGAACATTGAGATGTTATTAACAACAAGATCATATCATTAGGAGAATGGTATGATGGACATACTCCTATAGATAAGCGTAGCATAAAGATCAAGTCATTTTAATAGTTCAATTGCTATAAGCTTTCTGATACATAGTAACCTAATTCCTTCGACCATGAGATCATGCTTATCACCATCACCGGAAGGATGCTTTGATGACATCAAACACAACACCATAACTGGGTGGCTATAAAGGTGGTATTGAGTCTTCGGAAAGTATGGGTTGAGACACATGGATCAAGAGTGGGATTTGTCCATCCATATGACAGATAGCTATACTCTTGGCCCTCTCGGTGGAATGTCATCCAATAAGCTTGCAAGCATGTGACTGGCTCACAAGGGATCACATACCACGGGAAAGAGAAAAGAGTACTTATCGGTAACAAGGTTGAACTAGGTATGCAGAGATACCGACGATCAAAACCTCGGATAAGTAAACTATCGTGACACAAAGGGAAATTGGTATCGTATGTAAGTGGTTCATTCGATCGCAAAGTAATCGTATAAATATGTGGGAGCCATATGAATTTCCAGATTCCTCTATTGGTTATTGATCGGAGAAGTGTCTCGATCATGTCCGCATAATTCACGAACCGTTGGGAGACACACTTAAGGATTCAATGTTGTTGAGTAGTTATGGAATTATGAGTAAGAGATGGAATGTTGTTCGGAGTCTCGGATGGTATCCGGGATATCTCGAGTAGATCCGGAATGGTCCGGAGAATAATATTCATATAAGGAAAGTCCTGTTTCGGAGTTGGGGAATGATTCTGGTGCTTTCATCGGGAATGTACTAGAAGGTTCCGGAAGGTCCGGCACTCTGGAGGGGAAGGGTACATGAATGTGTCATGACAATGTGGAATGGTTGCATCATGTACTAGGTATCATGGCTGGGAAAAATAAAGGGAGAAATCAAATCCTAGTTTGAAAATTCAAACGCCAATTTGAAAAGTCAAACGTCAAGTTTGCTTGGTGGAGGGAGAGTAGGAAACCTACTTGGGGAGGAGTTCCTCTCCCTCCACCCGCCGGCCAAGGAGGCCTACTTGGGGGAGTACTCCCTCCTCCCAAGCTGCGCCCTCCCACCTATAAAAGGAGGGGCAGGGCTGCCCTTCTTCCCTACACCCAACACCATCCAAACCCTAACCCTAGCCGCCGGCCTCCTGCAAGTCGTCGCCGTCCCTAGGGTTTCTCCTAGCCGCCGACTTGGGGGTTCCCCAAGCCCTATAAGCCGGCCAAGCTCCGCACCTTGGTGCCTTCTAAACCCTAGATTGCTAAGGCCTCTCTCATAGTCCACCATACTCGCTCCGGCTTAAGATGAAGCCCTGCGAGATCTCCCCTCTACTTCCGGTACCACGTCGTCGTGCTGCCGGAATCGCGAGGAGAGTGCTACAACCTCTGCTGCCTTCTGGAACAAGGGAGAGGAACGTCTTCATCGAGTACCGAACGTGTGATCATTGGAAAGCGGCCGAACATTGGGAAGGATCGTCTACACGATCTTGAGATCGGCAAGAGTACGACTACATCACCCACGAGAATCTGCTCTCGTTAACCGCTTTGGAATCTTCGAGGGTGAGTTCCTCTATCGACTCGTTCCTACAATCTAGTAGATAGATCTTGGCTTGTTTGTTTGCATGCGGTAGAATTTTTTTGTTTTCCATGCTACGAACCCCTACACATACCTAGTTTAACCTTGTTACCGATAAGTACTCTTTTCTCATTCCCGTGGTATGTGATCCCTTGTGAGCCAGTCACATGGTTTCAAGATAATTGGATGACATTCCACCGAGAGGGCCCAGAGTATATCTATCCGTCATATGGATGGACAAATCCCACTCTTGATCCATGTGTCTCAACCCATACTTTCCGAACACTCAATGCCACCTTTATAGCCACCCAGTTACGGTGTGGTGTTTGTTGTCATCAAAGCATCCTTCCGGTGATGGTGATAAGCATGATCTCATGGTCGAAGGAATTAGGTTACTATGTATCAGAAAGCTTATAGCAATTTAACTATTAAAATGACTTGATCTTTATGCTACGCTTATCTATAGGAGTATGTCCATCATACCATTCTCCTAATTATATGATCTTGTTGTTAATAACATCTCAATGTTCATGATAGGGAAACCACAATCATCTATTAACCAACAAGCTAGTATTATGAAGAGGCTTTACTAGGGACTCTAATTTAGTTTACAAATCACACAAGTATTAATGTTTCCTGGTCAATACTATTATAGCATGAATGTAAACATTTATCATAAACACAAAGATATAATAATAACTACATTTATTATTGCCTCTAGGGCATATCTCCAACATTAAGGAGTCGCAAAACTTCTATTAGGTTCTTATCTTAGATTTTGTCTATCTCGGAGTCTAGTTCTTCACACAATAGAAAATCTGAATCATGTATACGGAGCATATGGTGGTTTAGAATTGCTTAGGAATTCATTGATATAGTGACTTTAAAAGTTCTAGGGGGGCTCATATACTCCTCTTTTTTCTCTATCGAGCTGCTTTCCCTCAATCTACTCATCCAACCCTCTTCATGAACTTGTACGATCAATGCCACAAAGATAACAAACTCGATTATCGAATATATAAGGAAAGGGGCGATGTTTTGGCACCAGATATCTGGGTGTGTGGAAAGAGCAGCTATGAAAAGCGGAAAAACCATCGAAAAACGATGGTTGCTTGTGAAGGTTTCTATAGAATTGCCCCTTTCTGCCCTTTCCTCTATTTGTTCCTTTCAGGAAGTGGCCATTTAGTCCATGGTCCGTTGGATGGTCGGTGCAAGGCCATAAATTGGAACACATTGATTCCGCTCGTTCATGTCCTTTGCTTCAGGGCATGTCCCTCGGTGTGGTTAGTACTCCATACTATTGGGCAGAAAAGCTTATACAAAGTTACTTAGCTCAACGTTAATTAAGATAGTAAAGGAGTAATACCCAACATAGAAGAACCACAGTTCTCTTACAAAGGTATAACCTTTAGTTCTCCAGGGCCAAGATGCTTCGCACCACTGATAGAATACTTAATTAAGATTCCATTTCAAAGGCGCTACTTTGTTTCGCAAGACTTTATCATCGTCAGTCAACTAAGGTTAGCCCTTGGTCCCTACGAATCCGTAAATCACCGAGCATGCCGCAAAACAAGATGTCCAAAATAAGAACATCCATACACTTCCATGATCGCTCCTAGACTATAAGGCGGTGTCTCTTGGTGTGAGAGAAGTTAACAGTTAACACTCATGTTGAGACATTGTCTCTCCTAGGAAAAATTCTCAAAATTGTAGTAGAAAATAACCACACATGGACACAGATCTTTTATGTGGAAAACACTCAACTTGAGAGAAAGATCATGGGTCGAATCCACCAAATATTTTTCCACTATTATTAATGGTGGGTTACAACAAGTTTTTCTCTTGTGACAATCAATATATCACAAATATCTTGAATTGTAACAATACGATTTATAGCACAACAAGTGGGGATTGAAACAATCTCATGAAAGATGGTGAAATTGCAACTTGAAGAAGACAAGGCAGGATATTTGGACTTCCAAACTTGTGGAGAACACCCGTTGCTTGATCTAAAATCTTTATTCAACTTCCTATCATTCCCTTCTCTTTTGGTTTTCATTCTCATTTCCAAAGGACGTTAACCTAATATTTTCGACACTCCACCTACCAATGACTTGATGGCAGGGGCGGAGACAAGGGGGGAGGGCGAGTAGGGGCTAGAGCTAGACCCCTGATACGTCGTAAACCTATCTATAATTTTTGATGCTCCGTGCTTGTTTTATATCATTTGTCTTATGTTTTGTCTACACTTTGAGGTATTTTTATACACTTTCTGAAACTAACCTATTGAAAAGATGCCACAGTGCCAGTTGTCTGTTTTCTGTTGTTTTTAGTTTCAGAAAAGCTAAAAAATGAATATTCTCGGAATTGGACGGGACAAAAGCCAATACGCCTATTTTTCCAGAAGCAACACGGAAACACGAAGCAGAGACAGAGGAGGACACCAGGGTGGGCACACCCTATGGTGGCGTGGGCCCACCTTGGTGGCGCCACCAGGGGGTGTGGCCCCCCTGGCTGCCTCCTCGCCTCGCCTCTTCGCCAATAAGAAGCCCCCGATGAGAAAACCCTAGAGGAATAGGCATACATCCATGAAAAGTTTCACAGCGCCGCCACTACCAAAGAGGAGATTCGGGGGACAGAAGTCTCTGTTTCCGGCACCCTGCCGGGACAGGGAAGTGCCCCGGAGCCATCTCCATCGATCTCCACCGCCATCTCCATCGTCGTTGCTGATTCCTTTGATGAGGAGGGAGTACTTCTCCCTCGAGGCTAAGGGCTCTACCGGTAGCTATGTGTTCATCTCTCTCTATGCGTGATCTTATTGTGGTCATGAGCTTTGTAATCAAGTAGATCTACTTTGCTACTCAAGCGCTTTAATCAATCTCCGGCTCTCCCCACATGTGTAAAGGTGACAATGTGCACACCATGTGGCACTTAGGCTATAGATTACATAAATACTTGTCATGAGTTATATTTTGAGTTGGATGTCTCTGTAAAATTGTGGTGTTTGAAGGAACCATCTAGCGCTCAAGGTGATAGTGTGGGGTTATCTAGATGGGGATTGCAAACTTTAAGGAATGCTTTTGTAGCCCTACCATGGATTAGAGTTATCCAAATGGAGAGTAGTTCAGAGTAGAATCATGAAGAGAAGATATTTATATGAGAGTGTTCACTAGTGAAAGTATGATCCATAGGCCTTGTTTCTAAGCATTGAAACACCGTTTGAAACTAGATCTGTTACATGTTTGCTTGCTACCATCTTTATTTCAGATTGCCTTTAGTCTTTTCCTCCCTGTCAAAAGTTCTTTTCTGGCACCGTTGTCTTATAATCATCCATACTACTTGTATTTTACTATCTCTTCGCCGAACTAATGCACCTATAGACCTGACAAGTGTATTGGGTGTGTTGGGGACACAAGAGACTTCTTGTATATTGATTGCAGGGTTACTTGAGAGGGATACCTTTAACCACTTCCTCCCTGAGTTTGATAAACCTTGGGTAATCCACTTAAGTGAAATTTGCTGCTATTCTACAAAACTCTACACTTGGAGGCCCAACAACTGTCTACAAGAATATAAGTGCGTAGACATCAAGCTCTTTTCTGGCGCCGTTGCCCGGGAGGTAAGGTAAAATGTACTCACATCCTCTTGGTGTGTGAGTGCTCGAAGTTATTTCCTTTAGATTCTGTAATTTTGTCTTTTTGTTTCTTGCTTTCACTAGTTAGGCTTAATGGAAAACAACAACAAAAAATAGTAAGCTTTATAGTATTTATCTTGAGTTAGGACATGAAGTGTTTGAAGAGAAAATTAAAAAACCTATGGAACTTTATTTGCATGATAATACCAATGTTATTAGTATGAATTCTTTAAACACCATTAATGTTAATGCTATGGAAACGTCTAAGCTTGGGGAAGCTAGTTTTTATGAAAATGATCTTTTTAGTCCCCCATCTTTAGAGGAGAAAATTTACTTTGATGATACTATACCTCCAATATATGATGATTACAATGATGAATATGATATATTCAGTCCACCTACTATTGAGGAGAAAATTAATTATGATTACAATATGCCTCCTATATTTGATGACTATGGTGATGAGAATAATAATAATAGCTATTTTGTTGAATTTGCTCCCACTACAATTAATAAGAATGACTATGATTATGAGGAGAGTGATAATTATTATATGCATGTGGCTCATGATAAGAATGTTTTATGTGATAGTTATATTGTTAATTTTATTCATGTTTCTACTAGAAGTTATTATGAGAGAGTGAAACATGGTTTTATGTATCTCAACAATATTAAGTTTCCCCTTTTTATGATGAAAATCTTGAAGTTGCACTTGTTTTGCTTTCCTATGCTTGTTGCTTTATGCTTTCATGACTTGTTTATTTACAAGATTCCTATGCATAGGAAGTGGGTTAGAATTAAATTTGTTTTATATTAGCTTCTTGATGCTCTCTTTTACTTCAATTCATATTTCTTATGTGAGCATCTTCTGAAACTTTCTATGCCTAACTTAAAGGCGTTAAAGAAAAGAACTTCTTGGGAGATAACCCAATAGTTTTCTTGAGTCTTGGAAGTTATTAATTATGTAATAACATTTCCTTATCCTTTTTTTGGTTTTTGTGCCGAGAATAACCTCTAATGAGAGATAAGTAAAATTTGGGAAAGTTGTTGTCCCGAAATATATTTTTGTGCTTCACTCTAAAAATTCGTGGAAAATCTCTGTATGTCGGATTGAGCTGTAAGTTTATGAGTAAATCCCCCAGGTTGTTATCTAACTTTCTTTAGATTAACATTTTTTGATTTGAACAACATAAGGTCTTCGAAAAAATCGGTTTTTACCTGCTAGTCTGTTTGACATATTTCTGCCATTATTTTCATTTGCATCTTTATCGATTTCTTTTTGAGTCCTTTTTGGTGAATTGAGCTTTTTGAAGGAATTGCTACAGTAGCTTGTGTTTTTAATGAAAGTTTTCTTGTTTTGAAACTAAACCATAAAGGTTTATTATCTTTTGAATGCACTAATGTTGATAATGAAGATTGTGTGAAGTTTTGTATGAAGGAAAATTTTCAAGTGTAGGGAAAGAATGATGTAATGAGATGAAGAATGGACAAAAGCTCAAGCTTGAGGATGCCACCCCATGTCACCCCAAGAAATATTCAAGAGGTACAAGCGTCAAAGCTTGGGTATGCCCAAGGCATCCCCTTCTTCATCAATAAAAATCTCAGGTCACTTTCTAGACACTTCGTTTTTATTGTTTCATGCACTTTTGTGTTGTTCTTGGAGCATCTTAGTTTTTGTTTTTTGGTTTTACTTTGCTTTGTTTGCTGCAATAAGTTGGTTGGATCCCAGCACACTTCTTTTGGAGAGAGAGACACTCTGTTTTCATTGCCTAGAACACTCTCGTTTTCATTCTTATTGTTTTGTGAGTGTTCTCTTTTGCTAGCACTGTGTTTAGCCTTAGTTTTCTTATGCTTTCTGCTTAGAACTTTTTAGTTCTTCTTTGTGGATTTGTGATACAAGCTCACTGATCTTTATGTATTATTATCTTTGTGAGTTGTTTCAAATAAGTCGATTGGTGTTGGAAAAGAGTAGGAAGCTTCATGCTTAAGTGGTACAAAAGGAGCATTGTTTTGACTGTGGCTTAGACTTTATCATGTCATGTTAGATGTTTCTTTGACCATATGCTTAGTAATTATTGTTGTAGCATGACTTGTTCCAAACAATTGAGATTGCTTAGTGTGCCTTGAAAGAATCATGTGTTGTTTTAGCATACAAAAGCATAATATTGTGGTATTCTCCTTTGATGCTTTGTTTGGGTTGACTTGGAACATGCTCACACCATGTTATGACTATGAACCATTCACCTTAGACTCTATGATAATTTAGTTTTTGACTTGTGGTACCACTTTATGCTTTGATTAATAATGTTTTGTCGCTTTGCATGGTTATGGACATTATTGATCTCTTAGTTTGTCGCTCACAGTCTTTTGCTAGCCTCCACTTGTATTGAGTAAGCTCTACTCATGCATCCAACTCCCAAGAAACCAAGTTATTCCAAAGTGTCCACTATAAATTCCTATGCATGGTGTGTTACACCATTCCAAGTATATTCTTGTTTTATCTATCTTCCAAATTAAACTTGTTATGTGAAAATTAGTGATTAAAGCTCCCACAAACTTGATGGCACACTTTATTTTTATTGCCCTAATAAACTTGAACCATTGTGTCATCTATGTTGTATATGCTTGCACTTATACGTTGAAAATTAGCAGAACCGTGCTGTCACGGGGAACGCTTTCAACACCTATAAATATCTACCCAGTTGATATCATGATCTTTTGTTTATGGATGTCATCAGTGTGAAATAAAAGGGGAGCTTGTAAGTCTATTGAGTTATGTATATGTGTTAGAGAAACGCCTGGGCCGCTAGCCTAAGCCATGCCTAATTATGGTGGAAATTTGCAGCATCACCATAGTGAGCAATCTATGAAGCATTCTTCTTATAAAAAATGAGATAGAAAAAGACAAAAAAGAGGAAAGAAGATAAAAAGGCACCATTTTCCCATGGTAAATAAGAAGATTGCTGAGAATTAGATGCTCATTGTCTGTTGCCTTATCATTTTGATATGGGATAGCTCCTGTATCATGGGGTAAGGAATACCTCGTTGGTAGTTCTCTATGATACACATGTACTTACTATGACAAGAACTTATCGGTAACTAAAGTTGAGTAGCATGAGGAGCGACCCTCGTACTCAAGGGACATGGGATTGCCAACTTATACTTTGTTAAGCATATACTCCATACTTTGTTCACTTTAACCTTAATCACTTCAAGATGCTTATGATAGGGGCAATGAGAGATGAAAGCTAACAAGTACCATAATTTTTGGAAGCTCTTTATGAAACATGAAATCCCTGCTTCCCTTTTGAAGGGCATTTCTTCCACTTTTATATTGAGTCTCCACCTTCTATCCTTAGGCACCAATTAAGAGAGCATAGTTGTCATTTTTTCTTCTATGTGCATTGTCCTAAAACTTATTGATTGATTCATAATGTTGGTATTACTTATTCTTGAACTATTTGTATCTAGTCACCCTTATGAACTTTGAAGGTGTCCTATGCATTTAGGTTTTGCTACTCCATGAGGGACAAGCTGAATGCCACTATGCTATGTTTTCTTTATGTGAAACAAACAAACGTCTTTCAATGCATTGTTATTCATGAACCTTTGTTTGTATCTTTTCATGTTGCAGCATAGTTACTTTGTCTTATTGTTAGAACTTCATATGTCATGCTCATGTTTAGAGTACTTTGATTCCAGCTTTCAATGCTTACAAATGGTTTGAGCATGATTGTGATGGTGCATGTCACCTCAAAAATTATTATTTTTATCACTTACCTACTTGAGGACGAGAAGGAGTTAAGCTTGGGGATGCTTGATACGTCGTAAACGCATCTATATTTTTATGCTCCATGATAGTTTTATATCATGTTTTGTCTAAACTTTGAGGTATTTTTATACACTTTCTAGAACTAACCTATTGACAAGATGCCACGGTGCCAGTTGCATGTTTTTTGCTGTTTTTAGTTTCAAAAAAGCTAAAAAATGAATATTCTTAGAATTGGACGGGACAAAAACCAATACGCCTATTTTTCCAGGAGCAATACCGAAACGTGAAGCCAAGACGAAGGAGGACACCGGGGTGGGCACACCCTATGGTGGCGTGGGCCCACCCTGGTGGCGCCACCATGGGGTGTGCCCTCCCTGGCTGCCTCCTCGCCTCGCCTCTTCGCCTATAAGAAGCCCCCGATGAGAAAACCCTAGAGGAATCGGCATACATCCACGAAAAGTTCCGCAGCGCCACCGCCACCTCCATCGAAGATGAGATTCGGGGGACAGAAGTCTCTGTTTCGGCACACTGCCGGGACGGGGAAGTGCCCCTGGAGCCATCTCCATCGATCTCCACCACCATCTCCATCACCGTTGTTGATTCCTATGATGAGGAGGGAGTAGTTCTCCCTCGAGGCTAAGGGCTCTACCGGTAGCTATGTGTTCATCTCTCTCTCTACGCATGACCTTATTGTGGTCATGAGCTCTGTAATCAAGTAGAACTACTTTACTACTCAAGCGCTTTAATCAATCTCCGGCTCTCCCCACGTGTGTGAAGGTGATAGTGTGCACACCGTGTTTACATAAATACTTGTCATGAGTTATATTTTGAGTTGGATGTCTCTATAAAATTGTGGTGTTTGAAGGAACCATCTAGCGCTTAAGGTGACAATGTGGGGTTATCTAGATGGGGATTTCAATAAGGAGTGCTTTTGTAGCCCTACCATGAATTAGAGTTATCCAACCGGAGAGTAGTTCAGAGTAGAATCATGAAGAGAATATATTTATATGAGAGTGTTCACTAGTGAAAGTATGATCCATAGGCCTTGTTTCTAAGCATTGAAACACCGTTTTCAACTAGATATTTTACATGTTTGCTTGCTACCATCTTTATTTTAGATTGCCTTTAGTATTTTCCTCCCCGTCAAAAGCTCTTTCTGGCACCGTTGTCTTATAATCATCGATACTACTTGTATTTTACTATCTCTTCGCCGAACTAGTGCACCTATACACCTGACAAGCGTATTGGGTGTGTTGGGGACACAAGAGACTTCTTGTATCTTGATTGCTGGGTTGCTTTAGAGGGATACCTTTGACCACTTCCTCCCTGAGTTCGATAAACCTTAGGTAATTCACTTAAGGGAAACTTGCTGCTGTTCTACAAACCTCTGCACTTAGAGGCCCAACAATTGTCTACAAGAATAGAAGTGTGTAGACATCAACCCCCACTAACATTTGCCACCCTCAAGGAAATTCGTAAACTGTACTTGTTCTAATTATGGCATGCAAGAGTTAATCACCGATTAGTTTTGAGACATTAGACACATAATTAGATGGGAATAGAGACGTAACTTCCTATAACCACGCGAGACCAAGCCCAACAAGCCAACATTGGCCCATTACTATTACTATTCGAGCATTGGGGACAGAATTAGCTATCCTAGGGGCCCTAGACAGACACATGTAAAGCCTTAGATTATCGACTCATCATGGACTTCTGGTTCGGCTTGCTTGATTGCCATCGTCTCCCGCCGTTAGGGCATAGCTAGCAAACGCCACTCGGAGGAGGTTAGACGCGTAACTTTGGCCACCATCATGGCATGGGGCCGGGATGGGGCGTGGCTTCTCCATCTGATAAAGACATCACGATTCATGCCTGAGGTACATCCTATATTACTAGTTACTATTTTTATAGATGCATAAGAAATTACACATTGCTTAGAGCAAAAGTTATCTTGAGATCACTTTTATATGTTTTTTCAAATAAAATATGTGAGGCGATTTTTTTGGGTAGTAAAAGATAGTAGTATATAGATTAAGAATAGACTACATAAAAAATTCCACAATTGATGAAATTTTCCATGTGTGCCATGAGTATGTTGTGGACCTATAGCTACAAACTAATACAATGTAGCCTTGTTTCAAATAAGGTGCCTATATTATCATAAATTAATCAATTGTCCGATATTATACTTACGAATTCATATATACGTGGAACATTTGTTGTGCAGTTTTTTCCCTTCGCCTTCCTATACTCAAATCCCGGCTCTGCCCCTGCTTGATGGTAGGCTTAACATTCTCCTCCCATCATGTGCAAAGAACAAAACTACCACCAAGTCATAACCCTAATAGTTCGTACGACTTTTGCACCTCTTTAGGCTACCTAAAATGTTTCAAATGGTCATCTCCCTACAACCCACATGAGGAGGATATTCCAATAAGATGCATGGCATCGGAGCTAGAGCTCTGCACTTCACTACACTAAACTTAAATCTATCACCAATAGTACGACTTTACATTGGTATGAAAAAGCTTGCAACTAATTAATCTGCCCTATGGATGTCATAAGATTTTTTCAAGTAATATCAGCGACCTCCTGATAGTTGAGATGCATAAACGAGAGTATGGAATTCTGGCTTGAAGGTTCTAACTACCATCTTTGATGGAAGACATGGCAATGGTGCCTCGAACTGTAGCACGTTCACCGCCTGCTTAATAGATGGTCTGAGGCTACGGTCCGGGTGCCCGCACCAGAGCCCGACTATGATTGCACATTCTATCTCACGGTCGTCAAACCCTTTATTGAGCCGTGCATCGGCAGCGTCAAGGGTTCGTCCATCTTCCCATAAATCCCAGACCCATTGCATTTGCACAAGATGGATTATGTCCTCGGTTTCTTCCCGAGACACCGCGGGCCGCCTACCAGAGACGATCTCTAGGAGGACGACACCAAAGCTGTAGACATCCGACTCGACACTGGTTCTCCCAGTGACCACACACTCAGGATCCATGTAGCCCATAGTTCCAGCAAGGCCTGTAGTGTATGGTCCTTGTCCGTGGTTGACGAGCCTCGCCAACCCAAAGTCGCCGAGCTTAGCGTTGAAAGATGCATCTAGCATTATATTGCTTGGCTTGATGTCCCGGTGCAGAACACACTGCTCCCATTCCTGATGCAAGTAAACAAGTGCCAAGCCTATTCCGAGCATAACCTCATACCTAGATGAACAATGGGTGAAGCGAAATTAATAGAGATCACTTGCGAAAACAAAGACCAAAACAAAATGTTAATAATTTGGGATGCTCACCTTACTTTCCACGGTAGTATGTTTTCAGAATTATTGTATAGATGAGTGTCAAGACTGCCATTTGGCATCAGCTGATAGACGAGGAGCAGTTCTCCACCACCATGACACCAGCCGATGAGCTGCACGAGGTTCCGGTGCCGTAGCCGGCTTATGATCCTCACCTCGGAGACATACTCCTTCTTGCCCTGCTTTGAGCCCTTGGACACTCTCTTGATAGCAACCTCAAGGTTTGATTCCCTGAGGAATCCTCTGTACACCGAGAGCCGAAGCCACCTTCTCCGAGCTTGTTGTGGTCGGAGAAGTTGTCCGTTGCCATGGACAAGTCCTTGTATCGAAATCGCTTTGGCCCAGTCCCCTTCTCGAAGTCATCTTCCATGCTCAAGAAATCGTCCGGGAGCATATCTTTGTGATGGATTGTAGCCTGGTTTTTCCATCGCCGTACAAGGATCCATATGAAGATGACAATAACGATGAAGGACGCAGAACCTACATACAGCTCCATCGCAAGCCCTGGTCGAGGATTAGGACCGATGGGTCATTTTTCATTATGTCGACTAGAGCATGTATTAGTTAGAGGAAGACTTACGTCTTGGCTTCGGCGACGTGGACGGCGGCAGCGCAGGTACAGGCGGCTTGGCCGGCGTTGCCGGTTCAGGCGGCATGGCTGCTGGCGTTGCCACCGGTTCCGGCGGCGGGGCGGTGATCTTCATCGCACCGAGCTGGTACCTGAGGTAGCAGCTGTATCCCTTGATGCCACCTGCGCTGTTGGTGGGGAACAGTTGCAACAGCAATCGAGCGTAGTGGGAGATACACCGGTTGCACTCGCTGGGCGCCAGGTCCCGCGTGCACTGTGCCAGCCCGGCGATCACGTCCGTGCCCAGTCGGGTGTCCGTGTATGGCAGGGTGTAGTTGTAGAGCCGGTCAGGCCAGTCACCGGCCCTGTCCACGAGCTCTTCCATCAGTTGCGACCTGACGGCGACCATGGTTTCGACGTCCGTGGCGTAGGGGTACGCTGGCTGTATGACGAAGTCGGGGCCGCGGGTATCGGCGCCGTAGGTCAAGTTTGCGGCGGCCGCGAAGAAGCGCGTGTCGGAGTAGCAGAGCAGGCAGGCGTCGTAGTTGACGCTCACGTTCCGGCTGCCCGGGCACAGTGTCACTACCCTCTCCGGCGCCCCGGCGAGGCAGGCCAGGCACTCGGTGGCGTTGTGGTCGGCGTAGCACATGATGAGGCCGAATACCTGGTCGCCGCCCGTCCCGACGGTGCTGGTGTTGAACCAGCCGGATCTTGCAGCGGCTCCGGAGATGGTGAGGACGAGCTCGTCAAGGTTCTTCTTGAACTGGCTGCCGTCGGCGTAGTTGCCTGTTCCGGAACACTCCAACGTGAACGACGAAAAGAGCAGGCTGCCATGGCAAACTGCCGCGCCGCAGAGGAAGGCAACGACGACGTCGAGAAGGAGAAGTACAAGGTGGGAAGCCGCCATGCAAGGAGTTCGCTAAGACAAGATAGTGAGCGAGGGTACGTACCGTCCTCTTATTTGGTTCTAACTAGAACGAGCTGGTGCCGATGATCGAGTATGCACACTAGAAGGAGGATGGGTTGTAAATTGTGTGATATCTCATGCCAAATGTCAGTTATTTCGAGGATGTAATTGAGGGCCGGCCTAGTTTTTGATTTTGACCAAGTCCTCGCTTTCGGAAAATACAAATTTGGCATGTTACAGTTTTATGCTTAGCGAGCAACCTGTTTTTCATTGTCGGATGCGATTTGAGAGTATAGATAAGGCCAGAAGAAGTCGCCATGGATGCATCGGCTACTCTTGTATAAGATAGAAACATGTCAAAAATTCTTGCATCATCATTACTTTTCATCGCCTTTGACATGTCAAAAACACCGCTCCTCACGGTTTTACCGCCATCAAATTACGCATCCCCAACCGTCAGAGTCAGCTTGCAAATCCACCTGCTTGTGATACGGCACATCAGTGATAGGCGGTGAAGAGAGATCCTAGGACAAGTAGAGGAGTCTCAAAGGACCCCAAGATCGAGGTGCAAATTATATTATCATGGGTGGGTATATTTTACCGGAAGGACCCTAAAAGAAAAGTAAAAATACAACATGGCCCCTAGACAATTGCACAAAGGACATTGAAACCAGAACAGAAAAACAACCAAGCCCTTGGCCCTCTCCACCGGAGCAAGCCTCCATCTCCAACCTCCTTGACACTATTGGGGATGTACCACTTGGCGGTGAGAAGACGCTGATAATTTCGGCAAGAAGCTCTAAGAGGGTCCTCCGCTCTAGAGGTTGTGAATAGCGGCATCTAGGCGTCTGGATGGGCCGCCTGTCCAGCCAAAGATCGCATAGGCAAGCATGTCCACCATGTAGTTTTCTCGACATTGCAGAAGGAACCACTCCCGCCAGCTTAGAGATGTAGAGGTCAACGTGCTACTTTTCCTCCTCCCCTTGCCTCTACGGCCGGCCAGAAGAAGTCCACCACATAGTACCCCCACATCTCGAAGTGACCACAAGCCACAACTTTATTGAAGGACACATCATCCTTTCCCTTCACACATTTCTCCGACCAGAGAAGCATAAAAGCAAAGAGGATGAATCCTAGATCACACTAGATATGCCGCCAAGATCCAAAGCTCCGTTCCAACTACACGGATAAAGCCCACTACCAGCAAACCATTACAAACCCTACGTCTACTATGAATAACCCGTTTTAGCCTCACATGTACACATGGATAGTGAAAACACATGGGGAGAAGCGAGACAAAGGTGGGGCTGGGTTCTCGACTCTCAAGGAGGTGGGAGGAGGAGAGAGAAAGTGGGTTTGTGTTTGTGTGTGGAAGCTCGGTTATATGCGTTGCTTATTGTCAAGAAGAAGATTACAGCCGTGAACATTACATGATTGAAAGAGGGGGCAATAGTTGTTGCCTTCACTCTCTGGACCACATGAGCATCAAAGTTGCCATTGAGAAAAAAGAGAGCCTTTCGCACTAGTGCAGAACGGCCCATGCGTCCCGGTAGAAGTATTAGTCCGCCCAACCGAAGGGCAATCGACTAAAGTTTCAAATTAGTCCCGTTGCCCCACCAACCGACAAATGGGTGCACGCGTGGCAGCAAAGCGTGGTGGAGATAGTCCGTTCGTAACACGAACCGACTAATAACCTGTCGCCATGCGAGATTTGCTCATTTCTTCGCCGCGCAGAGAATTCATTTTGCACATTTTGTTGCCGGCAGATTTTCGCCACTTTTGTGCCGCGCAGAGAATTCATTTAGGTTGTTTTATTGTTTATTTAGTGTTTTGCACTTATCAATGAAGGAACCTTGTATTACACAAGATCATCATGACAATATTACATTCAATACACGGATCGAGTTCATGCACTACATACAAAAGTATTCCCTTGTCTATACACGGATCGAGTTGCTATTTTTACAATCCCTATTGTCTATACACAGCAGAATAGTATTCCCCTTTGTCTAGGACTTCGCATCCAAGAATCCCGCCAATTCCTCCGAATTGCTCGTATGCGATCCTTTGGCGTAAGACCGTCCGTAGACGCTCGATCTGATTTAAAAAGGAGTCACCTATATGAATGAAACTAAACACAATTTGTTTGAAAATAAAACTATAGAAATTGTTTACATACGTGGAGTTGCTCTAAATTTCTGCCCTTCTCATCGCACGTCCGGATGAACTCGCATACATAGTATCCACATAGATTGTTACCGTCCTCGTGTGCACTTTACGAGAACATAGTTCAATCAAAATAATAATCAAGCATGATAATAACGTATCAAAACTAGAATCAAAGAGATGCGCGGATATAGCTAGTGGTGCTTACATCTAGTGGTTGAAATGTAAGCTCCTCTTTCCAAACACCCTAGCCTTCTTGGTGAACCGCTTCCAAGCACGCCGCAAGAAAACGAATAAAAGAAGTTATTAAGTACTTGATATCATAAAATTCACGAACGCTGCCGATATAGTGTCGTAATGATTAGAATTACACTGGAGAAGTATCTCGCATGTCCTTCCACGCCTCAAGGGGTTTATGTTTCGAGTCCATGACTAGTACATGCCCTTTGTCAAGTTGAATGATTAATGAATATAGTGAAGCTAATGCATAACTAATCAATTATATACTTAACATCGAGTAAGCGAAATAGAAAGTGTATACAAGACAATAACACTCACTCAAGTTGTAAGGAAAAAGTATTTCCTTTGGTTTTTGAAACCTTAACGCTGTACTATATTATCCTCCGTATCCGGGGCTTATTTTGAGATTAGCTTCATGAACCCAATATGGGTCAATGAAGCCAATATCATAGATTTGTCCTCTCCAGATTCGAGAATCTTCATTCGCATATTACAAGATGATTATATACATGCAATAAACAAAGTGAGATAGTGGAGACTAAGTTAATTACGTAATTAGTACTTACGCATAGGCACCGATGAGCGATTTGTCCAAGGCGTCTTGATTGAATAATTGAAATAGCTCATCAAATTCAATGGATATCATGTCATCACTTTCTTTCCCATGATGCTTTTTGTAACCCTCAAGACTATCCGCTAGCCCGCCCTTGTGGCGTGCATGTACCAGTTATGCAATCTTGATTTTGTTGAAAGATTATTTACCTCCTCGGGTTTGACGAGAGGTTTGCCGACTGGTATTTGTATGCTACTTCACTCACGGGAAGAACTCTAATCGATAAGTAATCGGGCAATACTCATACCTTGAGCAGCGCAGCTTCTACAGACAGCAAGCACCTCCGATCATATCTTCGCCCCATATTTGCTCGACCCACATTGGTTTGGGAAATCACCTTGAGGGGCGCAAGTCTGTTTTGCTTGTTCTCCGAGCTGGGCAATAGATTTCGCTTGCATCAGATCGCTTCGAGGCTTTTTGTGCCGCATGTGACTTGAGAATAGAACGCTCATAGTCGGATGACAGCTTTGGCTCGGGTTGATGAAGAGTCTTTAGCATTTTCAACACTTTGGCTTTTCTTCTTTGGTCTTTGGGAACTCTGGCTCTTTCGCCGCCTTAGCTTAAAACGCCGCTGCTTCCAAGATCAACGAGCCGCGCCTTCCTCTTCAAGATCAATCATAAGCTCTCTTGGGAGGAACCGTTGGTACTTTTGGAAGAGGCTCTTGTTTACGCTTCGGCGATCGCTACGACGCTTGAGAGCGGTACACTTACGCTTTTTATCCCGAGGCGTCGGCGATGGCTCATGGCGATGGCTGCACCGAGATTGGTGAGGCGACGAGCCGGGTGAGGCGACGAAGACGGCTGCCAGCATTTACGACCTACCGGAGACGGGTGAGGCGGCAAAGATGGCCTTGGCGTGTGATTTCAAGCACGATACAATCCTTCGCCATAGAATGGTGATGTTTTTTGCGTCACCCAAGACAGTCACATCCCTTCACCAAAGGGTAGTGAAGATCCAAAACCTCAAAGGTGGGCATGATTTCATCCACGCCGACAACAGCAGAGCCCTCTGAACCGGACGACGTGGTAAGTTGGTGTGGGTCCAATTGGTAAGGCATAGCCGACCGCCACCTTCATTGATATGTTCACAACTTTGACATGTAGCTCGCAGCGTGTCATCTCCGTGATATCATCCACCTGGTAGCCAACAGAGCCATCGTCGGTGCATCATCGCATCGCCATTGTCATCACCGACCTCGGAAGCCACATCGCTTTTCGATTATTCGATAGGGGCGGTAGCATCGAATGCGCAGTCTTCGAGATGGGCGCCGTAGTACTTTGCTCTTTAAGTGAGTTAATTTCATCTTGTTGTTGCTTTAATCGTTCTTCAATTAAACGATTCGCTCTTCTCGACTTTCGCTTCAACCGCCTCATCCTTACTCCCTCGACGGCTTCTATCGGGATATTTCTTCCTCTCTTGAAACCAGTCCTCCATGATTGGGAGCCTATTGTGCCTCGTGTTCGCCCATCATGTTCCTTATTTCCAAGGGCGAGTGTGAGCTCATCATTCTCTCTATCGGGAATGAAGTCCCCATCTTTAACAGCTTTCTTGCTTTTCTCATCCTCTCGATTGGCAAGGGGTCTTCTTTATGTCGTATGGTATATATACACCTCCTTCCGAGTCCAACGTGCCCCATGCCCGTAAAACCAATTCCTTGCACGTTCTACCCAATCGTCTCTGGGGTGATATTTTTATCACGCAGCTTCTGCTCAAGTTTCTCCCACTTAGGAATGCCAAAGAGCCACCTTGCCCCATAGTATGGTGATACTTCTTGTTAGCAAGATTCACTTATTCGTTTTACATTTTCTTAGCTTTTTCTGATTTCTTATATTCCACAAACTCATCCCAGAATGGTTTTATCTTCTCAAACTGAATATTCTTGAAATTGGGAGTCTTCTTTTTCACGACATAGTCAAGGTGCAATCTTTTCTTCCAGTTGGTGAAACACTGGGCCATCTTCTTCAAAGCCCACTCCCTGACCTTAGCCTCCATGGCTCTCCCATGTTGTAAGGCGTCCTCAATCGGATCCTCCGATTTGGATCCAGCTCTATCTTCGTAGTTTGAAATTAACCATGAGCCTCTTCCACAAGAAATCTTTGGCGTGGTTAGGGACAAATAAACATGTTCCTCTTCATCCGCATTAGCAGGCCTATTCCAATTTCTAATGGTGATCGGATTAAGTCCCTAACGACATTCGCATTGTGCCACAAATTTGGTTGCGACAACTTCGAGCTGGTCTTGCCCCAGCGACATCTTCGATCCTGAACCTCTCATGGTCCTGCAACTTTTTGGTTGGGCCTCCCGCTCTTTTCAAGAGATTCCTTCGATCCGGAGGGCTAAAAGAAGAAAGATCGTCGTTACTATTTCTATATAGATAGCGTATGATTAATTAATGAATTGATTTATATTACATGCACCTGCCGAGCGGTCGCCTTCTCGACATTACAAGGCATCGCTTCTCTCGGAAGGCAACACCTTCAACCTCAAACAAGTTGTCTACTCCGTAAAAAGAGGATCACCCTCACCGGAGTTGTTCGTAAACGTTGATACGCCTAAATTATCTTCCCACGGATCACACCTTGGTTCAACTCTTCCTTTTCTTCGCCTCGACGTGTGGGTCCATATTTTCGCATAGGTGGAAAACGAATAAGTCAAAGCGGCTAAAGGAGAAAGTTAAATAAGTCAAAGCGGCTAACTAATATTTTCCGGATCGAAGGTGAAACCCTAATATATACATACACAATAATAAAAATGAAGAGAAACCCTAAACCCTAAGGCTATGAGAGGGGAACATGAGTATAAGGCTACAAAAGGTCTTCGATCTATCTATGGTCTTGATCTCGGTCTTCAATCTCAATCTCGATATCGTATTCTACCGAGAAGAACCAAATCACCGGAAAGAAAGGGAAACAATCAACACATGGCATCGATGCAATGCTCAAGCAATGATGATGATACGACAAGTTAATGTGCATTGGAATGTAACCCTAAAGCATGCTCGACAAGTTAATCGGGGTTCCGAGGGGCGCAAACCCTAACTCAAGGAACTCCGGAATCACCTGTTAGGGTTACTAGGGTGTTCTAATTAAACTTGTTATTTAAGTTGTTGAACAATGCATGATTATGGCATAGATAGATAGTTCTCATTTTTCTGAACATTTTGGTATATTATTTGTATTTCTCAATTACAGACAAGTTATTGAATTTACAAGTTTTATTCAAATTCAAATTATTAAATCAAATGTTTAAACCTTTGCACCATAGTATGACAAGGATAATTATATGACAAGTTAATTTGTATTAAAAAGTAACCCTAAGACATGCTCGGCAATTTAAACGGGTTCCGAGGGTGAAAACCCTAACTCAAGTAAACTCCTGAGTATATGAGAGGGTTGATTTTGTTTTCTAATTAAACTTGTCTTGAAAGTTGTTGAACAATGCATGATTATAGGTTAAATAGTTAGATCTCATTTTTCAACATTTTGATATATTATTTGTATTTTTTGAGTTATAAATAATTAATTATTGAATTTACAATATTATATCAATTTATGGATTTAATTAAACCATTTCTGAATTTAAACAAAACAGAAAACATTTTTACACCGCCACTTCTAGCCACAAGTGGACAGAGGGCTGTGGCCACCTCAGCCTCCACGCAGGACAGGCACCTAGCCACAAGTGGGTGACAGAGGGCCTGTGGCCACCTCGGCCTCCACTGACCAGCCACGCTAACCTGCACCATAGACGCACCTAGCCTCTAAGGCTGGCAGTGGGACCGGGCGACGCGGCCCCACGCTGTAGCCACGCTGAGCACCACGTCACCACGACGGGGCGCGGCAGACGGTGGTCGACGACCACCTGGGGAGCGCCATGGGTCATGCACATTCGAAAGAGCTCGTCGAGGCGAACCATATGGTGGCTGGCTTTATTATTGGTCGCCGAGCGACGAGCACAAAGTGACAGAGGCGCGCAGATGGTCGTCAGTAGAGCTAGAGAGAGGGAGCGTGTGAAGAGGTGCTAGAGCACCGTGGCTCACCACGAACGCGATGCCGGGGTCGGAAGCAAGGTGGCGAGCAGGCGAATCGACGGCGGCCGAGCTCGGAAGATGGGTTGCGAGCTTGATTAAGGCCGAGGGACGATTCCTTTGGCGAGACGCAGCCAAAGACGGGCGGAGCTCGGCGACGAGCTCGGGCAAACCGACGCTGTGGGGGGGGGTTCTTGTAAGGCGTCGATGAATGAGATGGGGAAGAAGAAGAAGAGGAGGGCACCCAATAAACGAAGGCCTTTAGTCCCTGGTGGCTCCAACCGACTAGTAGTATACGTCCTTGGACCCACCAACCGGGACCTATACTCCAATATTTTCACAGCCCAAGGCTATGCCAGGGGTCTTTAGTCCAGGTTGGTGGCTCCAACCGACATATTCTGCTTTCAAAAAATTTCGTGTATTTTGTCTCTGTTCGCCTTTATTTTTTATTTTGGGTTTAAATTTGTATTGTTTTTAAATGATAATTAATTTGGAATTTAGAAAACTTTAAACATAAAAAGTGTTTGGATTTGAATAAATAATTCAAAACCATTTTCTGCTTTAAAAATAATTAATGTAACCATTTAAAATATGAACCATTTACAATTAAAAATGAATTAACTTATTTTTTAATATCAATTTGGAATTTAGAAAAATTTAAACATAAAAAGTGTTTGGATTTAAATAAATAATTCAAAAACATTTTCTGCTTTAAAAATAATTAATGTAACCATTTAAAATATGAACCATTTACAATTAAAAATGAATTAACTTATATTTTTTAATATCAATTTGGAATTTAGAAAAACTTTAAACATAAGAAGTGTATGGATTTGAATAAATAATTCAAAAAATATTCTATTTTTAAAAATAATTAATGTAACCTTTAAAATGAATTAACTTATATTCTATTTTTGAATATTAATTTTAAACGACGCTTTTTATGCTTCGGAAAATGGAAAAGGGCTTTTCCGCATGCAAAAAGGAAAACTTCCTCGCAACATTGTTCTCCATACCAATGTCCACACACATGCATAATATGGGCACAACATCACAAACTATGCCGTGATTCAAAGACATAACATCGGTCATTTGGACCAAAAGCCATGAAACCTCGAACATGATAGGTCATTTTGTGAAGGTTTTTCAAACATGATCAATATACCAAGTCCGTATTTTTCCTTTCAACTATGTAACATAATATGACACCACGCCAAGTATTTTCATTGTTCGGATTTTTTGAATTTATTATGCCCGCTTTGAATTATCCGAATTTCTAACTATGGTCGAACCGGTGTATGAAGATAGGGACATCGTTAGAACTTGCATTGGATCTCTGAATAAACCACATATTGTAGTCTAAAATGATTTTTTCAAAAATCACGGCGATAGATCATGTACTGTAGTACAAACCGGACCCACTTCCTGCGATTCGGCAGACATTTGTCCTTTTACCCGGATGGACGAAAAGGTTTGAGATGTACCGTTGGGAGATAGTCCATGTAAGGTGGTCTAGTATTTTAGGAAAATGGGACCGGTACCATTGTGAAACGGCATTTTGGTGGTTACTTCACAAACGACCTGCTTTTGCGCCGGAAAATGGAAAAGGGCTTTTCCGCAACAAAAGGAAAACTTCCTCCGCAACATTGTTCTCCATACCAATGTCCACACACATGCATAATATGGGCACAACATCACAAACTATGCCGTGATTCAGACATAACATCGGTCATTTGGACCGAAAGCCATGAAACCTCGAACATGATAGGTCATTTTGTGAAGGTTTTTCAAACATGATCAATATACCAAGTCTGGTATTTTTCCTTTCAACTATGTAACATAATATGACACCACGAAGGATTTTCATTGTTCGGATTTTTTGAATTTATTATGCCCGCTTTGAATTATCTGAATTTCTAACTATGGTCGAACCGTGTGCATGAAGATAGGGACGGGCATCGTTAGAACTTGCATTGGATCTGAAGAAACCACATATTGCGAGTCTAAAAATGATTTTTTCAAAAAATCACGGGCGATAGATCTTGTACATGTAGTACAAACTGAACCTACTTCCTGCCGATTCGACAGACATTTGTCCTTTTTACCCGGGATGGACGAAAAGGTTTGAGATGTACCTTGGGAGATAGTCCATGTAAGGTGGTCTAGTATTTTAGGAAAATGGGACGGTAGCATTGTGAAACGCATTTTGGTGGTTACTTCACAAAATTCGACCCGCTTTGCGCTCGGAAAATGGAAAAGGGCTTTTCATGCGACAAAAGGAAAACTTCCTCCGCAACATTGTTCTCCATACCAATGTCCACACACATGCATAATATGGGCACAACATCACAAACTATGCCGTGATTCAAGACATAACATCGGTCATTTGGACCGAAAGCCATGAAACCTCGAACATGATAGGTCATTTTGTGAAGGTTTTTCAAACATGATCAATATACCAAGTCCGGTATTTTAAAACATGATCATTGTTCGGCACACATTTAGTCCCGGATGTAGTCACAAACCGACTAAAGGGATTGCGCAGTGGGCAGCAACACTAATAATAGGGGTGAGTGTCGACATTATGTCGCGGCTAGATTTTGTCCCGGATGGTGTCACCAACCGGGACTAAAGATGAATTTTAGTCCCTTGGAGACACCAACCGACTAAAGATGAGTCAAGACTAATAATAGGTGAGTGTCGACATTATGTCGTGAGTCGACATTATGCCGAGCCGCTTGTACTATAAATATGCATCCTTGTGAGTCCAGTCCTCCAGCCCAGTTTGAGGCATCTCCAAGATGGTTTTCGAGAGCAGGACACCATCGCGGCCAGTTCGGAGATGCCGACGGAGCCCCTCCTCCGCATCTCCGAAATCGTCATAGAGGCACTCCTAATATGTGAAATTAGTTAGCTCCTAGGCGATTGATCTAGTTAGTGAAGTTACAAGCTGCAAGATGGTTTTCGAGAGCAGGACACCATCAAGCGCAGTTTGTGGAGATGCCGACGAGCCTGGGCCTCCGGCATCTCCAGAAACGGTCATAGAGGCACTCCTAATATGTGAAATTAGTTAGCTCGAGGCGATTGATCTAGTTAGTGAAGTTACAAGCTGCAAGATGATTTTCGAGAGCAGGACACCATCATGCGCCAGTGGAGATGCCGACGAGCCCAGGCCTCCCATCTCCGAGAAATCGGTCATAGAGGCACTCCTAATATGTGAAATTAGTTAGCTGAGGCGATTGATCTAGTTAGTGAAGTTACAAGTCGCAAGATGGTTTTCGAGAGTGGACACCATCGCGCCAGTTGTGGAGATGCCGACGAGCCCGGCCTCCCAAGATCTCCGAGAACCGTCATAGAGGCACTCCCGTCCAGCCACAAAATGGGACTAACACTCAAGACATTTATTAATATTAAAAGCGAGAATACAAAACCGACTAAAGGCCACAAACCGCGAAGATATCCTTCGTCAAGCCACAAACCGCGAAAGACATGAACTAGAGTTACATAATATGAGCATGAACTTGGCATATGTCATTCCTTATGACCGCTTCAGACGTAACCATGGAGCATCTTCTTTACTTAACGGAATGCTTGGGCCGTTTTCACTATGAAGGGCGGAATTTCATCAAACTTATTATAATCTTCCGACATGTCCGTCTTGTCCTCGATTCCCACGATGTTTCTTTTCCCCGAAGAACTATGTGACGCTTTGGCTCATCATATGATGTATTCGCTTGCATATTTTTCTTTTTTTCGTCCGGAGGACATGTCCTTCACATAGAAAACCCGAGACACATCATTGGCTAGGACGAATGGTTCATCTCTATAACCAAGATTGTTGAGATCCACCGTTGTCATTCCGCATAACCGGTCTATCTTTACCCTTCCCCATTCAGTTGACCCATTTGCAGTGAAACAAAGGGACCTTAAAAGAGACTCCATAGTCTAGTTCCCATATCTCCTCTATGTAACCATAATATGTGTCCTTTGTCCATTCTCGCCTATTGCATCAAAGCGGACACCACTATTTTGGTTGGTGCTCTTTATCTTGGGCGATCGTAGAATGTATTCCCATTTATTTCGCACTTTGGAAATTCAATACAAGAGAAGATGGTGACGCGCCAACAAGTATAGCTGATCTCCAACAGTGGTGTCATTCAAGAGATGTGTCCGCATCCAACCACCGATGCACTTCATGTGTTCATCTCAGAATCCATGATTCAGCTTCCCGGTTTTTGAGCGTATAATATTCTTGTGTTCCTCCATATCGGAGTCGCCAAGGTGGAATTATGTAGAACTGTAGTGTGCTTTAGTGAAAGAATCCCGTCCCTACATATCATTGCTTTCTTTCCAACAGGTTTTTCCACTTAGTCTTCCCTCATGCCGCGAGTCGAAACACGAATCGGCTTAAGGTCGAATAAAGTCAACACAAAACTCAATGACCTCCTCTGCTCCATATCCCTTGGAGATGCTTCCTTCTGGTCTAGCACGGTTATGAACATATTTCTTTAAGACTCCATGAACCTCTCAAAGGGGAACATATTGTGCGAAATACCGGACCGAGAATGGCAATCTCTTCCACTAGATGAACCAGAGATGCGTCATAATATTGAAGAAGGATGGTGGGAACACCAATTCAAAACTAACAAGACATTGTACCACATCCTTCTCAGAACCTTGGCGAATATCCGGATTGATTACCTTCGAGATATTGCATTGAGGAATGCACATACTTCACAATGGGTACTGAACATTTTCGTAGAAGCCCCTCAATGCAATCGGAAGCAATCACGTCATAATCACGTGATACCATGAGACTTCAGGTTTTGGAACTTTTTCTGCCATATTTATTATCCCTTTATATTAGATGAGAAGCCCGGCACCTTGATACCGTAAAGGACTTCAAAAAGATTTCCTTCTCTGCTTTGGTAAGAGCATAGCCGTACGACTTAAGTGACGCCTTTATCCGCCTTGTTATCTCAGATGCATGTTCTTTGGGTCTTTCATAATTTGTTGGTCCTCCTGCTCGTGTGTATCTTTTGTCTTCCCATACACGCCTAGGAATCCTAGCAGTTCACGCAGAGATTCTTCGCCACGTGCATCACGCCGATTGAAGAGCGGACACGCAGGACTTTCCAATATGGCAGCTCCCAAAATATAGATTTCTTCTTCCACATGGGTGCGTGTCTCCGTAGCGACGCTGTCGAATCGACCGACCGCGGGACCCTTTCCAAAGATTACTTCTATGTCCTTGACCATACCAAATACATCATCACCAGCTGGGAGTTCAGGCTTCTTCCTGATCCGCCTCACCTTTGAAATGCTTGCCTTTCTTTCTTACGGATGATTGGTCGGAAGAAATCGTCGATTCGCTAGGTACACAACCTTCTTGCATTTATGCAAATATGTACCTTCGGTCTTATCTAAACAAAGGTGCATGCCTTATATCCTTTGTTTGTCTCATCTGAAGGTTACTAAGAGCAGCCAATCATTGATGGTTACGAATAACAACCCTCGAGATTAAATGGCTCCTGTTTGTTCTCATCCCACGCACACCTGGTTTGCCCCACAACCGTAAGAGTTCTTCAACTAATGGCCTAAGGTACACATCAATGTCGTTGCCGGTTGCTTCGGCCTTGGATGAGCACTGCATCATAATGAACTTACGCTTCATGCACAACCAAGGAGGCAGTTGTAGATACATAGAGTCACGGGCCGTGTCAGTGATCGCAGCTCCCCAAAAGGATTCATGCCATCCGTATTTAGACCAAACCATAAGTTCCTTGCGCCACCGCAAAGTCCGGGAAGTCTCTCTCGATTTTTCTCCACCGTGACCCATCGCAGGTGTCTCAACTCCCGCCTTTCTTACGGTCTTCTTTGTGCCATCGCAACAACCTCGGCATGCTCTTTGTTTCGAACATGCGTTTCAACCTTGGTATTATAGGAGCATACCACATAACCTTAGCAGAACCCTTCCGAGGGGCTCTCCTCAACATCACTAGGGTCATCTCGTCGATCTTATACCGCAACGCTGCATACCGGCATTTATCTAAATTCTCATACTCCTTACATGTAGAGGATGCACCATTAATGCATGCATGTATCTTTTGCACATCTAATCCCAGAGGAGAGTCTTCTTTGCTTCAGAGGTACTCGGAAGTTCGTTATGTTTTGGAAACTTGACTTCATTATTTTCAAGATCTTTTCAAATGAGGAGTCAGTTACACCACACTGCCTTCCATCGCAACAATTCCAGTGTGGTACCGAGCTTTGTGCCGCCATCTTCACAATTTGGGTACAACAATTTCTTGTGATCTTCTAACATGCCCTCTAACTTCAACTTCTCATTTACATTTCAGTCTCGCTTTGCATCGAAATGACCCTACCAAGTTCATCACCGCTCATCCGATGCCCGTTCTTCACCTTTTTCCTCTCCATTGTCTTCCATAGCAAGATCACCAGATTCAGGAAACATATGATGATAGTTGTTATCATCATCTTCTTCTTCACCATCTTCCATCATAACCCCTCTTTCCCGTGCTTGGTCCAGCAATTATAGTTGGGCATGAAACCTTTCATAATCAGTGGTCGAATGATTTTCGAGGAAGAGTACTTGTTGTTCCGACATTGAACACATGGACAACGATAAATCCATTCTCTTTGTCAGAGCCACATCGATAAATTTATCCACGCCTTTGATATACTCCACCCGCCGGTCACCGACATCCATTCCCCGACCGCTCATCTGCATCATATAAGTAAGTTTATCAAAAACAGGACATCATAAATAGTAAAATAACCAATTCACACCGACATGAATTGTATCAATGACCTAGAAAAGATAGGATTGCTAACCTCGATCGAGGGAAATAAAGAGGAGAAAGCTCAAGTGCCTCTGGACACCTTCTATATTTTTGGTCTATGAGAAATTCAACTGATTTTTCACTCAAACATTTCAACAAACACCTTCAATGCATGCATGAGAAAAACTAGAACACACCCTCACACCTTACACCATTCAAAAAAGAGTGGAGGCGGAGGGGGGCTGCATTTATAGAGGCAAGGGTCTTTAGTTAGTCCGGTTGGAGCCAACAACCAGACTAAAGGCGTACACGCCACGTGGCTGTGGCCAAACCTTTAGTCCGGTTGGTGGCTCCAACCGACGCATGCCCCTTACCAACCGGGACCCATGCCTCGCTGCGCCCGCTCAACCGACGTGCGTGATAGTCTGATTCTTTGGCGCAATCGACTAATGCTCCGAGGGGTCGCGAACGGATGGCCCTTTTTCCTCTAGTGTCGGGATTCAAAAGAAAAAGAAAACGCTAAAAAAATAACACCCCCCCCCCACACACACATCGTGGGTGGCACTTTTTGGGGGCATCGTAAGCGAAAAGTTAAAGGGTTCCGTAACAGAAAACAAAAATATTCCTAGCAACAAAAACCAACTAGCCAAGTTTTATCTATGCAGATTTGGTGTTCATACCTTTTGAAGACCTAAAGCATTTAACGTTTCACAAGAAACATGGATGATAAAGTCGTATGAAGTAGCCGACCTCAAGGTCGTGTAGACGTCCAAACTCCAAGATCCAAGAGATGAGCTCCAAGCTCTAAGCACCACAACTGGCAATGCCTCCGAGGATTTACATGCATCCGGTATAAAGACGTCTCCCGAGCTTAGGTCCAGCTAAGCAGCGAAAGAATATTGATCCGGGCTGAGTCTAGTAACACAACAACGTGCATATGTTGGAGAAACCTCTATCCCCGTATGTAGTTTCAATCTTGGGAACCACACATGAGAGAGAGAGAGAGAGAGAGAGAGAGAGTAGGCAAAGCCAATTGGGATGGATCTGAGGGAGAGGGGCGTCCCTCTATTGTTAGGTGGAAGGAATGAGAATGAGAGGGGAAGATGGAGGATAACGGGATAGGTGGCCAGGTGGTACAAATTTGAATCCCGTCGAAACTTAATCGTGGCGCACCTCTATGCCATGCGCCACAGGTAAGTGGCCTCACTTTTTTCTGCAGGAAAAAAGATTCTTTTGGTCGTAACTTTTTTCCTTTTCGAATGTTGAGATTGTAAAAAATCTCTAAACACCCCAAGGTCGTCTTGAGCGGATGTAGAATTTCGTGCTCCTTATTTTGATATATTAAAGATTTTTTCCGACATCGTATGCAAAATTTATGGCCTTTTTATCGTGGCATGACCTCTTTTTGCAAAACAAAAGTCAAAATTCATGTTTGTTAATTTTCCTACAAACTATACCACATAGCCTATCTATATCTGAAAGGATTTTATGTTTCAAAGTATTTAACATTTTCTTTTATTTTTTGGCAAAACTAAAAAGACAATCCAAGAGAGGTGAATTTGAAAATGGGCAGTACCCTTATCCGCGGTGCATGGCAAAGAGGTGCCCCACAGGTAGTACACATAGCCGTGGCACACCTGTCAGGAGTGCGCCATGGATAAGTGGGTGCTTCCATAGGCATACTGGCTCACACATAGTAGTGGCGCATCTTTGGCAGATGCGCCACGAGTAAGTGACCTATCCGTGGGATACTACTAATCGGTGCACCACGACTATTTACCCGTGTGGCACTACCTAGCATGTGCGCCACGGGTATGTGAATTACCTGTAACTATTTTCCTAGTAGTGCGTTGTAGACACTAGTATAAATGTGTTATTTAGAGACGGTTATTACCCATAGTTCTCGGCCGGTTTCTCGTTCTGTCTCAAGCGCATAGCCTCTAAAAGCACAAAACTTGAGCCAGTTATCCGTTCTGGCTTCAAGATACGCGACCTCAAGCGGTGCAGAAACATAAACACCTATAAGAAATACGACCTAGAGACAGCTATTAGTCTTGCTCGTCTGGAAGAACTCCTTAACCTCAGACGGCTTTTAGTAAGGACCGCCTCCAAGAGTAAAAGACATGGAGTCGGATTCAAATAAAGACCGTATCTAGAACAAGGATGCCTTGAAGCTGTAGATATTCATGGCCGCCTGTAACTACCTCGGTGAATTACGCTCCTAGTTACAAGCCTGGATGAACGGAAATGGTTAAAATAGTACGGTGGGGCCCAAATGCCACTCACAGGTAGACCTTTCGGCCGTCCTAACCATTTCCAAACATCGGGACAAGAACGGGCGGCGTAATCGGCAGGCGAAGGGATCAACTACATACACAAATGAGTATGTATGCAAGCCACCATACAACAGTCCTCAGAGCCATTCCATCTAAAAGAAATAGAAATATTGCAACGCCATACGGCAAGATCCAAATATCCTAGATAGATATATAGTTTAGGATATCTCCTCATACATCAAACATCGAGTATCAAAGTGAAGCGAAAACAAGATCCGAGTACGGATAAGAAGCGAATCGGCATAAGATGCCCCATAAATAAACACATCCCGCCCACAGATCTCACGGATCCTGCTCCGGAATCTCTACACAATGATCGTCCACATTGTCCGCCTCCACCCAAGATCCATCTCGTGAGTGTACTGCTCATCTGAATCAAATAATTTATCGTGTGAGACCCTAGGGTACTCAAGAAGTCTTTATGCCTCTAAAGGGACACAACCGGAAATTGCAGCAAAAGATAATACCTAATTCTATAGATACTACGCTAACCATCCGTCTAACCAAAGATAGCGGATGCCCGTGAATTAAGAACAATAGTTATAAGAATATTAATGATCCATCCTCCTCCTCGCTACCAACGAGGAAGCGACGAAAACCCCCATCCGCTGCAGTTTTATTATCCATTCCATGAGTGTTGCACTATTTACTAGTCCATTTAGTCAAATTAAAAGCGGTACTTTAGTTATACTTGTCTATGATCGAGAAACTGCTCCAAGTCGTCCATAACCATGACACGGCCGAAAGTTTTGACCACCTAGGTGCACAAATAGCAACACACACTCGATCAACCTCGGAAAAACCAAATCAAAACCGAACGAGGCGACACGACAAAGCAATCACAGGATTCGAAATATTTCAGGCCACCCCATTGCTACCATAGCGAAGTTAGCTGACTTCAAACAGACTCAAGGTTTGGGTGGATGTCAGAACGATCGAACCCGGAAGTGTGACTCGGCTTGTCGACACCGCCAAATTGTGTCCCGATCCTAACAAAGACAAAAGTGCACATCGCACAATTTAAATAAAGCGAAAGCATGGCATAAGTACAGATAGTAAATAAAACCTCAAACTAGTTTGTGGCCCCAAGAAATAAGAATGAATCAAGCTCGCTCGGGGGTCCCATAAGCCTCCGGATATGGATAGCGAATATTCAAGGAACAGGAATCAAGTACTCGGGGTCCCACGGGACACAAGTGAGCAGGAAAACCAAATAGCAGATATTGCTCACCGTGCCACTTTCATTAGTTATCCCATACTACTCAGTTAAGTTTTTAGGTACCTCGTTATCCATCGACACTCACATACCCTACACATGTCGTGTTCTACGACTCGCATGGCTCAAACAACTCCTGTAGTAATGGCTCATGGGATGGAGGAACAAGCTTCGGTGGAGTTTAAAAGTAAAGGCTATGCAGTACTTGGGATTCGGTTTAATGCGATCGCGACTCAATGATGCAAGAATAAGAAAGAGGCAATAGGTACTATATGTATGCAAGCATGTGGTAGTGCTTGCCTGGCAGCTCAGTTGAAGCGAGAGAAGGATCTGGGTAGTGCTCCTGGGTTTCTTGATATATCCCCTGCTCAGCGTCTATTCGAAGAAGAACCAAACAAACAAGGGCCAACATAAATAAAGTGCACAAGCATATGAATAAAATGCGACAAACAAACAATCATGCCATGATGAATGATGCACAGTTTGCATGGCAATAAAGTAGCATGGCATGGGTGAGGTGTAGAATACAGGAAATAAACATTTTATGGAGTTTTAGTCATATTTTATACTCAATAAGTTGTTGTATACTTTATATTTATATGATGCATGCTGCAATTCAGAACATGGAATGCATAAACAGAAAGGTCTCGTCGAGCTAATCATTTTAGACATATTATTTGTCAAATTTGGAGTTACAAATCAAAAGTTATTAATTAATTAAGGAAAAGGGCATTTTATTACAATTTAACAATTTCGAAAATTTAAATTAGTCAAATATTATTTTGGATGGCAGATTTGAATTCCTCACATTTTTCTGATTTCAAAACATATATTATTTGCATTATTTGGAATTATGAATTTAAATTTATTTTAAAGTCAAAATTATTAAAAAGGGGTCAAAGTCAAAGGTTTGACTATTTTAAATCAATTCTGCAAATATTTGCCTAACGATTTGGATTAACATTCAAAAACAAAACATATTTCATATAGAGTTTGAATTCAAATTTCTAATCATTTGAAAGTTATGAATTAGTTTATATTTAAACAGAAATAAACAAATTGAATTTGAATTCAGAAAAGGTTCTCTGGACTTTTGTTACTCGCTGGATTTCTACCCAAGGAGGATGACAGCGGCCAGGGCAGAAGGGGCCACGACGCCAAGACGCTATCGGGCCGACACGGTGGATCCGGAGGAGTGCGGGTTGAGGAGTTCAGATCTGCGGGGTGCTATTCGCAAAGTTTCCACAGCGACTGGTTGGTGGGCTCGGCGGACCGCGGGTTGAGGCGGGAAAAAGGCCAGGGGTTTCTTTGCAAAACGATGGCGGCTGTCTGGCCGACGGACGCTGGTCTTCGGGCCGAAAGTCTGGCCGTCTTCCGGCGACAATGGCGACGTGTACGCTGGACGAATCGCGACGACCCAAAAATGAAAAACGAAGATGGATCCACGGGCTACAACTGCTCAGGATCTAGCACGAGGAGGTCTACAAGGCGGTGGTGAGAACGAGGCGGACGGATCTGCCGCGGCCACCGCCTTCAGCGACGCGCGGCGGTGCACGAAGGCTTCTCGACGGAGCGTGGCGGCGCTACGGTGCAAGAGAGGGCAGGGGTCCATGTCTAGGAGATGCAGGGCTCACAGAGGCGCTGGACGTTGATGGAGCTAGAGGTGGATCGGATCGGAGCAAAGGCTGGGGTCCCGCGAGCTTCTGATCCGGTGGCCGCGGCGTGTCCAGGGAGCTCCAGAGGACTCCGGCGAGGCTTGGCCGATGCAGGGAGAGGTAGAGGAAGCAGACGAAGCCCCTCGTGCTCCTTGTACAGCTTGGCGCGCTCGGGATCGTCGGCTAGCAAGGCAGGCCGGAGCTAGGGTTTAGAGGAAGCATGGCCATGGCAAGGATGGTGGGGGAGGAAGAAGAAGGGAGGATGGTGCCTGGGGAGTGCTGTGGTTGCTAGGCAGAGGAGGGGTAGATAAGAACGAGCAGGGAAGGCACATGGGGGGTCACCTTTATGCAAAAAGAGAAGGAGGAGGCTTCGGGTTAGGTAGGGCTAGGGTTTGGAGAGAGAGGGGTATGGCTCGGGTTAGGGCTTGGAGAGAGGCAGCTAGGTGGGTCCAGGGTGGTCAGGTGGGGCCTGCAGGGCAGAGAGAGGAGGAAGGCCGAGAGAGAGAGGGTGGGAACTAGGGTTAGCTAGAGGGGGCTCGGGTTAGGGTTTGAGAGGAACTAGGGTAGATCATGGGGTGGTGGCTCGGGTTAGAGAGGAGAGGTGAGGTGAGAGAGAGATGAGGGAGGGGACCTAGGGTTTAAAGAGAGGGATTAGGTGGAGGGGTTTTCTTTTGTCAAGATCAAGCAAGAACATGCCAAGCTCAAACAAGATCTAGACAAGAAAAGGAGAGGGTGAGATAAAAGGTGGTGAGGTAAGATGGAGATGGTTATAGGTTTTTGGATGCTTGCATGCTTCAAGCAAGATCAAGCATAAGAGGGGTAGAGGGAGATATGGGGAAGATCCACTCAAAAAGACCAAATAAAAACAAAGGGGGCAAAAATATGGAGATGGTTGCATGGCCCATGCAAGTGCATTAAATGCCATGTCTTAATCTTGTGAAAACAAAATAATTAATCATGGCATTTATACATATGCATTCCAAAATATGGGGTAAGGGCCCAGCTAAGGATTTACATGAAAGTTCCAAGTGGAGTAGATGGAGATGATCATATTTGAATACAAATGGGACATGCTAGTGTGTAGGTGCCACTAGGTATTTAGTAATCCCAAAAATATCCCCACATGATAATAACCCCAAAACAACCCATATGGAAGCTAGGTAAAAGGTTCCACTCACAAGGCATGCAAATGTGGCCATGTGGCTCTCATAAACCAATAATGTGGAAACACTATGGTGCCTATATGAGTGCATGTGGAGATAGAGATGGATCCATCCCAACCCACATGAGCTAGAGGTAAAACCAAATAAAGTGCAAAGCTCATATTTAGTTGGATGGTGGAATTATAATGTGGTGGAAGAGAAAGGTGATGGAGTTGAATAAAAGATATGCCCCCAACTCAACTTGGGCATTTAAACAATATATCAAGAACCAAATACAATATCAAGAGGCAAATACAATTTACAATGCATATGAGAGAAGAACCAAAACAAAAGGGTTTTATATGATGCTCAAATGCAAGGTGGCATGATGACATGAGCATGATATAATTATGATGCAACAATTATATGTAGGAAGTAGCCATTATATTACTAGACCAAGTAGCATTACAATTGTTAGACAATTGGGATGCTACAACTCTCCCCCACTAAACAAGAATCTCGCGCCAAGATTCCTAGGAAAAAGAAAACAACACAAGGAGAGGCGGGTGTTCGAACGAAGGTGACCCTCACGCCCCCAAGTTGATGAACAACGGAATGGTGCGACCACTACACCTTGCAAAACTTGCTAGACTTGTTGCGAGTCTTGCGTTTTGCTTGAGAAACAACGGGTTAGAAGAGTTGAAGGATTGTCGTGAGACAAGAAGGATAGGATGGGCATAGCTCCGGTCTTCTCAAGAATCATGATAAAAGAATATAACCACTTGTGAAAGAAAAGGAGAAGATGATGTATCATGGATAAAGAAAGACACACCATTAAGATTAAAGATTTATCGATACGAGAGAGGATGAATCTTTGTCTCGCCGGAAGAAAGGAGCTAGATTGGAGAGGTTTTGAACCACTATTACAATAGCATCGTATCTTCTCTCGTATTTGGGAATGAAGTTCAGAAACAATATTGCCTTCAAACAATAGAGTCCCTTGATAACAACAGAAAGATTTAGTTAGACATCGTCGGATTAGATTCTTGTTGCGCCGGTAAGAACCAAGGATCACGCAATTTAGGTGCGCAAATATAACTTCCAGAGATGGATGTGAAGCCAGATCATGGTGGAATCCCGAGAAGCAAAGAATATGGAGGATCTGGAGTTTATTGTAGAGATACTTATTGCTTTCTTTAGCCTTGAGACTAACGCAATTGATTTGCGGCTGATGGCATCAACCATAATTGGCTTTACCACAGGAAAAAAATTGTTGAAACAAAGAGAGAGATAGTTTCCTTTAATCTTGTTTGGGGATGCCGAGCATCGGTAGAAAGACGAGGATAGAAAAAGGTTTGCGTTTGTTTCCACCAGATAATTGAGGATTTTGCTCCGTGTAGAAAGGATGAGATCACCAACAAGAGATTATTGATTACTTTCTTCGAAAGAGCACTCCGAAAAAACAAGGACGGAAGTAAAAGTATCAAGGGATAAAGGCCACTTCCAACTTCCGTGGAATGAGTGAAATCACATTAATTCACCAATTCAATGTACAAGAGCGAATGATAAGAGTAGTGGTATGGTAGCTACTCCATCCCGCACTCAAAGCATTACTCCGCACATGAATAAGAAAATCATGCAACCCAACTACCAAAACAGACTGAAGGTGTTGGCAAAAACTCATAGAACTCCGTTAGAAAACAAGGATAGATGCAAACGATTCGCCGGATTCATAGATAGATAAAGATGATGATGTTGTCGTCATGTCGGAAGTACCAAGCCACCGGAAAGATATAAAGGAAGATCACGGAGACAATTGCAAGGTTCCACAGACAAACAAAAAGATAGCACCACTTGAACCAAAGGAATACAAGATCTGGAAGGTCTTCATGGCCTCCGGTGGATTGAGCATAGACGATAGAGCGAGAGGTTTCAAGAGATTACTTAACGAGATTGAGGTGAAAGAACTCCATGTTCTTCTTGAAATGATTGAGAGAGATTTAGCAGCCTTGAGGAAATCTTCAGGGGAACGACGATGATAACTTGCCAGCAAGGAACAACTCCGGATTGGTTGAAGATGGAGGATGGAATTAACAATGGACTTGCTGATTCTAGAGTTGAATTAATGTATTTAGCAGAAGGACGTGGTCGAGATATGTGACTTCAAAAGTCAGAATTCTCACTTTGAGACTTTGCACACAGGCAGTGCTCACGAAGCTCGAGAGAAAGAGACACAGATGATCTTCCATGTCCTTCCATAGATATAGAATAGGCAAGCATATTATCAACATATACCACCATGGATTAACAAGATATTCCCAGAATACCAAGTTCAAGAGGCGGAGAACGAACAAATGCTCGAAACACTTTACGAGCTCAACGCCTTGAAAGATCAACGTTACGAGTAAGGATTCTGTTGAAGAAGATGCTACGAGAATAGGTTAACCGGTCCTTCGAAGAAAAAGGAGATGTCACCTGGTTCACATTGTCGATCGGATCACCGGTTACAAAGATAAAGAGATCTTGGATAAGAACCGATGATAGCTCATACCTTAAGCAAAGCTATCAGAGACGAAAAGATGCAATTCCCTCGTATCCAGGAGAATTGTGCAGATATGTGGTTCAAAAGGATGTGCAGCATGATGGACAGATGATAGACCGCCGTAGTGCTTGGAGAAACTCTGGATTGCCAAATATGCTTGAATATGCATAGATATGATCACGGTATACTCAAAATCACAGGAGATAACCGTCACCATTTGGAGGATAGTGTGATTGCATTTTCCATATTCCACTCATGATAAGTGTCATATAGCTATGCCGAGGACCAAATTACAATCACCAGCATCGGATCGACACATGTTATGTAATTAGCCCAAGAGAATTGGAGATGAAATGAAACTCTAGGATTAAGCGCCGGTGACAAAAGAATGAGTTAGCATGGACATGCTGATAAAAGGGAGATAGATAATGTTTCACACACGACTGAAAAGGAGTGTGGAAGCACAGATGTATCAAAGAAAAATTTTCCGCATTTTTTGGCATTAAAATACCAATAGATGCGCAAAAACACTTATCGTAGCAATTAGCAACGATGGTTTCTGTAATGTGGAGTTACTAGAAGGAAGGACACCCTTAAGAAGATGGCACCGGTTAACAAGGAGTCAGATAGATCGCGCCGGTATTCAAAAGCCTGTCAGTATGGAATGTACCAACAGTTGATAACCAAAGGCAGATAAAGATAACATGTTGGATGCAACAGATAGACAAGGAATTACACACACACACACACACACATTCTATGGTACTACGGAAACCCAGAACACGTGAATCCTAGTTTGAATTTTAAGAAGAGGATTGAAAACGTTACACTTCCTTACCAGAAAAGGGTGGTGGGTTGGTAAGAAGAAAAGTGGAAGCAGTCCTACTCTCGCGTTTTGTTTTTCCCTAGTATACATAGCTACCAAATTTATTTGCTAGACTGACAACGACCATTTGGCTGAGACCCTGAAGGGCGGGATGGCTCTGATACCAATTGTAACTACCTCGGTGAATTACGCTCCTAGTTACAAGCCTGGATGAGAGGAAATGGTTAAAATAGTACGGTGGGGCCCAAATGCCACTCACAGGTAGACCTTTCGGCCGTCCTAACCATTTCCAAACATCGGGACAAGAACGGGCGGCATAATCGGCAGGCGAAGGGATCAACTACATACACAAATGAGTATGTATGCAAGCCACCATACAGTCCTCGAGCCATTCCATCTAAAAGAAATAGAATATTGCAACGCCATACCAAGATCCAAATATCCTAGATAGATATATAGTTTAGGATATCTCCTCATACATCAAACATCGAGTATCAAGTGAAGCGGAAAACAAGATCCGAGTACGGATAAGAAGCGAATCGGCATAAGATGCCCCATAAATAAACACATCCCGCCCAGATATCACGGATCCCGTTCGCTCAATCTCTACACCGAATGATCGTTGCCCACATCGTCCGTCCTCCACCCAAAGATCCATCTCGTGAGTGTACCTGTTCATCTGAATCAAATAATTTATCGTGTGAGACCCTAGGGGTACTCAGCAAGTCTTTATGCCTCTAAAGGGGACACAACCTGGGGTGACGCAATTGCAGCAAAAGATAATACCTAACAGTTCTATAGATACTCGCTAACCATCCACCTAACCAAAGATAGACGGATGTCCGTGAATTAAGAACAACAATTATAACAGTAATATTAACAGATCCATCCTCCTCCTCGCTTACCAACGAGGAAGCGGACGAACCCCCCTGGCAGTTTTATTATCCATTCCATGAGTGTTGCACTATTTACTAGTCAGTTACTTAGTCAAATTAAAAGCGGTACTTTAGTTATACTTGTCTATGATCGAGAAACTGTGCTCCAAGTCATCCATAACATGACACGGCCAGAAAGTTTTACCTAGGGTGCACAAATAGCAACACACACTCGATCAACCTCGGAAAACCAAATCAAAACCCAATGAGGCATCCACGACAAAGCAATCACAGATTCAAATATTTCGGGGCCACATCATTAAGCTACCAACGAAGTTACCCGACTCAACGGACTCAAGGTTTGGGTGACGGTCAGAACGACTGGGAACCCGAAAGTGTGATCTGGCTTGTCGATATCACGAAATCGTGTCCCGATCCTAAATAAAGACAGGTGACATCGCACAATTTAAATAAAGCAAGAAAGCATGGCATAAGTACAGATAGTAAATAAAACCTCAAACTAGTTTGTGGCCCCAAGAAATAAGAATGAATCAAGCTCGCCTGTGGGGTCCCATAAGCCTCCCGGATGTGGATAGCGAATATTCAAGGAACAGGAATCAAGTACTCGGGGTCCCACGACACAAGTGAGCAGGAAAAACCAAATAACAGATATTGCTCACCTGCCACTTTCATTAGTTATCCCATACTACTCAAAGTTAAGTTGTTTAGGTACCTCGTTATCCATCGACACTCACATACCCTACACATGTCGTTTCTACGACTGCATGGCTCAAACAACTCCTGTAGTAATGGCTCATGGGATGGAGGAACAAGCTTCGGTGGAGTTTAAAAGTAAAGGCTATGCAGTACTTGGGATTCAGTTTAATGCGATCGCGACTCAATGATGAAAGAATAAGAAAGAGGCAATAGGTATTATATGTATGCAAGCATGTGGTAGTGCTTTCCTGGCAGCTCAGTTGAAGCGAGAGAAGGATCTGTGTAGTGCTCCTGGGTTTCTTGATATATCCCCTGCTCAGCGTCTATTCGAAGAAGAACCAAACAAACAAGGGCCAACATAAATAAAGTGCACAAGCATATGAATAAAATGCGACAAGCAAACAATCATGCCATGATGAATGATGCACAGTTTGCATGGCAATAAAGTAGCATGGCATGGGTGGGGTGTAGAATACAGGAAATAAACATTTTATGGAGTTTTAGTCATATTTTATACTCAATAAGTTGTTGTATACTTTATATTTATATGATGCATGCTGCAATTCAGACCATGGAATGCATAAACAGAAAGGTCTCGTCGAGCTAATCATTTTAGACATATTATTTGTCAAATTTGGAGTTATAAATCAAAAGTTATTAATTAATTAAGGAAAAGGGCATTTTATTACAATTTAACAATTTCGAAAATTTAAATTAGTCAAATATTATTTTGGATGGCAGATTTGAATTCCTCACATTTTTCTGATTTCAAAACATATATTATTTGCATTATTTGGAATTATGAATTTAAATTTATTTTAAAGTCAAAATTATTAAAAAGGGGTCAAAGTTAAAGGTTTGACTATTTTAAATCAATTCTGCAAATATTTGCCTAAAGATTTGGATTAACATTCAAAAACAAAACATATTTCATATAGAGTTTGAATTCAAATTTCTAATCATTTGAAAGTTATGAATTAGTTTATATTTAAACAGAACATAAACAAATTGAATTTGAATTCAGAAAAGGTTCTCTGGACTTTTGTTACTCGCTGGATTTCTACCCAAGGAGGATGACAGCGGGCTGGCGAGTAGGGCCACGACGCAAGACGGCTATCGGCCGACACGTGGTGGATCCGGAGGAGTGCGGGTTGAGGAGTTTAGATCTACGGGGTGTTATTCGCAAAGTTTCCACATCGGTTGGTGGCTCGCGGACCATGGTTGAGGTGGGAAAAGGCCAGGGGTTTCTTTGCAAAACGATGGCGCCGTCTGCTGACGAACGCAGTCTTCGCCGGGCGAAAGTCCGCCGTCTTCCCATGACGATGGCGACGCACGCTGGATTTAATCGCGACGACCCAAAAACGAAAAACGAAGATGGATCCACGGGCTACAACTTTCGTTCAGGGATCTAGCACGGAGGAGGTCTACAGCGCGCGGGGCAGGGTGAGGAACAGAGGCGGACGGATGCTGCGGCCGCCGCCTGAAAGTGACGCTGCAGTGCACGGGTCGCCGACGGAGCGCTGGCCACGGCAATAGAGAGGGCAGGGTCCATGTCTAGGAGATGCAGGGGCTCACCAGGAGTGCGTCGGTGACGTTGATGGAGCTAGAGGTGGATCGGATCGGAGCAAAGGCTGGGGTCCCGCGAGCTTCTGATCCGGTGGCCGCGGCGTGTCCAGGGAGCTCCAGAGGACTCCGGCGAGGCTTGGCCGATGCAGGGAGAGGTAGAGGAGCGGCAAGCCCCTCGTGCTCCTTGTACAGCTTGGCACGCTGGGATCGCTTCTAGCAAGGTGCCGAGCTAGGGTTTAGAGGAAGCATGGCCATGGCAAGGATGGTGGGGAGGAAGAAGAAGGAGGATGGTGCCTGGGGAGTGCTGTGGTTGCTAGGCAGAGGAGGGGTAGATAAGAACGAGCAGGGAAGGCACATGGGGGTCACCTTTATGCAAAAGAGAGAGGAGGCTTCGGGTTAGGTAGGCTAGGGTTTGGAGAGAGGGGTATGGCTCAGTTAGGGCTTGGAGAGGCAGCTAGGTGGGTCAGGGTGGTCAGTGGGCTGCAGGCGAGAGAGGAGGAAGGCCGAGAGAGAGGGTGGGAACTAGGGTTAGCTAGAGGGGGTTGGGGTTAGGGTTTGAGAGGAACTAGGGTAGATCATGGGGTGGTGGCTCGGGTTAGAGAGGAGAGGTGAGGTGAGAGAGAGATGAGGAAGGGGACCTAGGGTTTAAAGAGAGGGATTAGGTGGAGGGGTTTTCTTTTGTCAAGATCAAGCAAGAACATGCCAAGCTCAAACAAGATCTAGACAAGAAAAGGAGAGGGTGAGATAAAAGGTGGTGAGGTAAGATGGAGATGGTTATAGGTTTTTGGATGCTTGCATGATTCAAGCAAGATCAAGCATAAGAGGGGTAGAGGGAGATATGGGGAAGATCCACTCAAAAAGACCAAATAAAAACAAAGGGGAAAAAATATGGAGATGGTTGCATGGCCCATGCAAGTGCATTAAATGCCATGTCTTAATCTTGTGAAAACAAAATAATTAATCATGGCATTTATACATATGCATTCCAAAATATGGGGTAAGGGCCCAGCTAAGGATTTACATGAAAGTTCCAAGTGGAGTAGATGGAGATGATCATATTTGAATACAAATGGGACATGCTAGTGTGTAGGTGCCACTAGGTATTTAGTAAGCCCAAAAATATCCCCACATGATAATAACCCCAAAACAACCCATATGGAAGCTAGGTAAAAGGTTCCACTCACAAGGCATGCAAAGGTGGCCATGTGGCTCTCATAAACCAATAATGTGGAAACACTATGGTGCCTATATGAGAGCATGTGGAGATAGAGATGGATCCATCCCAACCCACATGAGCTAGAGGTAAAACCAAATAAGGTGCAAAGCTCATATTTAGTTGGATGGTGGAATTATAAGGTGGTGGCAGAGAAAGGTGATGGAGTTGAATAAAAGATATGCCCCCAACTCAACTTGGGAATTTAAACAATATATCAAGAACCAAATACAATATCAAGAGGCAAATACAATTTACAATGCATATGAGAGAAGAACCAAAACAAAAGGGTTTTATATGATGCTCAAATTCAAGGTGGCATGATGACATCACTACAAGGAATCTGGCTATATATGACCCTCCATTTTCGTCACAGAATCGTCATAGTAGTCCGTTTATGACGATTCTATGACGATTTTGAGATCGTCGAAAGCTGGGCGTCGCAAATGAACTATAACGACGTTTTCGATAAAATCGTCATAACCGTCTATGACGATATTGGATCGTCATAACATCTATGACGATCCAATATCGTCACGGGCTATCTAGTCTGGCCAAGTCAGATCCTACGTGGCTGATCCTACGTGGCAAAATTATGACGAAATTAAATCGTCTTAAATCAAAATCAGCCCAGTCCATTTCTTGGTTCCACATGGGCTCGGCCCAACTATTCGTATTGTTTTTCTTTGCATTGGTATTTTATATGAGATAATTACTTTGGGCCTTCTTATTTGGGCTGGTACTTTCGCCATTATACGAGACCATTATATTATGCTGTTCGTTTAGACAATGTGAGTCCAAATTGTCGAAGCTGTTGATGGGTCCCAGAATAAGATTTTTCTAGACAAGGTGCCATTAATAACAAATCACACTAGATTAATAGCAAAATGTACCAATAAGGAGAAAATACATGAAAATCTTCAAACAACATCACACCAAAGATGAGTTTATTACAATATTCTGATGGAGCACATGAAATTCCACTCAAATTAAAATTACAACTAGTTTAGAAATCAAATCTTCGATGGCCTAGTACCTACAAATCAACAACTAAAGTTCACAACAAGTATACAAACTAGCTACAATTTGATCCTCTCGAACTTATGCATGCTTCCAGATCAGCCTGCAGCTCCTATAAACAATAGGGTATCTGACAGTCCCAACAAAATAATTACAAACAGAATAAAAAGGTAGATAAATGGAATGCAAGTAGTTCACATTTAGCGTAAATAAGTGCAATTTTCATTGTTTAAGCATAACATCTTCATTGACAGGAGAGTGCAACAATTAAATGTGATATTGCAAACACACGACATTAAGAGAAATAGAAAAGGCGTACACCAAATATCAAGTATTTACAGGATAAATGGTAGTACAAGAATAAAGCATATTTTATACATCAACATATTTGAATTACAAGAACCAAGCAAGTTGGGGTTCAGTAACCATGGAGTGTTTATCAATGCTGGGGCATTAAACTTGCAAATAAAAACATTTGTGCATAGAGCCACTTTCATTGCACCCTGTGTTTTCAATGATTCAACTACAACATGCAGAGAGATATCACTGTCTATTTCAAGTACCAAAGAAGCAAATATGTAATTACCACAAGCCAGGTGTTAGGCTGTAAGTGGGAACGCCCACACAGCCCACCAAGTGACTGCTTGTACCTTTTAAATTAAAGGGAAAGAGAACATGAGAAACTAGCTACTGATTGAGAAAGAGAAATACATGAACATGCATCAGTACACACTACAAAGATCAAGCTCAAGAATGGGTTTACAAAATAAACTAGAAAGTTTAGAATATTAGAATAGGATTGTTAAAATCCTAATACAAGAGAAAATAGACAGTAGTACACACTATAGAGCTCGATAAGGCTGCTCCTCATGGACATTGTCAGACGACACTGCTCCTCAAGGAGCTCACCGGACACTGGAATGCAGCTCTACTAAACAACTGATCTAGTGGACTAACTACAATTGTGTGGCTAAGACAACACAATCTATGTGGCCAACAGTACTAACCATGGATCAAAGTGAAATAACAGTACTACTAAACAGAGCACAAAATCTATGTGGCTAAGATAATACAAGGCCTACTAGACATATAATCCTAGGCAAAACATGACAAAGTATAATCAAAGAGAACCATACATGGAACAGGGGACTTATCTACACCATGTAGATTGTGAAGAAGATGATTAGACCGTGAAGATTTGAAGACCTAGCCAACAGATGAAGACCTAATCAAATAGAACCACAACAACGGCGACATCACCTCCCTGAGAGTCGTTGTGATCTGATAAAAATCACAGTAGTCCATCATTTGGGATCTGATAAAAATCAAAGAGTTAGCAAGCTAGCACAACTTTGTTATGAATAAAACAGACCCTTGTGTTCAGTAAAGCCAACTACCTAGAATTTGGATGGTAGTTGTACCCTAGTTCCAACGAGAGATAGCCTATATTGTGCTCTTTTGTTAGACTTATATTGAGGGAGTATTCACTTACATTATTAGCACTATAAGGCAAGAAGAGCATTTCAAGATCCTTCAACATACATAAATGTAAACAAATTCTATATACCAATTTGCTCAAGACACGCCATTCTATTGTTGCTACAATAAAAGAAGGAACAAAGTAATCAAGAGAGTGTTAATGAGCATGCTGCTGGTTTTCTATAACCCACAAGTAAATTTAATCATTGTCTCATCAAATTAGTCCTTTTAACTTAAATTTAATCATCTTCTTAAGCAACATTGCTAGACAAATACAATTCACTTATTTACGGAGCAAGGGTACCATGCATACATACAAACTGCTAGATATGGATATGGATGTATCCATCAAGAACAGACGGGTGCTCATGTAGTAACTTTCTTTCATGCATCTATATTTCCTCACTAGGTCACTAACATAGAACCAAAAAGGGATGCCTGTCAAATTACGGAAGACATGCCAGACACAAGTACGTACAAGGATATCTGGGTAGCTAGCTTGCTTCAATTTTCTACACACAGTCCTGGAAGCACAAGGACAGAAATGGGAGCAAATCGATCACAAACTTGACTGTATTGATCTATCCTATGTTGACTTCAGAGAAGAGAGAGTAATCGAGGCGGACCAGACAATTCTTAGTCTTGTGCTTTTTAAGCTGCAGCTACTAAAGACTAACAGAGAACTCCATACAAAAGACTAACAGTGAGATTATCTGGATTATAATAACCAACACCAAGGGTATAGCAGCATATTGACAGTTTAAAAGTTATAACTTCCCTATGAGCAAGAATTACCAAGCATGACAAAATGACCACAAATATATTCAACATGAACTCCACCATTGTTACAATTAAACCAGGCATATGACCTCGTAAACAAACTTGTGGTTCGGAACTGTTTGATGTGAAATTACGACATCTAAATAAGAGAAGCTCATAAGAGCAAGATCTTACATGCTAATAGATAGGCAGACACTTGATCAATCCATAAACTGCAAGAAAACTGAGAAGAACCTCTTGACATTAATAGTTATAAGTTCCCATCGTCTTTTGCTAACACTCATCACATCAACCGATTATACTCATATCCCTGACCCGGGGGTGGTGTTCCCTATCCTCCCTATCAGCCCTTTCCCTGGGAGGGTCGTAAGAGATCGGCACGGCAGCTGACCTCAGAGGAGACCTCCTCAACGGGGGCTCTTGGTGGTTTCTCGAGAAGTCTCCTCCATAGCTCCAAGGAGACCTCGTGGGATCCCGCATGTCCGGCCTTCCCTCCGCCGCCACCGTAGCGGCCGAAACCCTTATAGCCGCCATCGCCGCCTTCTTCCTCCAGAGCTGGTCGGAGAGGGCGTGTAGCCAGCTCGTCGGGTTAGGAGCGGTCATAGCGCGCCTGTAATAGCATTCTCAACAGCAGAGAGGGTCGGGAAATCAGCGAGGCAGGGAGAAGCGGTGCGGAGGCAGAGGTGGCGGCATCGATCCGAGGGTCTGAGGAGAAACCTACGAGGAGGCCAAGACGGTCCGTGGCGAGGGCCGCGTGGTCGCGGAGGGCGGCGGGTGGTACGGCGAGTCCTCCACCTTGGCGGCGTGGGGCGGCGGCGGGAGGTCGCCGTGGCTCAAGGCCGTCCCAGAGGAAGTCCTCCGATCCGGCGGGCGGAGGCATCCACGTGGTCATTGTCGTCCTCAAGCGGCGCTTTCAGCTTCGGCCGCCGCCAAGAATCACATACGCTGCGACGGAGCCAACTCGACGGCCTCGTAATCCAGGTCGACCTGCGAGGCGACGCGCCTTGGGGAAAACGTGTCGCACGAGGTCGGGAGGGAGGAGGCGCCAGGTCGGGAGGAGGAGCGGAGATGGTCACTTCTTGCGCCCGTGGCGCGGCCGGTGAGAAGGATAAGGGTTAGGGTTAGACTTGGTACGTGGGCGGCGGAGAACGATAAGGATAAGGACGGAGGGTCAGGGCGGGGATTTGGTGCGTGCGTGCAGCGAAAATTTTGCACTATACGCTGCGATGGATGCCAGTCATCAATCCACGCCAAATTTTTCTGCACCACCATCCCACCGTTCATCAAGTTCACATCAACGGCTGATATCGTCGTAGTATGCTCCAAACAAGGCCCCAAACAGTACACACCAGCTTATGACGATTTCGTGTAAATAATTTAAGACGTTTTTGGGACAAATCGTCATGCATTTGCTATCCTTTGCCCCTTCCAAACAGCTCATGACCAACTGCAGCAAGATCGTCATAAATTTATGACGATTTCTTTCGGGGTCACTATCAAAAGGTCATAGTATAGCACATTTCTTGTAGTGCATGAGCATGATATAATTATGATGCAACAATTATATGTAGAAAGTAGCCATTATATTACTAGACCAAGTAGCATTACAATTGTTAGACGATTGGGATGCTACACCGCCTCCAATAGTACTGTTAATTCAAACTTAATCATAGCAGACATGACACATAATCATGATTTGGTAGCCAAAAAATGGATTAGCTCAAGTACTTATATAGCAGACAGCCAAAGAAGACCATTACATTAACAATTATCCTTAGCCAGATTGTTGGGGAATTATTCGTACAAATTTAGCCATTACTTTGTGACAATACATACAAAGTGGAGTCCATATATATCAATCAAGCTATAATAATTTGTACTATCTAACAACCAGCATTGCATTTATAATGGGTCATCCGGTGGAAGTTGTTAAACTAGAATATATATATATATCTCCATTATCTTCATCCTAACCATCTTTGCCTTTTTGATGTTTATTTATCAAACATGGACATTAATAGGTACATGGTGATTACTTAGGTATTTTAAGCTCTAAATGTCTACAGAAGTACAAAGAATTGAAAAAATAGCAATGCCTCCGATTGCTGGAAGTAATTAAATATGTGTGCAAGTACAGAGAATTCAAGAATCATCATGCCTGTGATTGCTGGAAGCCTAACTTTTTTAGATACATGTTGGATCCAAAAAAGGCTTTGCTAGATTATCAAAATCACACTAGTAGAAAAAGGGTATTCGGTTCAGTCCAGAGTCTAACACTAGTCCCGATTTGTTTTGGGTCGGGACTAGTATGAGCACTAGTCCTGGTTTGTAACGCTTTCGGTGGCTAGGAGCCCGAGGAAACTCTAGTCCCGCGTCATTTCGGACCTTTAGTTTCGGGTCGTGATACGGCCCGGGACTAAAGGGGTTTGGGCACGGGCAACACCCTTTAGTCCCTTGCCGTATAGTCCCGGGCCATGATACGGCCTGGGACTAAAGGGATGCGGGTCGCGACAGGAAAACTTAAAATGGCTATAACTTTTGTGTATGATGTCAGGAAAAAAATGTACAATCTATCAAAATGTGCGGAAAAAAATTGTGAGTTTGATTTCAACAACCTTAGGCTGTTTTGGATTATTTTAGATTTTTTTAATTCGAAAAGGAAAAAAAGTTATTTAAATTATTATTTTTTGCAATTTTATTTATTTCATATTTGGATTCCTCACATTTTTCTGATAATTATGGATATATTATTTGTTGAATTTCGATTTACAGATTTAAAGATATTATTTATGCCATATTAAATGAATAAATGGCAAAAAAAAATGAATACAATATTATTTTATTTAGTTTTTTATTTTCATTGGATTAAAATATAATTATTACTTATTTATTTTTGTTTACTAAAATAGTTGTTTGTAATTTCAAAAAAATATGTATGGCATATTGATATGGGCTAATAGGATTGATATGATAGTGTTGACAACAAGGTACAAATGGGCTTCTTGCAAGGACATCCCGATGAAACAGAGAAGTTAAGCGTGATGAGGGTGGAGTAGTATTAGGATGGATGACCGACCGGGAAGTTTGACCACAAGTATAATTTGACCTAAGATAAAATATACTTAGTGCTAAAAATGTTCTAAGTGAGAGGATTACGAGTCAAACAATTCAAAAGTTCAAGAAATTTTTTGAAAACAAAATTTAAAAAAATCTTTAGTCCAGGGCCATATTACGAACCGGGACTAAAGTTCCTTTGTCCCCCCTCTACAAAAACTGCCATACCGTGGCCTCTAGTCCCGGATTGTAACAAACCGGGACTAAAGATAGGGGCCTTTAGTCCCGATTTCGCGGTCCCGGGTGCAAAATCGGGACTAAAGGCCCTTACAAATCAGGACTATATGCCCTTTTTTCACTAGTGTCAGTGTCACCCCTGTGTTGAGGCCCTAATGAAACAACACATAAGAAATTCAATGCAATGGAATATTCATGTCTATAGTCTAAACACATACAAAACAGATGACTGGAACTTTGATGTTCTTTGATACCTATAAATTGTCCTCGGTAGTGAGCGATGTTGCATCATCACTACAGGTTCTCATAACACATTTCTTGTTGTCGTACATTAATATTATTGGTAGAAGAACAACGAACGATGAGGATCAATAAATAATTGTAGATTTTGAGATGTATACAAGGGGAAAGAGGTGGGACAGATATAAGCCGGCTAGGGGAGGCTCTCCCGACGGTAGCGGGAACCCTGAACCCTAAATTCGAGAAGCAAAATGGCAAATTCCATGCCAAAATTTCTAAATCAAACCTCTATATTAAGGTTTTTGGGTTTGGTTTTCGTGCATGCGTACCTGGATGACGAAGGAGTCCTCGGAGGCGAGGAAGAGCGTCCTCACCAAAGGGGACCGCAGGCAGCGAGGACGAGTGGTAGGGACCAAGGAGGCAGTGGTGGAGGCGAAGCGGTGGCGGTGGGGGTGCAGGAGGGGGAAGGAAAAATGTGGTACATATCTGAAATATTTGTCAAAAAAAATTAGATCTTTGCCGCCAAGTACTAGCCTGAGGCGCCTGCAACGGGAAAACATCTCTAAGAACATCTAATTTCTGAATATTTAAAATTTTGCCGCGAAGTACTTCCCTCTCGGATGGTTCGAAATTTGGAAAGAACTTATATTTGATACTCCGGATATATTCGAAACTCCGGAGTTTTATTATCCTAAAATTTGAGAATTATTCAGAACCAAAAGGCAAAGGAAGGTGGTTATACATGATTGCTAGTGTGAAATTGAGTCCTAAGACTATATGAGGTTCGTACATTGAAGAAAATATATGGCATAGTACAAACCTTGGATCTTATCGTAAAAGTCATGATAACTCATAGCGTTGATGCGCTTGTTATAGAGAAATAAGGTGCAAGTGTTTTGAAATTGACTAATTTAAATGTTTTAAGATGATGTGGGATCATTTGGTTAATTTAATATGAATTTTCCACCAATTTAAACTTGTTTTCATGTATTCCTTGAAGGAAGTCTCTATGAGTGAATATTAGGAACTCTGAATATATTCGTAACTCTGGATTTTGGTAAACCTGAAATTTGATAATTATTCAGAAAAAAAGGCAAAGGAAGTTTGTTATAGATGGTTGCTAGAGTATGAAATTGAGGCCTTGGAGATGTAAGTCTGTTTGATAGAAAACCTCATGGAGATCAGAGTATCACACGCCACACGATGTTTTCTCACAGTTTTTGTTGTACTTAGAGATGCAAGTTTTTGGAAGGTTTGTTTTATTCTAGTTCCAAAAATGAACCACCTTTATCAAAAAATGCATGATTTATGAAAATGTAATTCATTCATTGTAGCAGCTTCTAGTTCACACAATCATAACCAATACTCGGCAAAATCTTCCAAAGTAGACTAGCAGGCAAATAAATTATATATGCATAGCATGCATATAGATGTTGGAGATATTCCCTAGAGGCAATAATAAAAGTAATTATTATTATATCTTTGTAATTATGATAAATGTTTACTTTCATGCTATAATAGTATTAACCGGAAACATTAATACTTGTATGATTTGTAAACTAAATTAGAGTCTCTAGTAAATCCTCTTTATAATACTAGCTTGTTGGTTGATAGATGGTCGTGGTTTCGCGATCATGAACATTGAGATGTTATTAACAACAATATCATATCATTAGGAGAATGGTGTGATGGACATACTCCTATAGATAAGCGTAGCATAAAGATCAAGTCATTTCAATAGTTTGTTTGCTATAAGCTTTCTGATATATAGTAACCTAATTCCTTCGACCATGAGATCATGTTAATCACCATCAACGGAAGGATGCTTTAATGACATCAAACACCACACCGTAACTGGGTGGCTATAAAGGTGACATTGAGTGTTCGGAAAGTATGTGTTGAGGCACATGGATCGAGAGTGGGATATTTCCATCCATATGACGGATAGATATACTCTGGGCCCTCTCGGTGGAATGTTATCCAATTAGCTTGCAAGCATATGACTGGCTCACAAGGGATCAGATATCATGGAAACCAGAAAAGAGCACTTATCGATAACGTGGTTGAACTAGGTATGCAGAGATACCAACGATCAGACCTCGGAGAAGTAAACTATTGCGAGACAAAGGGAAATTAGTATCGTATGTAAGTGATTCATTCGATCGCAAATTAATCATAGAAATATGCGGGAGCCATATGAATTTCTAGATTCCTCTAATGGTTATTGATCGGAGAAGAGTCTCGGTCATGTCTGCATAATTCACAAACCGTAGGGAGACACACTTAAGGATTCGATGTTATTTAGTAGATATGGAATGTAAGTAGGGAGACCTAATGTTGTTCGGGGTCTCGGATAGGATCCGGGATATCACGAGGAGATCCGGAATGGTCAAGAGAATAAGATTCATATAAGGAAAGTCCAAATCCGAAATTCGTGAATGATTCCGGTGTTTTCATCGGAATGTTTGAAAGAACATTTTATAATCCCTAGTGTTTTGTGTGTTAGATAACAATATCAAGGATTATATAATGTGTGTTGAAGTGTTGCAGCTACCTATGAGAAAAAGGGAAAGGATTCTGTTTTGGGGGGCGGATAATCCGCCCCTCCCTCTTAAAAAGTAGGCGCAAGCCCCAGAAGGGGGGCGGAATTTTGGCCGGATTTTCCGGCCCCGCCGGATAATCCGCGCCTCAGGGGGGCCGGATAGTCCGCCCCCCTTCTCATCGCCAAGGCGCAAGCCCCAGAGAGGGGCAGAGTATTGGCCGGACTTTCTGGCCTGGCCGGATAATCCGCCCCTTAGGGGGGCCGGATTATCCGCCCCCCCAAGATCTTCACCAAGTTCTGCAGGCGCCAGCCCCAGAGAGGGGGCGGAGTTTTCCCCGGATAATCCGCCCTTGGGGCGGAGTTTTCCCAGGGGGGCGGATAATCCTCCCCCAAAGTTGTGCAACAGCCAGATCTAGGGAGGGGGTATTTAAGCCAGCCTTCCCCCTCCTGCCAGAACTCTTGATTCATCTCGAAAAAGACCAGATCAGATCTGAAAGCTTCATCCAAGAGAGCTCCACCTAGATCCACCCAAAGTCCCCATCCCTTGGGGAATCGAAGGAGGAGAACTCGATCTTCATCATCAGCAATCAAGCGCTTCATCTCCTCTCCATTCATATGGAGAACCCCCGATCTAGTATTTCTTGCAAATACCTAGATCCTTGTTTTTTGTTTATATTGATAAACCTTGTTCTTGTGGCAGCTTGTTGTCATCTCGGGAGCCCCCAATTCGGTTGTGGGTGTGTGCCCCGATAGTGTTGTAAAAGGCACCGGTTCCCGCCTCGAAGGGATCCAATAGTGGAGAAGGTGGATCAAGCCTCTCGTGGCGAGATCCATCGGAGAATAGGGTGAGGCATTGGCGTGGTGGTCTTAGAACCGCCCCTCCAACGCAGATGTACTTCCCTTAACAAGGAAGGAACTGGCGTAAAACAAATCCACAATGTCTCCGCGTGCTCCACTACGATTTCCTCGTTCCTCTTTTACGTGCTTAGTAGTTAGGGTTACATATAGGGAAATTCTCGTAGTTGCATATCTAGAGAATTTACTTTGTGTCAAGCCTAAAATTGAAAAAGTATTAAAAATTGGTTAGCACCTATTCACCCCCCCTCTAGGTGCCCATGCGATCCATTTCAATTGGTATCAGAGCCTCGGCTCTTATTTCGGGCTTAATCGCCTAAGAGAAGTATGGGTTCCAAGGTAGATGGGAGTGATGCTCCGGAGGTAGTCACCATGAACGATTTCAAGAAGTTGGAAACAACCTTGGTGAGTTCAATGGAGGCTAAGATGGAAGATATGCGTCAATTGATAATGCGTCTCTCCACATCCGCATCATCACCTCCATCTAACTCTGAGGATACCACTCCGCAATCCAAGGAAACGGGTAAAACTGTTTCCAAAGATAACGAAGTGGTTGGTGATGATACTAGCAAGAGCTCCTCCTCGAAAAAGGATAGCGGTAAGGATGGATACAATGAGGTTTCTCATGTGTATTCCCCTGATCCACCTATCCCTCACCCACATATACATAATAGGGTGATCCACCCAAACTTCTGCATCTACTTTCTCTCAATGGCAATTTTGATGAAATCTCATGTGTGCAGTTCCTCCATAGAGTTGTGTAAGATCATCGAAAATGGTCTTCATCTTTGAAACCCCAAAAATCTCACAAGAAGAGAAGTGGTCGATAGCCAACTCAACGCTGACTCTACACATGATACAACTTGGTGTGGGTGACAAAGACATGCCACACATTCAAAGATCTTAGCACAGCTAAAGAAGCTTGGGATGCCCTCACCGAGCTCTTCATCGAAATGAAAGTATGAGAAGGAATAGATATGATGCCTTGAGCAATGAAGATGAAGGATTCTATATCTTTGGATGGAGAAGACCACGAGGACATGTATAGGAGGCTCAAGGCAATAGCCACAACCTTGAAACCACGGTGCAGCTCATGTTGATGATGCTTGGATCAAGCGCAAGTATGTCGGTGCTCTTATGCCATTTGAGCCTGATTTGAAAAGTCTCCAAGGTAGGCATAAATATCACCTCATGTCATCCAATGAGGTAATGCAAGAAATGGCCGCTTTCAAAGTGGCTGCCAAGAATGCCGAAGATGCTCGTGCTCGAGCTATGGGGATGCAAAAGGGGGTCAACATGGCCTTGAAGACTAGTGTGATTGATTATGATGAATATGCGGTAGAAGGTATAAAAAGGATCCACGGACAATACTTGTCTCTTTATGCAAGAAACTTTTGGAAAGATCCAGCCAAGGCTAAAGCTGAACTAGATCGCAAGAGTGTTGCCTATGGAAGAAAAGAAAATGGTCCCAAGCTGCGAACATGCTTCAATTGTGGTGATCGGCTGCACTTCGTAGTTGAGTGTCCATATCAAAGTAGGGAGGGTAATGGAGGAATACTCATTTTCAAGGACAAATCAAAAGCTCCACGTAAGAAACAGATTGTAAAGAAGAATGCTCCTTTCAAGAAGCAACCAAAGGTTGTTCTAGTGGCTCAAGAAGAATATTCATCGGGGAGTAAAGATGAGGACGAGGACGATAGCTCTCAAGAGGTGGCTGCTATAGCCACTACATCTACATCAGCATCTCTCTTCGACTCTCCAAACGAAAACATCATCAATAAGAATGCTACTTGCCTCATGGCAAGAAGCTCCGAGGTAACTTCTTCTAACTCTTCTTTTCCTAAGGCTATGATTGACTTGGATGATCCTACTAGTATTAAGGTTAAAGAAGATATTATTGCTTTGGATTATTTCTACACTAACTTGCAAGGTGAGCACAAAGTTCGTTTTGAAGCTCTTATGGATCAGCTGTCCCAAAACGAAGCTCTCCTTGAGGAAAAGGGCAGAATTTAAAGGGAGGATGCAATGGAAATTACATCCTTAAAAAATGCTCTTGAAGAGGAGGAAGAGGCTCGAGTCTCTCTTGAAGAGAGGCTTGAGTCTATTGAAGATTCACATGATGAAATTGTGACTAAACTTGTTAAGGAACGTGACAATGTTGTCACCAAAGCAAAGAAGTTAAAGAAGGAAAGGATTGACTTTGGGGCTGCTCATGATAGACTCACCGAGGAATTGGAGAAACTTGACAATGCTCACAAGGCGTTGAAAAAACGAGTTCTCTATTCTCAATGAGTCACATGATCAGCTTCAAAGTCGATTGGCCAAATATGATACTCCTAGCTCTTCCAACTCAACATATAGTAACAAAGAAAATACTAGTGTGGAAAAAGAAGTAATCAAGGACATCACTACCAAGGACAAAGGTGTGCTTGATGAAGTCCTTGGCAAGCAAAGGCCAAATCATGGTAAAGATGGACTTGGGTATGTCACCAAGTCCAAGAATAAGAAAACCAAGAAGAACAAGACCAAGAATGTGCAATCAAAGATAAGCACCGCTGAGAAGAATGTCACAAAAGACAAGACTAATAATATTGGTTTTGCAGGGGCTCACAATCCGAATTATGAACTCTTTTGTGATGACTATGGCGATGTTTATGCTTATTATGTCAGTCCCTTTGATGAATATATTGCTTGGTCAATTTGGGTCCCAAAGACTCTTGTTACTAACATGAAAGGACCCATTGAAAAATGGGTACCTAAAACCAAGAAGTAATTTTCTTGCAGGGCTATGCTTCAGGTGGGTCGAAATGGGTGTTGGATAGTGGCTGCACTAGTCATATGACCGGAAGCAAGGAGATCATCACGGAGATGCATCCAAATCATGATAATATCACAGTCTCCTATGGTGACAAGTCTAAATCTCAGGTATTGGGTCTTGGTAAGGTTGTGGTTGCCCACGATATTTCTCTTGTGGACGTCATGCTTGTTGAGACCCTCGGTTACAACCTTCTTTCTGTTCGTGCCCTTGGCAAGATGGGTTTTGCTGTTTTTATCGATGATGATTTGGTGGTACTCTTGTGGAGCAAGTCTCTAAAGGTCGCTTTCGTTGGATACGTCGAAAATGACCTGTATGTGGTGGACTTCTCGGGGAAAACCACTTCGAGTCCGATGTGTCTATTCGGAAAGGCCGACGTGGGATGGCTATGGCATCGCCGTTTAGCCCATGTCAACATGAGAACTTTGCAAAGTCTCCAAAAGGGTGGCCACATCCTTGGACTAAAAGACAATGTCTCGTTTGCCAAAGATCGTGTTTGCAGGGCTTGTGTAGAAGGAAAAATGCATGACTCTCCCCACAAGAGGAAGACTATTGTGTCATCAAAGACGATCTTGGAATTACTTCATGTGGATTTATTTGGTCCTCCTTCTCATGCAAGTCTTGGTGGGAAGAAATATTGCTTGTTCATTGTCGATGATTACTCAAGATATACATGGGTCTATTTCTTCAAGCTGAAAAGTGATACTCAACAAATTGTCATCGACTTTGCCAATGAAGTTCAACGTCAACACAATGTTCCTATCTTGGCAATTAGAAGTGACAACGGCTCCGAATTCAAGAACTATACTTTAAATGAGTTTCTTGGCGAAGAGGGGATTAGACATCAATATTCCGCTGCGTACACCCCTCAACAAAATGGTGTAGCCGAGAGGAAGAACCGTACTTTGATGGATATGGCAAGATCTATGCTAGCTGAATTCAAGTCTCCTTATAATTTTTGGGCTGAAGCCATATCCACTGCTTGTCACTCATCAAACCGGCTCTACCTTCGAAAGATTTTGGACAAGACTCCATATGAAATACTTACCGGTAACAAGCCCAACATATCATACTTCAGGGTATTCGGTTGTAAGTGTTTATTTCTTATTAAAGGTGTCCGTTTGTCAAAATTTGAGTCCAAGGCTTTAGAAGGTATTTTTGTTGGTTCTGTGCGAATCCACACTTATAGAGTCTACAACAAGCTCACTGGGATTGTTGTAGAATCTTGTAGTGTGGAGTTCGATGAAAATAACGGCTCCTTTGTAGGGCAAGTTGATGTTTGTGATGCATATGTTGAAATACCCCAAGATGCCATAAGAAGAATGGGCGTGGGATTTTTCCGCCCCATTGAGGAACCCCTTGTGGCGGATCGGGATGGACGATGCTCCACACATGTGGAGCCCTCATCTACACAAGATCAACAAGCTCCTACTGTTGGATAAAATCCTTCATCAACACCGCAATCTGCTGAAGATCAACTGTCCCCTGGACAAGTTGGTAGTCCCATGCCGGACTATCCGCCCCCTCCAAGGGGCGGACAATCCGCTCCTGGCACTCCAACTCTATCCAGAGGATCTGAAGGAGAAGTCAACAACTCTGAAGCTCCCAGGCCGGATTCTCCGGCCCCCGAGGGCGGATTATCCGGCCCTGGGTCTCCAACTCCCGTCAGGCATTCTCAGGAAGATGGCTCTGGTTCTTCACCTCCCAGGCCGGATAGTCTGGCCCCTCCAAGGGGCGGATTATCCGGGCCTGAAGAAAATGTTCAACAATAATCTTCTGGCGTTAACGGAGACCAAGATCAAGGGCAGGGCAGTAATCAAGACAAGGATACAAATATTGAATCAACTCCTCCTAGAAACAATAAGGACATTGAAGCTCGTCGCAAGGCTCGTGCTGATCGGAACCTTGAGCTAAGAGGTCACACTCTTGACAAGGTTGTTGGTGATCTACGACGAAGGGTATCCACTAGAAGAGAACTTGCAAGCTTCTGTGATCATCAAGCTCACATTTCCATGGTTGAACCGAAGAAGGTTTTTGATGCTCTTGAAGACCCCGATTGGGTTGTTGTAATGCATGAAAAATTAAATAACTTCGAACGCAACAAAGTTTGGAAGCTCGTAGAAAAACCAAAGGATTGCCGCAATGTTATCGGCACCAAGTGGATCTTCAAGAACAAATAGGATGAAAATGGCATTGTTGTGAGGAATAAAGCACAACTCGTGGCTCAAGGATTCTCTCAAGTGGAAGGAATTGATTATGGCGAGACTTATGCTCCTGTGGCTCGTCTTGAGTCCATCTGTATCCTTCTTGCATATGCAGCCCATCATAATTTTAAATTACAACAAATGGATGTTAAGAGCGCTTTCCTTAATGGTCCTCTACATGAGTTAGTATACGTCAAGCATCCCCCGGGGTTTGAGGACCCCAAATTACCGAACCATGTCTATAAACTCGATAAGGCGCTCTATGGCCTTAAACAAGCCCCATGTGCGTGGTATGAGCACCTTAAAGAGCTTTTGCTAGACCGTGGCTTCGAAGTTGGGCAAATTGATCCCACTCTTTTTACTAAGAAGGTTAATGGGGAGCTTTTTGTATGCCAACTTTATGTAGATGACATTATTTTTGGCTCTACTAACCAAGCTTTTAACGATGAATTTTCAAAGCTTATGACTGACAGGTTTGAGATGTCCATGATGGGTGATCTGAGGTTCTTTCTTGGATTTGAGATCAAACAACTTAGAGAGGGAACCTTTATTAATCAAGCTAAGTACTTCCAACACATGCTCAAAAGGTTCAAGATGACGGATCTCAATGGCATTGCTACTGAAATGGATTGTATGGGCACCTAGAGGGGGGGTGAATCGGTGCTAACCAATTTTTTAATACTTTTTCAATTTTAGGCTTGACACAAAGTAAATTCTCTAGATATGCAACTACGAGAATTTCCCTATATGTAACCCTAACTACTAAGCACGTAAAAGAGGAGAGGAAACCGTAGTGGAGCCGCAGCGGAGACACGAGGATTTGTTTTACCAGTTCCTTCCTTGTTAAGGGAAGTACATCTGCGTTGGAGGGGGCGGTTCTAAGACCACCACGCCACAATAGGCCTCACCCTATTCTCCGATGGATCTCTCGCCACGAGAGGCTGATCCACCTTCTCCACTATTGGATCCCTTCGTGAGGAACCGTGCCTTTACAACACTATCGGGCACACACCCACAACTGAATTGGGGCTCCCGAGAAGACAACAAGCTGCCACAAGAACAAGGTTTATCAATATAAACAAAAGCGAGGATCTAGATATTTGCAAGAAATACTAGATCGGAGGTTCTCAAATGAATGGAGAGGAGATGAAGCGCTTGATTGCGATGATGAAGATCGAGTTCTCCTCCTTGATTCCCAAAGGGATGGGGCCTTTGGGTGGATCTAGGTGGAGCACTCTTGGATGAAGCTTTCGGATCTGATCTGGTTTTTCGAGATGAATCAAGAGTTCGGGGAGGATGGCTGGCTTAAATACCCTCCCGGATCTGGCGTTGCACAACTTGGGCGGATTATCCGCCTCGAAAACTCCGCCCAGCGGATTCTCGGGAAACTCCGCCCCTCTCAGGGCTTGCGGCTTGGTGAAGCTTGGTGAAGATCTTGGGGCGGATAATCCGCCTGAGGCAGATTATCCGGCTGGGCGGAAAGTCCGCCAAAACTCCGCTCTCTGGGGCTTGCGCCTTGGCGATGGCGGATTATCTGCCCCCGGCGGATTATCCGGCGGGGCCGGAAAATCCGGCCAAAATTCCGCCCCCCTTCTAGGGCTTGCGCCTGCTTGGGCAAAGGGAGGGGCGGATTATCCGCCCCTGGTGGGGCCGGATTATCCGCCCCCAAAGGCAGAGTCCTTTTCCCTTTATTCTCAAATAGATCTGCAACACTTCAACACACATTAAATGATCCTTAGTATTGTTATCTAACACACAAAACACTAGGGATTAAGAAATGTTCTTTCAATCTCCCCCTTTTTGGTGTTAGATGACAATACTAGGATTTGCAATAAAACCGGCAAATGCCACCTTAAATAATGAAAGACGCTCCCCCTAGATGTGTGCATATTTAAGATTTGCATTTGAATACAAATACACACACTAGGGAGAACACTACTTTAAGGTTTGGGAAAACATGTCATACCACCGGACTGAGAATATAGCCAAGGTATACATAGATAATCCCATGAATCCATATGCCATCAAATATTCTCCATAATTCCAGAATTCCATAGGGTCCATGATAGATAAATCCAGAATTCCATGAATACCAAACATAGTACCAAACTGAGGAGTACGACATAGTCTTACACAAACAACCACAAATAGCAACTGAGTTCACCCTAGAAAAAGGCACAAGAAAGCAAATAAAAACGACTAAAATCGAAAAGCTTGTGCCCAACCCTTGCAAATCCACGAGACCTAATAGAACTACTTCTCCCCCTTTGGCATCGAAACGCCAAAAAGGAAGAAGAGCGATGCTAACGCCCCTGGAGATCACTCCTCCTCATCCTCATCGTAGTCATTCCCGTCCCCTTCCTCTTCATACTCATCATCGTCGTCATCAGCTGGAGGAGTGGGTGCCCTCGGTGGAGGAGGAAAGAGACAAATCTCGAGCTCGCCATAGTTGATCCCTGAGGTGTTCCACTGAGCATACGGATCCTGAGCAGTGGGAGGAGGTGGATTGCCGGTGGCACCTGAGACATGGTGGAGGATAAGCTGCTGCGTGTGATCCCTCTCATGATCCCTGCGGTACGCCTCATATTGGCCCTTGTGAATGTCAATACCCATGCAAAGAATGTTCCGCTGGAACCAATTAAGCTGCTTGACCTCACGTGCCATTGGGGACACCGTGGAACGATGACCACTAGACCGAGCATCACGCATGAAGGACTCCAGGGCAGTGGAGGGGTGATGAGTGTTCTGAGCCTTGTTGTAGATTTTCTTGGGCTTATGAACACCATCCAAAGTAGTGCCAAACTCTTCATGGGGTAACATATGCTTGACAAGCATCATAATGAACGGAGCATAAGGAATAGAGAGCCGGTTGATCATAGCATCCGTCATCTCATGAAAAATATAGTCCATGACATCCAGTTTGTAACCTGTGGCTGATCCAGAGTTAGTGGCACACTCGTGAGCAAACGCAAGAAGCGGAACCAGGTGACCACGGATCCTGTCATTGTTGCCACCACTGGGAGCAATGCAGTCCCTAAAAATGCCAATAAGGGCTGCATACAAGGGAGAGAGACCAACAAAAGTACCAGCGACGCCATTAGAGGAAAGACAAGGAGCAAGTGCAGTATCCTTGGAGGGCTTCAAGGGAGAAATGATACGGTGTCCCGAAGGAGTGTCGCGGCCATGGAAAGCATAACCAAGAACCTGCCCAGAGGTGCGAAAGTCCAACTGAATCATGGTTGTCCCTGTCATCCACTTCATAGTGCGGCGCTCATCACTGCAAATCACCAGAGTTGAGAAGAACTGCCGCACCACAAAGGAATCATAGTCGCATTGGATAGTCATGAGGTGGTGCAGCCCCATCTTGTTGGTCACATCTAGTGCCTCAATGAGCCTTGTCTTGGATTGAGCCTCAGTCAAATTGATGGGACGCATGGGGCGAATCTTGAGAGTAGCATAGACATCATCATGAATAGCCCGAAAGTGAGCATTCCAAAACATTTCGTCCTCGGGGGGACCATCGTTGTCAACCTCATAATAATAATCAGTCTGACGAATGGTGGCGTACTGAAGACTGTCCATAGCCTTGTAATTGGGCCGAGACTGTTTGACCTTGCGAGATGCGTTCCTCTTAGTTTTCTTACTTGCCTCTGCCATCCGTTCAGCCTCTCTTGCTGCTCTGCTGACCTCGGTCTCGTCAATGAATTTCCCGTCTGCAGTGGGCTTGAGATAACGGGGACGACGGGCGAAGGTCTTGGTCGGCTTGGAACCACCAGAACAAAGATTAGAGGGATAGCATGGAGATAAGTATACACACAAGTCCGGAGAAAAACATGAAGAAAGAGTAGCAAGGCAACCCCATAACCAATGAAGTGCATTGGCGTATGAACAAAACATACCAAAATTTGCTCTCCAGGCCGGATTATCCGGCCCTGGAAGGGGCGGATAATCTGCCCCCCGTAGAAAATTTCTGGATTGGCTCAGATCTACCATGGCAAAGCAGATCGGGTACTAGGGTTGCAAGTCTACTGATTCTAGCATGTAAGGAACAACACCAAGAACCTTCTACAACGATATTTCCACCAAATAATATACATCCCATACAAAAGGAGAGAGATGAGGGAGTTACCCTCACTCATTGGAGGAAAATTGCGGAGGAGAAGATACCCGGAGGCGAGGTGAAGAAGATCCGAGGAGAGCCCGGAGAATCCGGTGGTCGAATCGACTCCGGGAGAGGCGGATGCTCCGGCGGCGGCTGGGGGGCAGAGGTAGGGTTGGGGGAGGACTGGCTGCTCTGTTTGAGACTGCCCTCCCCGACCCAGCCTATAAGGGGCTGATTTCGCCCAACTTAAGGCGGATAATCCCCCCCCCCCCTCCCCCCAGAAATTCTAGAAAATGCAGAATCAAGCCAGAGCAACCTAGCAAACCTCTCGATGGTGTTTGAGAGGACTTGTGTGAAAGAATAAATGGTTCAAGGAGGGAGAGAAAGGCTTGGGTTGAGAGCATCAAACTGAGATGGTACTACACACCCAAATTTGCAAGAATCAAATCAATCAAAAGCCAAATTTGAGTGTTTTTTCCAGAAGAACAAGAGTTATGCAAGAAAATCCAACGGGACCCATGAAAAACCAACTCTTCTCAAGGAAGAGGGTGGTGGCTGAGGCCACCATGTTGGAGCGCATGGCATGACACCGCGAAGATGTATCTTGAGTTCAAAACCAATGCTCATCGATGACCCACATATCACAAAATGATATTAAGGGAAATGATTTTACTTGCTTTCGGCATTATGGGGGGAGGGTTGGCCCAATCAATTAGGACCACACTCCCCCTATGTCTATGCCCGCATCTAAACCAAATACATGAAAAAGCGCAAGTGAGTGTGCAAGGGTAGTCAAGCCAAGCTCCTTGAATCTATGATATTTAGCTCATTCCTCAAATAACAAAATCTTGCTTCATCAAGAGGCTTCGTGAAAATATCAGCAAGTTGGTTCTTCGTGCTCACAAAGGATAGAGCAATATCTCCACGAGCAACATGATCCCGAATAAAGTGGTTGCGAATCTCTATATGTTTTGTTCTTGTATCTTTGCGGGATTGTAAGCAATTTTGATAGCACTTTCATTGTCGCATAAAGAGGCACTTTGTCACAATTGACACCATATTCCTTGAAAGTTTGCCTCATCCACAACAATTGAGTACAAGCACTTGCAGCAAGACAACATATTCAAACCGGTTGAGAGTGAAATACAATTCTGTTTCTTTGATGACCAGCACACTAGAGACCTGCCCAAGAATTGGCATGCACCAGAGGTTGATTTCCTATCATATTTGTCACCAGCCCAATCTGAATCAGTGTAACTACATAGAGAGAAACTTGAACCCTTGGGATACCATAGCCCAAAATTTGGGGAATGAACCAAATATCGGAAGATTCGCTTGACTGCCAATAAGTGGCTTTCTTTAGGAGCGGCTTGGTACCTTGCACACACTCCTACACTTAACACGATATCGGGCCTAGATGTGCAAAGGTAAAGGAGAGAGCCGATCATGGATCGGTATACCTTTTGATCCACGTCTTTACCCTTGGGATTGAGCTCAAGATGACACTTTGTTTGCATTGGGGTAGCAACGCCATTGAGATATGTCATCTTGAACCTTTTGAGCATGTCTTGGATGTACTTAGCTTGATTAATAAAGGTTCCCTCTCTAAGTTGTTTGATCTCAAATCCAAGAAAGAACATGAGCTCACCCATCATGGACATCTCAAACCTGTCAGTCATAAGCTTCGAAAATTCATCGTTAAAAGCTTGGTTAGTAGAGCCAAAAATAATGTCATCTACATAAAGTTGGAATACAAAAAGCTCCCCATTGACCTTCTTAGTAATAAGAGTGGGATCGATTTGCCCAATTTCGAATCCATAGTCTAGCAAAAGCTCTTTAAGGTGCTCATACCACGCACGTGGGGCTTGTTTAAGGCCATAGAGCGCCTTATCGAGTTTATAGACATGGTTCGGAAATTTGGGGTCCTCAAACCCCGGGGGCTGGTTGACGTATACTAACTCGTGTAGAGGACCATTAAGGAAAGCGCTCTTAACATCCATTTGTTGTAATTTAAAATTATGATGGGCTGCATATGCAAGAAGGATACGGATGGAATCAAGGCGAGCCACAGGAGCGTAGGTCTCACCAAAATCAATTCCTTCTACTTGAGAGAATCCTTGAGCCACGAGTCGTGCTTTATTCCTCACAAAAATGCCATTTTCATCCTGTTTGTTCTTGAAGATCCACTTGGTGCCGATAACATTGCGGCAATCCTTTGGTTTTTCTACGAGCTTCCAAACTTTGTTGCGTTCGAAGTTATTTAATTCTTCATGCATTGCAACAACCCAATCGGGGTCTTCAAGAGCATCAAAAACCTTCTTCGGTTCAACCATGGAAATGTGAGCTTGATGATCACAGAAGCTTGCAAGCTCTCTTCTAGTGGATACCCTTCGTCGTAGATCACCAACAACCTTGTCAAGAGTGTGACCTCTTAGTTCAAGGTTCCGATCAGCACGAGCCTTGCGACGAGCCTCAATGTCCTTATTGTTTCTAGGAGGAGTGGATTCAATTGTTGTATCCTTGTCTTGATTACTCCCTTGCCCTTGATCTTGATCACCGTTACTGCCATAAGATTGTTGCTGAACATTTTCTTTAGGCCCGCATAATCAGCCCCTTGGAGGGTCCGGACTATCCGGCCTGGGAGAAGAAGTACCAGAACCATCTTCCTGAGAAAGCCTGACTGGAGTTGGAGACCCAGGGCCGGATAATCCGCCCCTGGGAGACGGAGAGTCCGGCCTGGGAGCTTCAGAGTTGTTGACTTCTCCTTTGGATCCTCTGGAACGAGTTGGAGTGCCAGGGCGGATTGTCTGCCCCTTGGAGGGGGCGGATAGTCCGGCCTAGGACTACCAACTTGTCCAGGGGACAGATGGTCTTTAGCAGATTGTGGTGTTGGTGCAGAATTGTCTCCAACAGTAGGAGCTTGTTGATCTTGTGTAGATGAGGGATCCACATGTGTGGAGCATTGTCCTTCCCGATCCGCCACAAGGGGTTCCTCAATGGGACGGAAAAATCCCACGCCCATTCTTATTATGGCATCTTGGGGTATTTCAACATCTGCATCACAAACATCAACTTGCCCTACAAAGGAGCCGTTATTTTCATCGAACTCCACACTACAAGATTCTACAACAATCCCAGTGAGCTTGTTGTAGACTCTATAAGTGTGGGATTCGGCACTGTAACCAACAAAAATACCTTCTAAAGCCTTGGAATCAAATTTTGACAAACGGACACCTTTAATAAGAAAGAAGCACTTACACCCAAATACCCTGAAGTATGAGATGTTGGGTTTGTTACCGGTAAGAATTTCATATGGGGTCTTGTCCAAGATCTTCCGAAGATAGAGCCGGTTTGATGAGTGACAAGCAATGGAAATGGCTTCAGCCCAAAAATTATAAGGAGGCTTGAATTCAGCTAGCATAGATCTTGCCATATCCATCAAAGTCCAGTTCTTCCTCTCGGCTACACCATTTTGTTGAGGGGTGTACGCAGCGGAATATTGGTGTCTAATCCCCTCTTCGCTAAGAAACTCGTTTAAAGTGTAGTTCTTGAATTCTGAGCCGTTGTCACTTCTAATTGCTAAGATGGGAACATTGTGTTGACGTTGAACTTCATTGGCAAAGTCGATGACAGTTTGTTGAGTCTCACTTTTCAGCTTGAAGAAATATACACATGTATATCTTGAGTAGTCATCGACAATGACCAAGCAATATTTCTTCCCACCAAGACTTGCATGAGAAGGAGGACCAAATAAATCCACATGAAGTAATTCCAAGATCCTTTTTGATGACACAATAGTCTTCCTCTTGTGGGGAGAGTCATGCATTTTTCGTTCAACACAAGCCCTGCAAACACGATCTTTGGCAAAAGAGACACTGTCTTTTAGTCCAAGGATGTGTCCACCCTTTTGGAGACTTTGCAAAGTTCTCATGTTGACATGGGCTAAACGGTGATGCCATAGCCAACCCACGTTGGCCTTTCCGAATAGACACATCGGACCCGAAGTGGTTTTCCCCGAGAAGTCCACCACATACAGGTCATTTTCGACGTATCCAACGAAAGCTACCTTTAGATACTTGCTCCATAAGAGTACCAACAAATCATCATCGATAAAAACAGCAAGACCCATCTTGCCAAGGGCACGAACAGAAAGAAGGTTGTAGCCAAGGGTCTCAACAAGCATGACGTCCATGAGAGAGATATCGTGGGCAACCACAACCTTGCCAAGACCCAATACCTGAGATTTAGACTTATCACCATAGGAGACTGTGATATTATCATGATTTGGATGCATCTCCGTGATGATCTCCTTGCTTCAGGTCATATGACTAGTGTAGCCACTATCCAGCACCCATTTCGACCCACCGGAAGCATAGCCCTGCAAGAAAATTACTTCTTGGTTTTAGGTACCCATTCCTTTCATGTTAGTGACAAGGGTCTTTGGGACCCAAATAGACCAAGCAATAAATTCATCAAAAGGACCAACATAATAAGCATATACATCGCCATAGTCATCACAAAAGAGTTCATAATTCGGATTGTGAGACCCTGCAAAACCAATATTATCAGTCTTGTCTTTTGTGACAACCTTCTCAGCAATGCTTGTCTTTAATTGTACATTCTTGGTCTTGTTCTTCTTGGTTTTCTTCTTCTTGGACTTGGTGACATACCCAAGTCCCTCTTTACCATGATTTGACATTTGCTTGCCAAGGACTCATCAAGCACACCTTTGTCCTTTGTAGTGATGTCCTTGATCACTTCTTTTTCCACACTAGTATTTTTCTTGTTACTATATGTTGAGTTGGACGAGCTAGGAGTATCATATTTGGCCAATCGACTTTGAAGCTAATCATGTGACTCATTGAGAATAGAGAACTCATTTTTCAACGCCTTGTGAGCATTGTCAAGTTTCTCCAATTCCACGAAGAGTCTATCATGAGCAGCCCCAAAGTCAATCCTTTCCTTCTTTAACTTCTTGGCTTTGGTGACAGCATTGTCACGTTCCTTAACAAGTTTAGTCACAATTTCTTCATGTGACTCTTCCATAGACTCGAGCCTCTCTTCAAGAGAGACCCGAGCTTCTTCTTCTTCAAGAGCATTTTTTAAGGATACAATTTCCATTGCATCCTCCCTTTCAATTCTGCCCTTTTCTTCGAGGAGTGCTTCGTTTTGGGCCAGCTGATCCATAAGAGCCACAAAACGAACTTTGTGCTCACCTTGCAAGTTAGTATAGAAATAATCCAAAGCAATAATCTCTTCTTTAACCTTAAGACTAGCAGGATCATCCATGTCTATCATAGCCTTGGAAAAAGAAGAGTTAGAAGAGGTTACCTTGGAGCTTCTTGCCATGAGGCAAGTAGCATTCTTGTTGATGATGTTTTCATTCGAAGAATAAAAGAGAGATGTTGATGTAGATGTAGTGGCTATAGCATCCACCTCTTGAGAGCTATCGTCCTCGTCCTCATCTTCACTCACCGATGAATATTCTTCTTGAGACACTAGAACAATCTTTGGTTGCTTCTTGAAAGGAGCATTCTTCTTTACAAACTGTTTCTTACGTGGAGCTTGTGATTTGTCCTTGAAAATGAGTCTTCCTCCATTATCCTCTATACTTTGATATGGACACTCGCTCTGAAGTGACGGTCACCACAATTAAAGCATGTTCTCAGCTTGGGACCATTTTCTTTTCTTCCATAGGCTCCACTCTTGCGATCTAGTTCAGCTTTAGCCTTGGCTGGATCTTTCCAAAAGTTTATTTCATAAAGAGCCAAGTATTGTCCGTGGATCCTTTTTATATCTTCAGGACAGTCCAGACCTTCTACTGCATATTTATCATGATCAATCACACTAGTCTTCAAGGCCATGTTGACCCCCTTTTGCATCCCCATAGCTCGAGCACGAGCATCTTCGACATTCTTGGCAGCCACTTTGAAGGCGGCCATTTCTTGCATTACCTCATTGGATGACATGAGGTGATAGTTATTCCTACCTTGAAGACTTATCAAATATGTGGGCTCAAATGGCATAAGAGCACTGACATACTTGCGCTTGATCCAAGCATCATCAACATGAGTTGCGCCGTGGTTTCTGAAGGTTGTGGCTATTGCCTTGAGCCTCCTATACATGTCCTCGTGGTCTTATCCATCCAGCATATAAAATCCTTCAGCTTCATTGCTCAAGGCATCATATCTATTCCTTCTCATACTTTCATTTTCGATGAAGAGCTCGGTGAGGGCATCCCAAGCTTCTTTAGATGTGCTAAGATGCTGAATGTGTGGCATGTCTTTGTCACCCACACCAAGCTGTATCATGTGTAGAGATGTAGCGTTGAGTTGGCTATCGACCACTTCTCTTCTTGTGAGATTGTTGGGGTTTCCAACATGAAGACCATTTTCGATGATCTTCCACAACTCTATGGAGGAACTGCACACATGAGATTTCATCAAAAATTGCCATTGAGAAAAAGTAGATGCTGAAAGTTTGGGTGGATCACCCCTATTATGTATATGTGGGTGAGGGATAGGCGGATCAAGGGAAAACACATGAGAAACCTCATTGTATCCATCCTTACCGCTATCCTTTTTCGAGGAGGAGCTCTTGCTAGTATCATCACCTACCACTTCGTTATCTTTGGAAATAGTTTTATCCGTTTCCTTGGATTGTGGAGTGGTATCCTCAGAGTTAGATGGAGCTGATGCTACGGATGTGGAGAGACGCATTATCAATTGACGCATCTCTTCCATCTTAGCCTCCATTGAACTCACCAAGGTTGTTTCCAACGTCTTGAGATCGTTCATGGCAGGGGCGAAGCCAGGGAAAAAGATCGCCGGGGTCAACACGAAATAAATAGAAAGAATGTGTATACACAAATGATATTGTTTATATATGCTTATATATATGGGTATAGCTCGCATGGCTAGATGCGCAACTAGTATTAATTAAAATTTTCATAATGTATAATCTAGCAAAAACTCACATAAATAAGAAACAATAATTGTCAATATATCATATCAAAATAAAGTCAAATTACAAAAATAATTACCTCTATTTTTTCTGGCCTCTACGTCTTTTGTCTTGAGAAAGGGGTATATCACAATCTCGCGTGGAGTTAAATATAGAAGTTTTTGCTATATCTTTTCTGGCACTTACAGGTCAGGCAGAAGGAATCGTCGACTATTCGATTTGATGGAGAGTGACGACGACGGAGGAGAGACGGCCAGCGATCCATGGGATAAGAGGCATGACGACTTCACAAAATAAAAAAATAGAATACGAGCGACGAGCCAATGAGCCTAAAGTCTGCGATTGAGCGATTCAGGACCGTGGGCTGCACTGCTACGTATTCTAGTCCTAGACTGGTGGACTTGGGCGCACACGTGATTGGAGGGTGATTAGCTAGGTTCAAACTCAATTTTTACCTCTATCATTTCTTATAGGGGCTAAACACTAAGGGGTTGGGCCAAAGTCACTGGAGTCAATTGACCCTAGTGTTAACACAGTAGCTCCGCCCCTGGTTCATGGTGACTACCTCCGGAGCATCACTCACATCTCCCTTGGAACCCATACTTCTCTTAGGCGGTTAAGCCCGAAATAAGAGTCGAGGCTCTGATACCAATTGAAATGGATCGTATGGGCACCTAGAGGGGGGGTGAATAGGTGCTAACCAATTTTTTAATACTTTTTCAATTTTAGGCTTGACACAAAGTAAATTCTCTAGATATGCAACTACGAGAATTTCCCTATATGTAACCCTAACTACTAAGCACGTAAAAGAGGAGCGAGGAAACCGTAGTGGAGCACGCGGAGACACAGGTATTTGTTTTACCGTAGTTCCTTCCTTTTTAAGGGAAGTACATCTGCGTTGGAGGGGTGAGCGGTTCTAAGACCACCACTCCACAATAGGCCTCACCCTATTCTCCGATGGATCTCGCCACGAGAGGCCTGATCCACCTTCTCCACTATTGGATCCCTTCGAGGCGGGGACCGGTGCCTTTTACAACACTATCGGGGCACACACCCACAACTGAATTGGGGGCTCCCGAGAAGACAACAAGCTGCCACAAGAACAAGGTTTATCAATATAAACAAAAACGAGGATCTAGATATTTGCAAGAAATACTAGATCGGAGGTTGTCCAAATGAATGGAGAGGAGATGAAGCGCTTAATTGCTGATGATGAAGATCGAGTTCTCCTCCTTCGATTCCCAAATGGATGGGGCCTTTGGGTGGATCTAGGTGGAGCACTCTTGGATGAAGCTTTCAGATCTCATCTGGTCTTTTTCGAGATGAATAAAGAGTTCTGTCAGGAGGGGGATGGCTGGCTTAAATACCCCCTCCCCAGATTTTGCCGTTGCACAACTTTGGGGGCGGATTATCCGCCCCACTTGGGGCAGATTATCCACAGGAAAACTCCCCAGGCGGATTCTCCGGGAAACTCCGCCTCTCTGGCTTGCGCCTTGGTGAAGCTTGGTGAAGATCTTGGGCGGATAATCCCCCGAGGCGGATTATCCGGCCAGGAAAGTCCGCCAAAACTCCGCCTCTCTAGGGTCTCGCCTTGGCGATGAGCAGGCGGATTATCCGCCCCTAAGGCGGATTATCCGTGGCCGAAAAATCCGGCCAAAATTCCCCTTACAGGGCTTGCTTGGGCAAAGGGAGGGGCGGATTATCCGCCCCTGGTGGGGCCGGATTATCCGCCCCCAAAGGCGGAGTCCTTTTCCCTTTATTCTCAAATAGAGCTGCAACACTTCAACACACATTAAATGATCCTTGGTATTGTTATCTAACACACAAAACACTAGGGATTAAGAAATGTTCTTTCAGCTACCCCAATGCAAACAAAGTGTCATCTTGAGCTCAATCCCAAGGGTAAAGGCGTGGATCAAAAGGTATACCGATCCATGATCGGCTCTCTCCTTTACCTCTGCGCATCTAGGCCCGATATCGTGTTAAGTGTAGGAGTGTGTGCAAGGTACCAAGCCGCTCCTAAAGAAAGCCACTTAGTGGCAGTCAAGCGAATCTTCCGATATTTGGTTCATTCCCCAAATTTTGGGTTATGGTATCCCAAGGGTTCAAGTTTCTCTCTATGTGGTTACACTGATTCAGATTGGGCTGGTGACAAAGATGATAGGAAATCTACCTCTGGTGCATGTCAATTCTTGGGCAGGTCTCTAGTGTGTTGGTCATCAAAGAAACATAATTGTATTTCACTCTCAACCGCCGAAGCTGAATATGTTGCTGCTGCAAGTGCTTGTACACAATTGTTATGGATGAGGCAAACTTTAAAGGAATATGGTCTCAATTGTGACAAAGTGCCTCTATTATGCGACAATGAAAGTGCTATCAAAATTGCTTACAATCCCGTGCAGCATACAAGAACAAAACATATAGAGATTCGCAACCACTTTATTCGGGATCATGTTGCTCGGGGTGATATTGCACTATCCTTTGTGAGCACGAAGAACCAACTTGCTGATATTTTCACGAAGCCTCTTGATGAAGCAAGATTTTGTTATTTGAGGAATGAGCTAAATATCATAGATTCAAGGAGCTTGGCTTGACTACCCTTGCACACTCACTTGCTCTTATTCATGTATTTGGTTTAGATGCGGGCATAGACATAAGGGGAGTGTGGTTCTAATTGATTGGGCCAACCCTCCCCCCATAATGCCGAAAGCAAGTAAAATCATTTCCCTTAATATAATTTTGTGATATGTGGGTCATCAATGAGCTTTGGTTTTGAACTCAAGATACATCTTCGCGGTGTCATGCCATGTGCTCCAACATGGTGGCTTCGGCCACCGCCCTCTTCCTCGAGAAGAGTTGGTTTCTCATGGGTCTTGTTGGATCTTCTTGCATCTCTCTTGTTCTTATGGAAAACACACTCAAATTTGGCTTTTGGTTGATTTGATTCTTGCAAATTTGGGTGTGTAGTACCATCTCAGTTTGATGCTCTTCACCCAAGCCTTTCTCTCCCTCTTTGAACCATCTATTCTTGCACACAAGTCCTCTAAAACACCATCGAGAGGTTTGCTAGGATGCTCTGGCCTGTTTCTGTATTTTACAGAATTTCTGGGGGCGCGGATTATCTGCCTTAAGTGGGGGGCGGATTATCCGCCCCGGGCGAAATCAGCCCATTATAGGCTGGGTCGGGGAGGGAAGGCTCAAACAGAGAAGCCAGTCCTCCCCCAACCCTATCTCTGCCCCCAGCTGCCGCCGGAGCATCCGCCTCTCCCGGATTCGATTTGACCACCGGATTCTCCGGGCTCTCCCCGGATCTTCACCTCGCCTCCGGGTATCTTCTCCTCCGTGATTTTCCTCCAATGAGTGAGGGTAACTCCCTCATCTCTCTCCTTTTGTATGGGATGTATTTTATTTGGTGGAAATATCGTTGTAGAAGGTTCTTGGTGTTGTTCCTTACATGCTAGAATCAGTAGACTTGCAACCTAGTACCCGATCTGTTTTGCCATGGTAGATCTGAGCCAATCCAGAAATTTTCTGTGGGGGGCGGATTATCCGCCCCTACCAGGGCCGGATAATCCGTCCTGGAGAGTAAAATCTTGTCTGTTTTGGTTATGCTTCTGCAAATGCACATCATTGGTTATGGGGTTGCATTGCTACTCTTTCTCCGTGTTTTTCTCCTGGACTCGTGTGTATGCTTATCTCCATGCTATCCCTCTAATGCTTTTCATGGGTGGTTCCAAGCCGACCAAGACCTTCGTCTGTCGTTCCCGTGCCCGTTATCTCAAGCCCACTACAGACGGGAAGTTCATTGACGAGACCGATGTTAGCAGAGCAGCAAGAGAGGTTGAACGGATGGCAGAGGCAAGTAAGAAAACTAAGAGGACCGCATCTCGCAAGGGCAAACAGTCTCGTCCCAATTACAAGGCTATGGGCAGTCTTTAGTATGCCACCATTCGCCAGACTGATTATTATGATGAGGCTGATAGTGATGGTCCCCCCGAAGACTCTATGTTTTGGAATGCCACTTTTGGGCTATTCATGATGATGTTTATGCTACTCTCAAGCTTCGCTCCATGCGTCCCATCAATTTGACTGAGGCTCAATCCAAGACAAGGCTCATTGAGGCACTAGATGTGACCAACAAGATGGGGCTGCACCACCTCATGACTATCCAATGCAACTATGATTCCTCTGTGGTGCGGCAGTTCTTCTCAACTCTGGTGATTTGCGGTGATGATCGCCGCACTATGAAGTGGATGACAGGGACCACCATGATTCAGTCGGACTTTCGCACCTTTGGGCAGGTTCTTGGTTATGCATTCCATGGTCGTGACACTCCTTCGGGCCACCGTATCATTTCTCCTCTGAAGCCATCCAAGGATACTGCACTTGCTCCTTGCCTTTCCTCTGATGGGGTTGCTGGTACTTTTGCTGGTCTCTCTCCCTTGTATGCAGCCATTGTTGGCATATTTAGGGACTGCATCGCTCCTAGTGGTGGCAACAATTACAGGATCCGTGGCCACCTGGTTCCACTTCTTGCTTTTGCTCACGAGTGTGCCACCAACTCTGGATCAGCCACAGGTTACAAACTGGATGTCATGGACTATATTTATCATGAGATGACGGATGCTATGATCAACAGGCTCTCTATTCCTTATGCTCCCTTCATAATGATGCTCGTCAAGCATATGTTGCCCCATGAGGATTTTGGCTCTGCTCTGGATGGTATTCACAAGCCCAAGAAAATCTACAACAAGGCTCAGAAGACCCATCACCCTTCCACTGCCCCGGAGTCCTTCATGTGTGATGCTCGGTCTAGTGGTCGTCGTTCCACGGTGTCCCCAATGGCACGCGAGGTTAAGCAGCTTACTTGGTTCCAGCGAAACATTCTTTGCATGGGCATTGACACTCACAAGGGCCAATATGAGGCGTACCGCAGGGATCATGAGAGGGATCACACGCAGCAGCTTATTCTCCACCATGTCTCAGGTGCCACTGGCCATCCACCTCCTCCCACTGCTTCGGATCCGTATGCTCAGTGGAACACCTCAGGGATCAACTATGGCGAGCTCGAGAGTTGCCTCTTTCCTCCTCCACCGAGGGCACCCACTCCTCTAGCTGATGACGATGATGATGAGTATGATGAAGAGGAAGGGGACGGGAATGACTACGACGAGGATGAGGAGTGATCTCCAAGGGCGTTAGCATCGCTCTTCTTCCTTTTTGGCGTTTCGATGCCAAAGAGGGAGAAGTAGTTCTATTAGGTCTCGTGGATTTGCAAGGGTCGGGCATAAGCTTTTCTCTTTTAGTCGTTTTTATTTGCTTGCTTGTGCCTTTTCTAGCGTGAACTCATTTGCTATTTTTGTTTGTTTATGTAAGACTATGTCGTACTCCACTATGTTTGGTATTCATGGAATTCTGGATTTATCTATTATGGACCTCATGGAATTCTGGAATTATGGAGCATATTTGATGGCATATGGATTCATGGGATTATCTATGTATGCTTTGGCTATATTCTCATCCCGGTGGTATGACCTTGTTTCCCAAACCACCTTGTTTCAATTATCTTGGTTATGAAAGTAGTGTTCTCTCTAGTGTGTGTATTTGTATTCAAATGCAAATCTTAAATATGCACACATCTAGGGGGAGCGTCTTTCATTATTTAAGGTGGCATTTGCTGGTTTTATTGCAAATCCTAATATTGTCATCTAACACCAAAAAGGGGGAGATTGAAAGAACATTTTATAATCCCTAGTGTTTTGTGTGTTATAACAATATCAAGGATTATTTAATGTGTGTTGAAGTGTTGTAGCTACCTATGAGAAAAAGGGAAAGGATTCTGTCTTTGGGGGGCGAATAATCCGCCCCCACCAGGGGAGGATAATCCGCCCCTCCCTCTTCCCAAGTAGGCGCAAGCCCCAGAAGGGGGGCGGAATTTTGGCCGGATTTTTCGGCCCCGCCGAATAATCCGCCCCTCAAGGGTGCCGGATAGTCCGCCCCCCTGCTCATCGCCAAGGCGCAAGCCCCAGAGAGGGGGCGGAGTATTGGCCGGACTTTCTGGCCTGGCCGGATAATCCGCCCCTCAAGGGGGCCAGATTATCCGCCCCCTCCCCCCCCCAAGATCTTCACCAAGTTCTGCAGGCGCCAGCCCTAGAGAGGGGGCGGAGTTTTCCCCGGATAATCATCCCTTGGGGTGGAGTTTTCCCAGGGGGGCGGATAATCCGCCCCAAGTGGGGGCGGATAATCCGCCCCCAAGTTGTGCAATGGCCAGATCTGGGGAGGGGGTATTTAAGCCAGCCTTCCCCTCCTGCCAGAACTCTTGATTCATCTCGAAAAAGACCAGATCAGATCTGAAAGCTTCATCCAAGAGAGCTCCACCTAGATCCACCCAAAGGCCCCATCCCTTGGGGAATCGAAGGAGGAGAACTCGATCTTCATCATCAGCAATCAAGCGCTTCATCTCCTCTCCATTCATTTGGAGAACCCCCGATCTAGTATTTCTTGCAAATACCTAGATCCTTGTTTTTGTTTATATTGATAAACCTTGTTCTTGTGGCAGCTTGTTGTCATCTCGGGATCCCCCAATTCGGTTGTGGGTGTGTGCCCCGATAGTGTTGTAAAAGGCACCGGTTCCCGCCTCGAAGGGATCCAATAGTGGAGAAGGTGGATCAGGCCTCTCGTGGCGAGATCCATCGGAGAATAGGGTGAGGCCTATTGTGGCATGGTGGTCTTAGAACCGCCCACCCCTCCAACGCAGATGTACTTCCCTTAACAAGGAAGGAATTGCGGTAAAACAAATCCATGTGTCTCCGCGTGCTCCACTACGGTTTCCTCGCTCCTCTTTTACGTGCTTAGTAGTTAGGGTTACATATAGGGAAATTCTCGTAGTTGCATATCTAGAGAATTTACTTTGTGTCAAGACTAAAATTGAAAAAGTATTAAAAATTGGTTAGCACCTATTCACCCCCCCCCCCTCTAGGTGCCCATACGATCCATTTCAATGTTCTAGAAGGGTCTAGAAGGTTCACTGAACCGGAATAGTAAGGGTGCATGAATGTGTCATGACTAAGTGGAATGGTTGCATCATTTCCTAGGTCAAAGGTATATGCAAATAGAGAGTGAAATCAAACTCCGAAATTGAAAGTCAAAAGGCAAGTTTGAAAAGTCAAACTCAGACAATGTTTCCTAGTGGAGGAAGGAAATAATCCTTCTTTCCCTCCACCACAAGCCAACTAGGACAGGGAGTTGGGGAAGGATTCAAACTCCCCTCTCCCAAGCTGCCGTCCCTCTCAGAAATAGAGGGAAGGGGCTGCCCCTCTCAACACACCACCACCACCCCGCCTCCAAGCTGCCCGCCGCCGCGTCGCCGACTCGACCTCCTCCTCTTCGGCCCTCTAAACCCTAGATCGCCGGAAACCCTAATTCTCCACCATAACCTACTCTGGCTTAGGCGAAGCCCTGTAGGATCTTCCCTCTACTTCCGACACCACGCCGTCATGCTGCCGGAATCACAAGGGGAGAACCACAACCTTCGCTGCCTGCTAGAACAAGGGAGAGGAAGGTCTTCATCGAGCACCGAACGTGTGACCGACTGTGGAAGCGCTGCCAGAACGCAGCGCCGGAAGGATCGTCTACGCGATCTTGAGATCGGCAAGTGTACGAATACATCTCCCACGAGAATCTGCTCTCGTTAACCGCTTTGGAATCTTCGAGGGTGAGTACTCTAATCGACTCGTTGCTACAATGTAGTAGATAGATCTTGGCTTGTTTGTATTCATGTGGTAGAAATTTTTTGTTTTCCATGCTACGAACCCCTAAAATAGACCAATAGGTTCACATCAAGTTTCAAACGACGAATTAACTGTTCTAGACTATGTCATAGTAGTTACACTCATTCCCAACCACAACTACTCTAGATGGTCTCGAACACAAACTTCACGTCCAACATCTTTTGTGTTGTGTTTCTGCTAGTGAGTAGCATGGCTTGTCCAACCTTTAGATCCTCTTCACTCTGGTGGAAATTCTTCCACCCTCAATGCTGAAGACTACACAACCATCTTGGTTCATCTTGTATGCAACTGGGGTGATGTCAAAATCTCCAAGTTGTATTCCAGCCACACCATCATCAGGGATTTCCATGAAGGGAACCACTTTCCTAGGTAATTTCTGTGATGCCACGCCATGGATAAAAAATAAAAAGGTAACTATGTCAGAAGACCATCACCACAAGTTATATATGGAGCCAAATAAAGTTATCATACCATCATATGTTGGACAAGATTTTTCCTTATCAAACGGGCCACAAATGGAACCCCGATGAAGGTGTTGACTGGCGGTAGGGTAGCTAGGATGTCTTCCACCTCATCGCTGCTAAGGCGACATCTCTGGGAGATAACTGTAGTTATCCTCGACATAGGTCCTGTCAAATACAAACATAACATTTCTTCCCCGGTAAGATTGTTCTGTGTGATGAATTGCTTCATCCTTCACCTCCCATGATAGTCTTGTTCTTTATCTTCTCGAGGTCAATCTTGTAGGTGTACCCAAGTGCCTTGAATTGCACACTCTCACATTCATATGTGGCTACATTCAACATGAACCTTGAATCGCATGGCATAGTCTGTGCACCAAAAACAAAAGAATCAGACATTAAACAAACAGGTATAGACTTATAGTGTAGTTTGAAAGAATTTTTTTGTTACCACTGAGTTCTGGAAACCCTCTGACAAGTAGATACAAAAGGTCACGCTCGATGACAATCTAGATTCACAATTGATCTTGTATACTAGACACAACGCCATATCCTGTTTGGCAAAAATGATGAATGTCTAAAAGATATAGATTGTATATATGAATGTCTAAAAGATATATATATATATATATATGGAACTAAACTCTTAAAAGGAATAGATTGTATGTACATCAAACATAGTATAATTTAAACACTTGAGTTTTAATCCTAGTTTTATTAGCTTTGTTGACACTAATAACATCATAAGATACTCTGAACATCGCTTTCTAACGTCTCTTGACTACATGTTGTTTCACATCATCATCATCATCCAATGTGACATCGATTAAGCAAGCTTTGGTTTTACAAACCTAAATAGACATTACAATACTTAGAATGTTTTGTTTTGATGTTGAACAGTAGGTTCAACTACTATCTTAGAGTCAGTACCAACAATTTTAAAACCTGTAATTCGATGCTATGATGTACAGTTGGCCCCTTCGACATCATCCCTTCCACTTCGCAGTATTCACAATTCCTACAGGCTTTTCTTTCTAGATATGTCCTTGATAGTGCAGCCATTTGGAAACTTTCTAACTAGAAGAATCAAATTATAAGTAGTGAACTACAAGATTCAAATTTAATAGCTATGAAAAACACATAGGTATGAAAAACAACAATTTGGGCCTCATACTAAAAAAGCACACACGAGTCAATGAGATAATCGAACATATAGCAAGAAGCATGCACAACAAATGTGTTTGTATGGACATTTTCTATTTGTACATTATCTCAATGACATAGATAGTGCCACAATTTAACCCTTGGACAAAATCAATGAGATGAATCTGTAAAAAAGCATTGTGGTTGCACAAAGACACTAGGTAGATGCAGATCATCCCATCAACATTCTAAGTGCCACACCTTCATCGTTGGCACTAGTTTGGGGCATAAGACTGTCCATTAGAACTAAAATAGCTATAAAAACAACAATTTGGGCATCATACTAACAAATCACACCTAAGTCAATGAGATAACCGAACATATAGTAAGAAGCATGCACAACAAATGTGTTTGTATAGAACATTTTGCTATATGCACATTATCTCAATGACAGAGATGGTGCCACATTTTAATCCTTGGACAAATTCATTCAGATGAATTTGTAATAAAGCATAGTGGTTGTAAAAAGACACTAGGTAGATGCAGATCATCCCATCAACATTCGAAGTGCCACATCTTCATCGTTGGCACAAATTAGGGGCATAATACTCTCCATTATCATAAACATAGCTATGAAAAACAATTTGGGTCATTAATTTGGTTACAACCACAAAATCATAAAGTGACCTAGATAGCAACGCCGACCCGCTACCCTCGAACAAGGCGGTGACTCGGCGAGCAAGATCCATCGCTGGTGACCTAAATGGAGCACTGACGTGGTGAACCTAGACGAGGATGTGTGACGCAGTTGAAGGGCAGTAGGTCCAGAAGAACTTACATTGGAGACCTAGATGCAGTCGTCGACATCGGGGAGGGAAGGGGATTTGGTTGGCGCCAGGGAGGGGATGGGATTTGGTTGTTGCCGGGGAGGGGAAGGGATTTCGTCGTCACTGGAGAGGGTTTTCCCAGCGCTGTTAGCTGAGTGGATTTGGTTGAAGTGGGTATCCGGTGAAGCGAAAAGCTGTAACACCCTCAGAATCGACCCTATGCAAGTTTCAGCGATTCCCGCCAAACCCGCATAGAAACGATTCAAAGGTGCCCACCAGGCACTTTCGCGGGGTGGAAAAGAAGTAATAACATTACACAACAGTCCTAGATGGGACCCACGAGCAGATATATATATACAACAATGACTCAATGAGTCAAGAATACATATACAAAGACAAAGATCCAATTCACCTTGAAAACGATAGAGCGTCCATACGGACAAGATGCAAATGGGGCTAAGAGCCTGAAGAATAACCAATGGCGTCCATAACCCTGCCAGCAAGCCGGAAGGGTAACCCCGCTAACGACGTCGAAACCGCTAAAACAAAAGGTGCCGACAAAGGGCAAAGGAAAAAGAGGAGCGTCGATCGAGGCCAAGACACGGCGAGGCTAGAATTGGCGGTCCTCGCCTACATAGGTATGGTGGATCAAGCGGCGGCGTGGCGAGATGCACTAAACAACCTATAGAGACCCGATACAACTAGCGGCTATCAGAGAGGGGTAAGAAAGACCTATTCGGAACCAACCTGATGCTACCATCAAACAAACCCATCCTGGTGTGTCCCCCTCGAGACCAATCGAGGAAGTCAACCGAGGAACTCACACGTTAGCGGCGCTTTACTCATTCTGTTATAGTTGCGGCAATTACTAGTCAAATATAAATAGCATGAGTCATCCTGATACAATAAGCAGTGGGCAGTTTTAGTTAACCATTTCGTTGTAGTTGCAACACTTACTAGTCAGATACAATTAGCATGAGATATCCCAAAACCCAGCAGTTGTTGGTACTTTTATTTAGCCATCCCGTTGTAGTTGCAGTACTTACTAGTCAGATACAATGGTCGCAAGCGACAACCCAACAAGCAATTGTTGGCAGTTTTATTTAGCCATTCCATTATAGTGAAGCTGATTACTAGTCATTATAAGGTCAAATTTATAGCACTACTTTAGTTATAGTTGTCTATAATCGAGATATCGGCTCCAAGTCGTCCATAACCATGACACGACTTTCAGAAAGTTTTACTGCAGGGTGCACAAATAGTAACACACACTCGATCAACCTCGGAAAAACCAAATAAAACCCAACGAGGCTTTCACGACAAAGCAATCACAGATTCAGAAATATTTCGGGGCCACCCGTGAGTACACCATAGAAGTTAGTGACTCGAGACGGACTCAAGGTTTGGGTGGACGGGTGAGAACGAGGAACCCAAACTGGGCTTGTCGACACCGCGAAATCGTGTCCCGATCCTAAGCAAGACAGGTGCTCCTCGCACAATCGTAAATAAAGCGATAAAGCATGGCATAAGTACAGGATAGTAAATAAAACCTCAAACTAGTTTGTGGCCCCAAGAAATAAGACTGAATCAAGCTCGCTCGGGGGTCCCATAATCCTCCAGATGTGGATAGCGAATATTCAAGGAATGTATCAAGTACTCGGGTCCTACGGGACACAAGTGGACGGTTAACAACCAAATAACATCTATTGCCCACCGTTCTGCTTACTTACTTCAATTTTAGTTGTTAAACAGAATTAAAGTGAGCGATAAATAAAGCCATGACCATCTCCAACATCAAACATGCGGCAATACTCAAAATCGTGGTAATGCGACACGCAACAGCACTTGAGCAAGCGACTACGCATAAGTCCAACTATCTACCAAACAATGTAATAGGATGTGTCCAAGGCAATATAAGCGGCAAGGGATATCTCGGCACGAAAACTAGAGCATCGCAAACACGTATAGCAATAGATCAACAGGAGGAATAAATACTATAAAAGTAAGATAGGTAGAAAGGGGAGATGCTCTTTGAAAACATTATCGAAGGTTCAACCGAAGATCGGGTCGACACTCGCATCAACTCAACGGCCTTATCCGCGAAGAAGCAAAACACTAGAATAAACACCGGATGCAATATTTAATACTACGGCAAAAGATCGGGCATGATGCATGTATGATGTATGACATGGCAAAGGTGCGATGCAATTGGGCAATATTAAGTGGAACCGGGGTCCCGACAATTAATTAGGTGGTTCCTGTTGTTTAGCTACCCCGCAATTTAAATGTTGTCTTAACATGGCAAAGTAAGTTACCGGTTCTCTACACAAATTTAAATGAGGCCAATATAAGACTAGATTTGCCCGCATATGGGCCCCATATTTAATTATAAGGTGAATCGGCATAGTGCCCCCAAACCACACAAAAATGCATGCGAGTATGACAATTTAATATGCATCAATTTGTTATTACATTTATAAAATAGGGCTCGAGAAAAGGGGTCACACATTAGGGTTCGACGATCTTGGGGTTCCGAGGATTTCGGGGTTCGGTCTCAGGGTTCAGGGTTCGACGGGATCGTTCTCGGACTCCGGAAGTAGTTCTTGCCGTTCCGCGTAGAAGGACTTGGTTCGGTGTCGGGGCACATCGGATTCGCCCTGGTCAGTGTCGATCTTGTCGTTGCGAAGATCTTGTCGGGTCCGCGCCATCAAGTCGGTCTTGGCGTCCGGGATGAAGAACTTGGCGTTAGGCGGTAGATCTTGTCGGTTCCACCCCGAAGGCCTGGTTGTTCCGCGGCATAGATCTTGGGGGTTTTCGGGTTTTTCCACGGGTTCGGGCTTCGGATTCTTCCATCAGGTCGGGGATCTTGGTGTTCCCTGTGGCAGTCTTGGCATTCGTGAAGAGGGTCCCCGGATCGGAGGACTTGGCGTCCGTGGAGAATTCCTTGTCGATCCGCGGCGACGATATGGGGTTCGTTCTTGGGTTGTCGGTGGTGAACTCTTATGGGCACAAACAAACATCGGTATGGCACAGACGCACAAACGCATCTGACGGGAGCAGACAGAGAACAGAGGACGCCGCGGGCCAACGACGGCTGAGCAGCGAGGGCTAAGGCACACTCACGGCGGCGCTAGGGTGGCTAGCAGGCTGGCCATGGTCGGCGGCAGCTGAGGACAAGGCGCGAGGTGTGCAGCCGGCGGTGGCAGAGGAGAGGCATGGGCCTGCAACCGCAGGAGGAGGACGAGAAGTCGAGGAGCAAGCGGCGGCGGCGACGTCACGACGAGACGAGCGGCTGGGCGGCGGGGCGAGCCCGAGCGGCGGAAGGAGGAGGCCGGCGATGGAGGTCGACGAGGAGGTCGCGGTGGCGCTTCGGGCGGCGGCCGAGAAGGCGAAGGAGGAGGAGCTGAGCAGAGCTCGCGCCGAGCAAAGGTGGGGGCCCGGTGGAAACGACGAGGCCGGCGAGCTCGGCTCGGGCTCCGTGGGAACGACGTACAGGACGGGGAGGAGGAGACGCAAGGCGGCGGCGACGGCTGAGGCGGCGCCGCAGACGCCAAGGAGGCGGGCGCTGAGGCGGGCGAAGCGGAGGATGGGAGGAGGAGGAGCCGGAGGGAGGAGGGAGAGGACCATGGGCGTCGGTGGGGAAAGGTGAGGAGGGAGGAGGAAGGAGACGGGCGTCGGGGAGGTGGAAGCGGCGAGGAGCGGGAGGCGGCGGTGGAAGGTGGTGAGGGAGGCGTGGGAGGCTCGGGAGGGGGGCCGGCGAGGTTGCGTTGGGGAGGAGGGAGACGCGGGGACGGGATGGGTGCGTGGGGCGCCAGGGAGAGAGAGAGAACGGGGGGAGGGAGAGAGGCAGGTGGGGCCGGAGGGGTGGGGCCTAGGGAGCGGGGCCAGCTCGGTGGGGGACAGGGTGGGAGTGGGGCTGTGGGCCAGGACGGGTGGGGCCAGAGGGAGAGAGGTTGGTGGCTGGTGGATCGATGAGGTGGCAAGGCGGGTGGGGATTGGGGGTCCAGGGGGTGAGGTGGCTCAGGGAGGTGAGGTGGAGGGCTGGGAGTGGCTGGGTAGGTTAGGATAGGGTAGAAAAGATTTGGGGTAGAGTTTCAGGTGGACCGATTGTACTAGGGGTGGCCTACTGGGTCGGATCGGCCCGGTTCGGCTGCCCCCTAAAAATAATTAAATATTTTATTCAATTAAAACCGGGCTTTTGCAAACCGTTGGCAGACAAAATGAAATAATCCGGAGACCCGGGTTTTGTGTTTGAACAAGGACGGGGCGTTTAGAAAACAAAAATAGGTTTTTCCGCAATTAGTTTTATGCTAGCAAATGCAAGATGATGACGATGCAATGCACAAAAACAACGCGATTTTCTAGTAGTGGTTTTTGCGGGATGCCACAATTCGACACCACTAACAATGGATCTCACCCTCGAGATCTGCCTCATGGTACCGGGAAGAAGGGCGGCGATCTGATCCTTCGCGCTTCTTGTAGATCCTCGCGACACCACTAACAAGAGGTCGTTGTCCGTGATCGTCGAGAGAACACTCCGGGAAACAAAGGCGAAGGTAGAGGTATCAACAAATAAAGCCACCTCTAGCTTCCGTGGACGTAGTAAAATCGCTGGATCCACTGATTCGATGTACAAGAGAATGATAAGAGTAGTCGGATGGTGATCAGTCCATCACGACCCAAACCATTACTCGCACACGAATAGGCGGATTATGCAACCAACTCTAATTGATTGTAGATCTCGACAAGCGAGGTTCGAAACAAAGGAGTGATGCGCATCAGATCGGATCCGCGTAGATGATGTCGTCGCCGGAAAACACCGAAGGCACAAACAAGGAACAAAGAATGGTACCACAAAGAGACGGATTCCTCGACAAAGATGAACACCGGATGGTAGAACACCGTTACCAAAGGAGGAAGCGAAACCCTGAAGGTACGATGGAACCCAACCACGAGAAATCCTGGACTCGAAGAAAAGATAAGAGAGCAGATTCAAAACACGTCGAGATAAGAGGAGAATAGCAGGGGGTAAGGAGTAAAATTAGACCTAATCAGAACTATCCAACCGATTTTGAAAAATAGTTTTGACACTCTACTTCGACCGTTAGCTAGGTTATCCTACAGGCTGGACTTGTGGGGTATCGCAACTCGAGCTCGATACCACTGTAACACCCTCGAGAATCGACCTATGCAAGTTTCAGCGATTCCTGCCAAACCCGCATAGAAACGATTCAAAGGTGCCACCAGCACTTTCTTGGTGGAAAACGGTAATAACATTACACAACAGTCCTCGATGGGACCCATGAGCAGTATATATATACAATAGCGACTCAATGAGTCAAGAATACGATATACAAAGACAAAGATCCAATTCACCTTGAAAACGATAGAGCGTCCAGCTGCACAAGATGCAAATGGGCTAAGAGCCTCAAGAATAACCAATGGCATCCATAACCACCTGCCAAGCCGAAGGGTAACCTCGCTAACGACGTCGAAACCTGCTAAAACAAAAGGTGCCGACAAAGGGCAAAGGAAAAAGAGGAGCGTCGATCGAGGCCAAGACACGAGGCTAGAATTCCGGTCCTCGCCACATAGGTATGGTGGATCAAGTGGAAGCGGCAAAGATGCACTAAACAACCTATAGAGACCCGATACAACTAGCGGCTATCAGAGAGGGGTAAGAAAGACCTATTCGGAACCAACCTAATGCTACCATCAAACAAACCCATCCTGGTGTGTCCCCCTCGAGACCAATCGAGGAAGTCAACTGAGGAACTCACACAGTTGGCAGTTTTACTCATTCTGTTATAGTTGCGGCAATTACTAGTCAAATATAAATAGCATGAGTCATCCTGATATAATAAGCAGTGGGCAGTTTTAGTTAACCATTCCGTTGTAGTTGCAACACTTACTAGTCAGATACAATTAGCATGAGATATCCCAAAACCCAGCAGTTGTTGGTACTTTTATTTAGCCATCCCGTTGTAGTTGTAGTACTTACTAGTCAGATACAATGGTCGCAAGCGACAACCCAACAAGCAATTGTTGGCAGTTTTATTTATCCATTCCATTATAGTGAAGCTGATTACTAGTCATTATAAGGTCAAATTTATAGCACTACTTTAGTTATAGTTGTCTATGATCGAGATACTGTGCTCCAAGTCGTCCATAACCGCGGACACGGCTTTCAGAAAGTTTTACCTGAGGGTGCACAAATAGCAACACACACTCGATCAACTCGGAAAAACCAAATAAAACCCAACGAGGCTTTCACGACAAAGCAATCATAGGATTCGAAATATTTCGGGCCACCCGTTGAGTACACCATAGAACGGTTAATGACTCGAGACGGACTCAAGGTTTGGGTGGACGGTTGTTAACGACTGGGAACCCAAAACTGGGCTTGTCGACACCGTGAAATCTTGTCCCGATCCTAAACAGTACAGGTGCTCCTCGCACAATCGTAAATAAAGCAGTAAAGCATGGCATAAGTACAGGATAGTAAATAATCAAGCTCTGGCTCAGGGGGGTCCCATAATCCTCCCGGATGTGGATAGCGCGAATATTCAAGGAACAGGTATCAAGTACTCGGGGTCCTACGGGACACAAGTGGACGGTTAACAACCAAATAACATCTATTGCCCACTTGCCTCTCCTCGCTACTTACTTCAATTTTAGTTGTTAAACAAGAATTAAAGTGAACGATAAATAAAGCCATGACCATCTCCAACATCAAACATGCGGCAATACTCCAACAACTGTGGTAATCGACACGCAACAGACTTGAGCAAGCGACTACGACGCATAAGTCCAACTATCTACCAAACAATGTAATAGGATGTGTCCAAGGCAATATAAGGCGGCAAGGGATATCTGCACGAAAACTAGAGCATCGCAACACGTATAGCAATAGATCAACAGAGGGAATAAATACTATAAAAGTAAGATAGGTAGAAGGGAGATGCTGCCGAAAACATTGTCGAAGGTTCAACCGAAGATCGGGTCGACACTCGCATCAACTCAACGGCCTTATCCGCGAAGAAGCAAAACACTAGAATAAACACCGGATGCAATATTTAATACTACGGCAAAAGTGTTGGAGATATGCCCAAGAGGCAATAATAAAGTGGTTATTATCATATCTTCACACTTATGATAAATGTTTACATACCATGCTATAATTGTATTAACCGGAAACATTAATACTTGTGTGATTTGTAAACTAAAATAAGAATCCCTAGTAAAGCCTCTTGTTAAACTAGCTTGTTGGTTAATATATGATCATGGTTTCCTGATCATGAACATTGAGATGTTATTAACAACAGGATCATATCATTAGGAGAATGATGTGATGGACATACTCCTATAGATAAGCGTAGCATAAAGATCAAGTCATTTCAATAGTTCAATTGCTATATGCTTCCTGATACATAGTAACCTAAATCCTTCGACCATGAGATCATGCATATCACCTTTCCGGATGGATACTTTGATGTCATCAAACACCACACCGTAATGGGTGGCTATAAAAGTGGCATTGAGTGTTCGGAAAGTATTGGTTGAAACACATGGATCAAGAGGGATTTGTCCATCCTCATGACGGATAGATATACTCGGGCCCTCTCGGTGGAATGTCATCCAATTAGCTTGCAAGCATGTGACTTGGTCACAAGGGATCACATATCACGGAACGAAAAGAGTACTTATCGAACGAGGTTGAACTAGGTATGCAGAGATACCGACGATCATAACTCGGATAAGTAACATCGTGAGACAAAGGGAAATTGGTATCGTATGTAAGTGGTTCATTCGATCGCAAAGTAATCGTAGAAATATGTGGGAGCCATATGAATACAAATTCCTCTATTGGTTATTGTTCGGAGAAGTGTCTCGATCATGTCCGCATAATTCACGAACCGTAGGGAGACACACTTAAGGATTCGACGTTGTTTGAGTAGTTATGGTATTATGAGAAAGAGACCGAATGTTGTTCGGAGTCTCGGATGGGATCCGGGATATCACGAGGTGATCCGGAATGGTCTGGAGAATAAGATTCATATAAGGAAAGTCCCGTTTCGGAGTTCAGGAATGATTCCGGTGTTTTCATCGGGAATGTTCTAGAAGGTTCCGGAATGTCCCAAGACCGGGGAAGGGTACATGAATGTCATTGCTCATTGAATGATTGCATCATGTACTAAGTGTTCTTGCTGTCCCAAATAAAGGATTAAATTGAATCCTAAAAGAAAAGTCAAATGTCCAGCTTGAAAGTCAAACCGCCAAAACAAGAAACTGTGGAAACAAGCAAGAGGAGTTGGAACCAACCTGGAGGAGGAGTTGACCTCCAGCGGCGCCAAGCCCTGGTCCGAGTTGGGAGGGACTCCTCCTGGCGCGCCAAGGACCCTCCCATATAAGGAGGGCAGGGCCTCCCATAGACACATAACTTTCTACTCTAGATCTCCTTTAGAGCCGCTTTTGGTTTAGAGCTTCTAATTGCTTTTAGCCAGCGGTTTAGAGCCTTCTAATTGGTTTAGAGCCTTCTAATTGGTGTGTCTAATTACTAGACCACTAATAGCCTCTCATAAGCTCCACCATACTGCATCGGCCAAGGCGAGCCTCGGGATCTCCCTCTACTTCCGTACCACCAGTTGTCTTCGGAATCGAGGAGAGTGCTACAACCTCCATTTTCACTTGGAACAAGGGAGAGGAAGGTCTTCGCCGAGTACCGAACGTGTGACCGATCGGAGCGCCGGAACGTGGCGCCGAAGGATCGTCTACACGATCTTGAGATCGGAAGAGTACGACTACATCACCCACGAGAATCTGCTCTCGTTAAACGCTTTGGAATCTTCGAGGGTAAGTTATACCATCGACTCGTTGCTACAATCTAATAGATAGATCTTGGCTTGTTTGTTTGTATGCGATAGAAAATTTTTGTTTTCCATGCTACGAACCCCACAAAGGGTATCGAGCCGTGTCTATATGTAGATCTGTTGCACGAGTAGAACACAATGGTCATTGTGGGCGTTGATGCTTTTATTGTCGATTGCTTCTTGTGTACTTTGTATCTTGCGGTATGTTGGGATGAAGCGGCCCGGGCTAACCTTACATGACATCGTTCATGAGACTTGCTCCACGCTTGACATGTAACTTGTATTGCATAAGTGGCTTTGCGGGTGCATGTTTCTCCTAGCATAGTTAAGATCCAATTTACAACGGGTGATTGACAATACTAGTATCAATGTTGTGGTTCTTGTTCGTAAGTTAGAACGACACTTATTAACAGCCCCAAACCACGTAAAACATGCAAAAGAAAGTAGAGGCGTCTAACTTTGTTTTGCAGGGGTGTGCTGTGATGTGATATGGCCATGATTGTGATTATATATGATGTATGCAATGTTCCTTATTGTAAGTCGACAACCGGCAGGAGCCATATGGTTGTCTTTAATTTATGTTAAGACCCGCGTGTCTATTCAAAGTAGTTGTAATAGTTGAAGCCGGTGGACGACAACCATGGAGTAGCGTCATTGACCTTGATGCAATGCCGGTGATGATAGAGATCATGTTCGTGCTAGAAGATGGAGATCGGAAGCACAAAGAAGAAAAGGCCATATCATATCACATATTATGAATTGCATGTGATGTTAATCCTTTATGCATCTTGTATTGCTTAGTAGATCACGTAGCATTATAAGATGATCCTCATGCACATGAATTTCAAATCATAAAGTGTTCACCCTTAGTTAGCACTGCTAAAGCTTGTTGTTTCAAACACCACGTGATGATCGGGTGTGCTAGATTCGCAAGTGTATACAACGTGAGCAAGCCAGATTTGCTCATGCGTAAACTAAGGTTTGATCTTGACGAGCCTAGCATGTACGACATGGCCTCGTGAACACGGATTACCGAAAGGTAGAGCATGAGTCATATAGTAGATATGATGAACATGTCGATTGTTCGCCATTGAAGCTATATCAACTCTCGTGATGATCGGTTTTGATGTGGTGGATTTGGTTCGTGTGATCACTAAAACAATGTGAGGGATATTGTTTTGAGTGGAGTTCACCTAGATTAATTTAATTATTAATTAGAACTCAATTTATCATAAACTAAATCAAAGTGAATTTGCATAGTTGTTGTAGTCATTGGCATCCGCTACCACCGCACGCTTAGTTATAATTGAGATGATAGAACTATATAATTCGTTAATTTACTTTACGAACTGGTATCGTATTGTTTTGAAGTGTTAATATAAAGTTTAAAAGTCCTATTGCAAACTTTCAAGAAGTTCCGTTACTCCATGAAGTTTAATAATTGGTATTAAATCAAGAGTGAGTTCAAGAGTTAGTATATGTGTGTCATGTTTGTCTCCATGATTCTTGATATTCAAAGAATTCTCTTAATATCAAGGTTATCTAGGATCCGAAAGAGTTATTTCAAAACCATGATGTGTGGAAGATATTGTGATATCTGAAACAAAGTTTTGTTGCAACATGATAGAGTATAATATGGCAAAAGTCATGTTCTCATATTTGATGAGAATTTGCAAAAGGTTGGAGACACTTGTTGTCTGATCCTCCAAAAGGTTTTGGATAGCAACATTATACTCATAATTCATCGTTATAAGCTAAAAGTAGCTTGATCATGGATGATTCCATGTAAGTGTGAATATTTGATGTAGGTAAAATGTTTACTACACCAAGAGATTACTAAAGAAAGGAATTTGAAAGAACACCAAACATTTGATGATGGTGATCTACTTCAAAGTGCAAGTCCAAAGACATTGGTATTTAACTATACACGCTTTGGACTATATGTCATATGTATGACTCCACTATTGATGTTGATAGATTCTTTCAAATGTAATAGGAAATCTTGAAGAGAATCTCATAAATATATGGCGTAAAGGAAAAGACTAGAATTGTTCAGTTTAAGTATATATATGATATACATGTTATGGATATATTCTTTGCTTATTAAACAATGTGGTTCTTAAGTATTTGATACTGAATTTGTTGGTGTGAATCGTCATACGAAACAACACAATTCATGAACTACAATGGCCTAAGTAACTAGCAAAAGAATATGTGATGATGTTCATCGAGAACAAAATAAAGGGTTATTGTGTTGCTCGTTAAACATCAAAGCTTGCCTTCAAGATTTGTTTTATCAAAAGTTATGAGAACAAAAGGGTTGTTCAAATAATTGCCGTAATCCATAAAAGATGGATGATTCACAAATCGTTGAAAAAATCACATCCATAAAGCTAATGCTAAAGATGTCGAAGACAAATTGATTGAAAAGATCACTTAGGAAGTGACATCGCCGCTTAAATTATATTGAAAGAAAACATGAAGAAACTCCATATGTATGGAATTTTGGAGTCTTTTGATTTTGATCAAATGACGCTTGTGAAACTTTCCTAGAGATAATTAAAACTTCGTTCATAGGCCAAAAGGGAACGAAAGACTAGCTTATTGGAATTTGTACATATTGTTGTACGAAGTCCATTATGTGTAGTCAAGAGCGATGGATTTCAACTTCATATGCTTTCTCCGAAAATTTGAGTGAATATATGAATATTTACTTAATAAGGATGAAGTGTGAAACATTTGAAAGGTTCAAGGACTTTCAAGATGAAGTGCAAAATCATTGTAACAAAATATAAATAGTTTATGATAAGATCATAAAGGGAGATATTTGAGTTACAAGTTTAGCATAATACCTAAGATTTAAGGAATTGTTCTGGATTTGCATTTCCAAACACCATAAGAGTATGGAGCATTCGAGATATGTAATTAAACCTTGTTTGACATGGTGAGATCAAAGGTGTAATTCATAAAATTGCCATTGTATTTTAAAGATTAAAAGCTTTAGAGATTACCGTTTTTCCACTGAAAAGAGCTTCATCATAATCCGCTGAAATGACACCATATAAGGTTATGGTTTGGAATAAAACCCAAGTTGTCTTTTCTTAAACATTGGTATGCTATGCATAAGAAAGATGTGTGCAACCAAAGTCGGATGAACTGCCTTTGTATAAACTGTAAGTATTCCTCCATAAACACCGAGACAAAAGTGTTTGTTGCTTAGAACGTCAATTTTCTTTGAGAAGGAATTTTTCGTGAAAAGTTAAGTGGGAGGACAATAGAACTTTGATAAGGTTAAAAGAACCTTAGCTATATGTGCAAGTTGCGCAATAAAAAGTGTTTCGAGGCGACAATGCTCATGGCTCACGTGCCTCAAAAGGTTGTGGTCACGGAGATCTAAGTTCCTATTGAAACAAGTAGATCGGTAAAACAATCAAATACCAAGATTTGAGGGTTGAATCATTATTTGAGAATAATGAACCGACTACATGCAAAGAAGCGATAATGGGCCCTCGACTAAATGGCTTGAAGCCATAAAATCCGTGATAGTTCCATACACGAGAAATCAAGTTTTGAACTTGAAGGACCCTCGAGAAAGGTGTAAGACCTTACAGTTGTGTTTGGATCTATAAATAAATAGACATGGATGTTGCACATCTATGAAATAGTCGACATGTTGGGAAAGAGTTCACAACAATGTTCAAAGGTTGACTATGACAAGATCTGATCTTTCATAGTGATATTTAGTCTAGACGGATTAATGTAGCAACCACTACATATAATTTTGTTATATGGTAGTAGAATAAACAAAACAAGTTCTTCTAATAGAATCGTTACCTAGGACATGTGCATAACACGGTCCATAGGGTTTTGTTAATTCAAAGGATGCTAAAAGCATATGCAAACTTCAATGGTTGAAGTGAGCATCATGAGTTGGAATCTTCACTATGATGAAACCGTTAAAAGAGTTTAATTTCATCGAGACAATGAAGATGCTTGCTTTGCAAGAAATTAAGTGGGAGCTAAGACATATTTCTAATACATTATGTGGAGGACATATTGTTGATTAGAAAAGATGTATATTTAATAACACATATTAAGAATTTCATCCCGATGAAAGACTTAGGCAAAACCCAAATATTATGCATCAAGAGATGCTAATATGGTTGTGCCAGAAGTACATAGACGAGATGTTGAATGAGTTCAATATAGAAACTACAAGAGAGGTTCTTGTCACGTAAAGGATTGAATAAGTTCAATGTTGATGATATATTCAAGTGTATTGACATTTGGTAAAGTGAAACAAATAATCAAGTATAGATTGATACTTGATGTATGAAATCACAAAAGAGTATTTATATCAATCATACTGTGATATGTACAAATCCAGATATGTCCTATGCTCTAAATGTTGTGAGCATATACCAGAATGATTTGTAAGATGATCATTGGACAATAGTAAGGATATTCTTATGATCTTTTGGAAGAACTAAGAGTATATTATTTGTAAAAGTGACAAATAGATAGTTAGTTCATTGTAAGAGTACTACATTGATACTAACTTTGTTGTCGAAAGTACAAATTAAGTTTATCTCAATCTAAACTAAGGGTGGCACAATATAATGGAAAGTGAGTTCCATAATGGATTTGGATGAGTTCCAAAGTTAAGACATTGTGACAGATACTACAACAAAAGGCTAAGTATATGACCTATTATAGCAGAAAAGAGGGCATTTGTGTCAAGTAGTTTGTTATCAAACTAGGTGTAGTTCACAGGAATAATACTATGAAGATATATTGTGCGACAATATTATCAACATGTTTTAACCCCAAAGAACTAAAGGTCACACCGAAAGACCAAATTTATACAAAGCCATCTCATTAGAGAATGAGTGATGCGTGAAGACGCAAAGACATGCAATTACACACGACCGGAAGTGTCGATCCGGAGATCAGTTGACCACTAGCAATCGTGTACATACAACACCGGAAAGCCATAGGTGTTGAATACACAAAGGTTTGAAACTAGATTATTGACTCTAGTGCAAGTGGGAGACTGTGGGAGATATGCCCAAGAGGCAATAATAAAGTGGTTATTATCATATCTTCACACTTATGATAAATGTTTACATACCATGCTATAATTGTATTAACCGGAAACATTAATACTTGTGTGATTTGTAAACTAAAATAAGAATCCCTAGTAAAGCCTCTTGTTAAACTAGCTTGTTGGTTAATATATGATCATGGTTTCGATCATGAACATTGAGATGTTATTAACAATGGATCATATCATTAGGAGAATGATGTGATGGACATACTCCTATAGATAAGCGTAGCATAAAGATCAAGTCATTTCAATAGTTCAATTGCTATATGCTTTCTGATACATAGTAACCTAATTCCTTCGACCATGAGATCATGCATATCACCTTTCCGGATGGATACTTTGATGTCATCAAACACCACACCGTAATGGGTGGCTATAAAAGTGGCATTGAGTGTTCGAAAGTATTGGTTGAAACACATGGATCAAGAGTGGGATTTGTCCATCCTCATGACGGATAGATATACTCTGGGCCCTCTTGGAATGTCATCCAATTAGCTTGCAAGCATGTGACTTGGTCACAAGGGATCACATATCACGGAACGAGAAAAGAGTACTTATCAAGAACGAGGTTGAACTAGGTATGCGAGATACCGACGATCATAACTTCGGATAAGTAACATATCGTGAGACAAAGGGAAATTGGTATCGTATGTAAGTGGTTCATTCGATCGCAAAGTAATCGAGAAATATGTGGAGCCATATGAATTTCGATTCCTCTATTGGTTATTGTTCGAGAAGTGTCTCGATCATGTCCGCATAATTCACGAACCGTAGGGAGACACACTTAAGGATTCGACGTTGTTTGAGTAGTTATGGTATTATGAGAAAGAGACCGAATGTTGTTCGAGTCTCGGATGGGATCCGGATATCACGAGGTGATCCGAATGGTCCGGAGAATAAGATTCATATAAGGAAAGTCCTGCTTTGAGTTCGGGAATGATTCCTTGTTTTCATCGAATGTTCTAGAAGGTTCCGGATTGTCCAAGACCGGGGAAGGGTACATGAATGTGTCATTGCTCATTGAATGATTGCATCATGTACTAAGTGTTCTTGCTGTCCCAAATAAAGGATTAAATTGAATCCTAAACAGAAAAGTCAAATGTCCATTTGAAAGTCAAACCGCCAAAACAAGAAACTGTGGGAAACAAGCAAGAGGAGTTGGAACCAACTGGAGGAGGAGTTGACTCCTCCAGCCGGGCGCCAAGCCCTGGTCCGAGTTGGGAGGGACTCCTCCTCCTCAAGCGCCAAGGACCCCCTCCCATATAAGGAGGCGGGGCTCCTCCCATAGACACATAACTTTCTACTCTAGATCTCCTTTAGAGCCGCTTTGGTTTAGAGCTTCTAATTGCTTTAGCCAGCGGTTTAGAGCCTTCTAATTGGTTTAGAGCCTTCTAATTGGTGTGTCTAATTACTAGACCACTAATAGCCTCTCTCATAAGCTCCACCATACTCGCCCGCTTAAGGCGGCCTCATGATCTCCCTCTACTTCCTGGTACCACGCTGCCAGGTCTGCCGAATCGCGAGGAGAGTGCTACAACCTCCGCACTGCTGGAACAAGGGAGAGGAAGGTCTTCGCCGAGTACCGAACGCAGGACGATCATGGAGCGCCGGAACGTGGCGCCAGAAGGATCGTCTACACGATCTTGAGATCGGAAAGAGTACGACTACATCACCCACGAGAATCTGCTCTCGTTAAACGCTTTGGAATCTTCGAGGGTAAGTTATACCATCGACTCGTTGCTACAATCTAATAGATAGATCTTGGCTTGTTTGTTTGTATGCGATAGAAAATTTTTGTTTTCCATGCTACGAACCCCTACAAAAAGATCGGGCATGATGCATGTATGATGTATGACATGGCAAAGGTGCGATGCAATTGGGCAATATTAAGTGGAACCGGGGTCCCGACAATTAATTAGGTGGTTCATGTTGTTTAGCTACCCCGCAATTTAAATGTTGTCTTAACATGGCAAAATAAGTTACCGGTTCGCTACACAAATTTAAATGAGGCCAATATAAGACTAGATTTGCTCGCATATGGGCCCCATATTTAATTATAAGGTGAATCGGCATAATGCCCCCAAACCACACAAAAATGCATGCGAGTATGACAATTTAATATGCATCAATTTGTTATTACATTTATAAAATAGGGCTCGAGAAAAGGGGTCACACATTAGGGTTCGACGATCTTGGGGTTCCGAGGGTTCGGTCTCAGGGTTCAGGGTTCGACGGGATCGTTCTCGGACTCCGGAAGTAGTTCTTGCCGTTCCGCGTAGAAGGACTTGGTTCGGTGTCGGGGCGCATCGGATTCGCCCTGGTCGGTGTCGATCTTGTCGTTGCGAAGATCTTGTCGGGTCCGCGCCATCAAGTCGGTCTTGGCGTCCGGGATGAAGAACTTGGCGTTAGGCGATAGATCTTGTCGGTTCCACCCCGAAGGCCTGGTTGTTCCGCGGCGTAGATCTTGGGGGTTTTCGGGTTTTTCCACGGGTTCGGGCTTCGGATTCTTCCATCAGGTCGGGGATCTTGGTGTTCCCTGTGGCAGTCTTGGCATTCGTGAAGAGGGTCCCCGGATCGGAGGACTTGGCGTCCGTGGAGAATTCCTTGTCGATCCGCTGACGATATGGGGTTCGTTCTTGGGTTGTCGGTGGTGAACTCTTATGGGCACAAACAAACATCGGTATGGCACAGATGCACAAACGCATCTGACGGGAGCAGACAGAGAACAGAGGACGACGCGGGCCAACGACCCGGTTGAGCAAAGAGGGCAAGGCACACTCACGGCGGGCCAGGGTGGCTTAAGGAGCCATAGTCGGCGACGCCTGAGGACAAGGGCGGCGAGGAGGTGCAATTGGCCGGTGGCAGAAGGAGGGCAGCGGACAGGAGGAGGACGAGAAGTCGGCGAGGGAGCAGGCGGCGGCGGCGGCGCTCGCTGACGTAGATGGAGCGGCGGCTGGGCGGCGGGGCGAGCCCGAGCGGCGGAAGGAGGAGGCCGGCGATGGAGGTCGACGAGGAGGTCGCGGTGGCGCTCGGGGGCGGCGGTCGGCCGGAGAGGCGAAGGAGGAGGGAGGAGCTGAGCAGAGCTCGCGCCGAGCGGAGGTGGGGGCCCGTTGGAAACGACGAGGCCGGCGAGCTCGGGCTCGCGGGAACGACGACAGACGGGAGGAGACGCGAGGCGGCGACGCTGACCGGCCGGAGGCGGCACATGGGCGCTGCTGAGGCGGGCGCTGAGAGGCGGGCGATGAGGATGGGAGGAGGAGGAGCGCCGGAGGGAGGAGGATGGGGGCCCGCGGGGCATCGGTGGGGGAAAGGTGAGGGAGGGGAGGAGGAAGGAGACGGGGCGCGTCGGGGAGGCGGAGCGAGCGAGGAGCGCGGAGGCGGCCGGTGGAAGGTGAGGGGTGGAGGCGGCCGGCGGGGAGGCTCGGGAGGGGGGCCGGCGAGGTCGCGTTGGGGAGGAGGGAGACGCGGGGACGGGGTGGGTGCGTGGTGCGCCAGGGAGAGAGAGAGAACGGGGGGAGGGGAGAGAGGCAGGTGGGGCCGGAGGGGTGGGGCCCAGGGAGCAGGGCCAGCTCGGTGGGGGACAGGGTGGGAGTGGGGTTGTGGGCCAGGACGGGTGGGGCCAGAGGGAGAGAGGTTGGTGGATGGTGGATCGATGAGGTGGCAAGGCGGGTGGGGATTGGGGGTCCAGGGGGTGAGGTGGCTCAGGGAGGTGAGGTGGAGGGCTGGGAGTGGCTGGGTAGGTTAGGATAGGGTAGAAAAGATTTGGGGTAGAGTTTCAGGTGGACCGATTGTACTGGGGGTGGCCTACTGGGTCGGATCGGCCCGGTTCGGCTGCCCCCTAAAAATAATTAAATATTTTATTCAATTAAAACCGGGATTTTGCAAACCGTTGGCAGACAAAATGAAATAATCCGAAGACTCGGATTTTGTGTTTGAACAAGGACGGGGCGTTTAGAAAACAAAAATAGGTTTTTCCGCAATTAGTTTTATGCAAGCAAATGCAAGATGATGACGATGCAATGCACAAAAACAACGCGATTTTCTAGTAGTGGTTTTTGCGGGATGCCACAAAAGCGATCGACTGAGGACCCGTATCCCTTGGAGGCGTTTAATATTATAAAACAGCTATATGGTTCTACATTGTAGAGTGATGACGACTATTTACCTTCATCTCGGGTTTACTTTAGAGGCGTTTTGTTTTAACATCCGGCTGAGGAGGAAGCCGTACTAGAGACGGTGCTAATTCCTAACCGTATGAGGCTTTTGTTAGCGATGGTGATAATATAATGACCGCATCAGGTTTCTAAACATAGGCGGTTCTTTCTAGTTTAGGAGTAAACCGTCTCTAGGCATCGTCTCTAAGTAACGTGTTTGTATTAGTGAGAGATAACCATAAACGGAGAGTATCCATACTTCGATAGATAACAAGCAAGTTAGAAGATAATTTAATATTAAAAATCTTGTCATTTTTACATAGACATAGCGAGCAACCAAATAATGAAAGCGCTCTCACCCTAAATATAATCTTGTACCTATCATTAATCCCATGTAACTAGTTACCAAAAACAATGGCCACCGATCATGGGGGAGAAACTAGACGCTACTTGGATGATTGATCATATAGACCGAGCAAATTTACATTGGAAGAATAAATGATTAATCGTATCATCTTGGTAAAAAAACTGTTTACTTTCTTGACAATTTCTCTTAATAAGATTATCTTAGTAAAAATTACTCCTTGACGAAGATACCATGCGAATATCTTCATCCTTAGAGGTATCTTCATCTTCCAAATTTTCTTATTTTCATCATCGACTGGAATATCTGGTTGCATCAAAGATCTATACATATAATCAACTATAAATTTACCATTCACGATTAATTTCCCTTTAAACTCATGAGGAATTTCCGATAATTACACCGTGGACAATCTTAATAGAATATTATTCTAAGTTTCCAATCGATGTCCAATGAGATATTTTCTAAAAGAAACATTCAGAAAACTCGATTCCATCACTGTGTAAATTGTATCCCTTTTATGTCTAACAATAGCGTACCGAGTTGGATATTGCTCCCGCAAGGTAGCATGGCCAAGCCACTTATCCTCCCAAAAGCGTATCTGCGATCCATCCTTGATACTAAAAGCACAAAAAAGGAAGAAATGTTTCTTGGATGCCATGAGTCCAGCCCAAAAGTGTGAGTCACCATGTCTTCATAACACCTATGATAACGCTTTTGATCCAACATAATTTTTTCACGGAATGGTTTGCCAAACATCTTCTTCTATGAGTAGCTTAAAAAGTCATTTACCGAGAAGTGTCGTATTCTTAACTTGTATATCATGTATACTGAGTCCACCTTGTTATTTTGGTTGGCAAACGACATTCCATTTGGCTAGTCGATATTTTTATTTTTATTTTACTATATCCTTGCCAAATAATCTTGATCGAAAGTAATTCCATCTACATAAGACCCCTTTTAAGTAACTAGAAAAATGTAATCATATACAGTACCATATTGATAAGTACTGAGTTTATGAGCACAAGTCTTCCTCTAACAGATAATAATTTACCTTTCCAACTACTAAGGGCTTTTGTAATCTTTTCTCTACGAGTTTCGAATCAGTAATTGTGAGACGCCAATAGTAAATTGAAATTCTCAGATAGTTGATTGGAAATTTCTCTTGCCCACAGCCGAATAAATTAGCATACTCATTTAAGTCTCACCAAAACAATACAAATCACTCTAATAAAAATTTATATTTAATCCGGAAAGTTGTTTGAATACTGATAAGATTAATTTCATATTCTTTGCTTTCTACAAATTATGTTCCGTAAATAAGAATGTATCATCGGCATATTGAAGAATAGACAATCCTCCATCAACAAGATGAGACACTAATAATTCAATCTGGCCATCATTCTTTGCTCTCTCGGTCAGGATTGCTAACATATCCGCCACTATATTAAATAGTATAGGCGATATTGGACTCCCTGTCTCAATCCTTTATTTGTCTGAAAGTATTTACCAATATCATCGTTAACATTGATGGCAATGAGCACGCCACACTTCTGAAAAAACTTTCATACGTGTTCTAAAAAAGAAAAACTTTCATACGGAGTGTCTGCTGAAGAAAAGGCCACTTACTTTATCATTGGCATTCTCAAAATATATTTTGAATAGTATTCCATTCAGCTTTTTGGAATGGAGTTTGTGAACCGTTTCATGCAGAATTACTATACTATCTAAGATGTTTCTTCTTTGCATAAAAGCAGTTTGAGAAGGAAAAACAATATGGTCAGCTACAAAATTTAGCCCAATCGTGGCAACTTTTATGAATATTTGAAAACTAATGTTAAGAAGGCAAATAGGACAATACTGTTGTATATGTTATGCACCATTAACCTTAGGTAATAAAATAATATTACCAAAATTAAGACGAAATAAGTCTAGTTGACCAACACAAAGAGACCCAAACAAATCCATTAGATCAACCTTGATGAAATCCCCAAAAAAATTATAAAACTCCGCCAGGAAACCATCTAGTCCTGGTGCTTTATTATGTTTCATTTGGAAAACTACTTTCTTAACCTCCTCCTCGGTATAAGGAGTGGTGAGAAAATTATTATTATTCCTCGAAAACTTGGGGTATATCGTTAGTTTGAGCCTCATCCATCGAGAAGGCGTTCTCGGAAGGTGGCCCAAACAAACATTTGTAATAATTTATAATATAAGACTTTAGATGCTCCTATCCCTTAATCATATCCTCATTCTGTATTAGAGAGTGAATAAGTTTCTTCTTGTTTGCCATTTGTCACACCATGAAAGTATCTTGTATTCACATCTTCTCCGAGAATGAATTTTCGTTGGTACCATTTGAGTTCCGTGTCTCGTAGTAGTCACGCAATTTCTGCATTTGATTGATTTTTAAGGTCAATTTCTTGTGCAGTATGTCTCGTCCATCACATAGGAATTTGTGCATGGCACGCATTTTGTTATTCCATCGTTGTATATGCATTTGACCACTTACTTGTTTATCCCAAATGGTCTTCAATATGTAATGGAAGCCGTCATGATGCAACCAACCAAGTTCAAATTCGAATGTCTATTTATGCTTCGGTGAAGGCGACTTAATAGATAAAAGAATCGGGGAATGATCTGAAAAAGCCTCAATACGTTCAAGGGCACGAATAGCTATCATAGGAAACTTTTTTTTCCGATCGGTATCCATAAGTACTCTATCCAATTTCTCATATGTCGCCCAGGGAGACTATTATCCTAGGTGATCTGTCTTTCTAACATCGTAGCCTCCCTTAGATCCAAACTATCAATGACAGCGTTAAATAAAAATTCCAATGTTCATCGAAACACCTCTGACTTTTCTCGTGAGGAAATCTTAACAAATTGAAATCTCCGTCTATAAGGATAGAATACGGAATATCTTTAGCCAGATTAGCCAATAAACTTAAAAAATCGGGCTTATAAACATCCTCGGAGGCACCATAGATAACGACTAGAGACCACATGAAGTCACCAGTCTTATTACGGATATGGAGTTTGATATAAAAATCTTCAACTGAACTGGCTAAGACATCCATAGTCTCATTCCTGACACCAACTAAGATACCGCAAGATCTACCACATGGCGGACATGAAATCCATGTAAACTCCACTCCACCAGAAAGGTGAATGAGTAAAGTTTGTGAGAAATCACGTCTACCAGTTTTAGAAATTTTTAGGGAATCCAACTTATAATCTCTCACACAGTCAGCAAAGAATAAATGTTTAGATAAGTTACGAAGACCTCTGCTATTTAAAAACATGTCATTCATTGAGAAACTACAATATATTTGGATATACGGATTCTCTTACGAGACTTGTGGCACTTGGATTTACGACTAGAAGCTTTAAGTTCAAACATCAAACCAAGTCCAGTCTTATCAAAGTCTACTTCCGACATTTCACCGGCTAAGTGAGGGAGGAGTTGATCATCTACTTTAGTCATGCAACTCCTTCTCTTTCGTTGGTAAAGAGTCAGAAAAAAGTGAAACCTTAGGAGTAACTGTTAAACGGTGAAAGTCCATATATGTCTCGAAATATTAGTAGAAATCATAACTTTTTTTTTGCTGAACTACCCGATCTAACACCCACATTGGGTAACTTTATATTAATAACTGGTGCAGAAAAACAAAGAATTTGGAAGATTGCTTTATACCAGGTACCATCCAGATGGGTACATTTAGATAATCCGATCTGTAGCAGTGCAACCTTGGCTAGACTCTTGGGCAGCTTTGCCCTGTTCCCATGGAACCCTGGAGAGAATCGTATAAGAGAGAATGAATTCCAGAGGAAGCAAAGTATACCAGCTAGGATGCAACATGCATATATGCTCCATCCACGCGCATACATTCCAGCTGCATCGCCCATGGTGGTTTCCTTTCTATTACTTTACTTTATTTAAAGATGAAAAGCAGCAATCAGAAAAATAACGTAAGGCATCGTTCGATAGACCGAATGAAGATTTGCCACCAGCAGTACGCATAGCATCACGGATTTTACCCCGGCCGGGCGGTGCAAGAGCTAGCCCATTATAGAGATATCGAGCGCGAGAGATCCAGCGCGAGGACAGCCAGCTCCGTCTCCGGCGAAATGGCGCTCAACTACATGGGCGCAGCGGCCATCAACGCGGTGGCCGCCCTGCTGTCCATCCCGGTGATCGCGGCCGGCATCTGGCTCTCCACGCAGGCCGACAACGCGTGCGTCCAGATCCTCCAGTGGCCGCTCGTCGGCCTCGGCGTCGCGGTCCTCGCCGTCGGCCTGGCCGGCTTCATCGGCGCGTTCTGGCGCCTTCCCTGGCTCCTCCTCGCCTACCTCGTCTTCATGCTCCTCCTCATCGCTGGACTCGCCTGCCTCGCCGTCTTCGTCTTCGTGGCCACCACCGGCACATCCGGCCGCCCCGTGCCCAGCCGGGCCTTCCTCGAGTACGACCTCGACGACTACTCCGGCTGGCTTCGCCGCCGCGTCGACGCGCCGGGGAGGTGGGACGAGATCAAGACGTGCCTGGCCGCCACCGCGCCCGTGTGCTCCGACCTCAACCAGACGTACACCGCGCCGCAGGACTTCTTCGCCGCGTGGCTCTCCCCGATGCAGTCCGGGTGCTGCAAGCCGCCGACGAGGTGCGGCTACACCTTCGTCACCGCGACTAACTGGATCAGCCCCATCGACGCCGGCGTCGACCCCGACTGCGCTGCCTGGAGCAACAACCAGGAACAACTCTGCTACTCCTGCGACTCGTGCAAGGCCGGCCTGCTCCAGAACCTCCGCCGAGAGTGGCGCCGCGCCGATGTTCTCCTTGCCGTCGCCACCGTCGCGCTGCTCGCGGTCTACGCCATGGGCTGCTACGCGTTCCGCGCCGCCAGGACCGACGAGCTCTTCCAGCGTTACAGGCAGGGCTACACGTAATTAGACAATGGTGATCAAATTGCAAGCTCATTTATTTTATTTTATTTGATATTTAGGCATGGTCATTGTACAACTCTACAACACAGTGCGTCCGTGTTTATGTTCTTTTCAGAGCCCAACAGAAATTTCACAAGATAATGTTGTAGTTTGCCAAAACGGCATACATAGTTTACGTACGGATGGATACTATTTTGTGATGTTTTGCATTTTTTGGCAACAAGTTTTCTGTGATAAGTGAGTTTTGTTGGCAATGACAACGCACGGAAAAAAGTTTTCTGTGATAAGTGAGTTTCTGTTTACAGTAGTACTTGTTATAGTAGACAGACAAAAAATCGCCATAAGACTTCCAAAAAACTCAGCTCGCACTAGTGCAGCAGCCATCAACAATGATGAAAACCTTAAATCGAGAGAGACTGATCTAAAACGACATCATCAACGAATAAGAATCAATTGTACGTACCAAAGCTTATCGAGTGACGAATTCGAAAGAGAAATATGTATCACGAATCTTACTTGAAACCGGTATATATAAAACAAATTCAGGCTCCCGTTTAGGGAGAACTAAATTTCGAGGACATACAAGCTCCCCTGCGCATCAGTACAATGGCAGCAGCGGTACATGTGGTAGATGAGGCCACAATTGCAACCACCTGTCATGTTGTAACCATCATTGACACATCCGCCCATTATTTTTGACCATTTGCCAGTTTCGAGGTGGTACTGCCAAGGAATATTGTGCCGAAGGCTTACGATGGTATCTCTCGCAATGGTAGGCATCGTCTTGTAACTACTAGTCATACTCCTTGAAATGAGTATGCGGTCCTCTTCGAAGCTCCTCGGCCTTGTGATGCCAATGAAGATAGTGTTGCCTCTAATGCTTTTTACATGCATAGCCTTGCCAATGACAAGATCTGCTACTCTGTAAACTACCAGCGGATCGGTACCAATCTGCTGATCGTCGAAACCAATCACTAGAATCTCCGAGTCACATTCCACTAAACTGACGAAGGTGTAAAATTTTCCTACCGGACATATGGCAACCAATGTTGGCAGCGGCAGAGAAGATGACATCGTCATATGGTCATGGCGGGGTGGATCGAGCCGCAGGATCGGTTGTCCACCGCTACATGTAGCGGAAAGCCCCAAGATGTATAACTTCCCATGGAATGATATTGGCGTGGAGGGGTTCACGAGGCTCCAGGTTGAGACACTCCATTGACAGTCGCCGTGGGTAGCGAAAAATACGCGCGGTATGTTTTGATGCACGATCATCAGTACCACCGTTCCATCTGCACTCACGCTCAAGGAGGCAACAAAGTTGAGATCCGCCTGACGATATCGTCCCACGCCAGGATTTAACGCCCAGTAGGACGCTAGGAGGGGCAAGATCGGAGGAAACTTCACAATGTCACCGGTGAAAGGGTGAAGGAGCAATATCATGGTGCTGTGCCGATGGTCCGGCTGCAGAAGGAGGAGGCCATCGACCGGTGCAAGGACGAGGTGGTTACTTAATAGCGGGAGCCGGATGCGTAGGAAGGATCCGACGGATAGATTGAAGAAGCGTTTCTTGCCGTCGCCCGGGTGGAGTCCGTGGCCCTCGGGCAAAATCATCCACCTATGCGGATGAAAGCGCGGGTCAACGATCCCGCGACCGCGCGGACAGACGGTGCTAGACCGCCAGTGCGTGCACACGGCACGGAATCGGACATAGTCGAGCAGATCTACGGCCAGCACCCGCCAGCCAACGAGGCGGACCAGATCTGCGTGGAGGCATGGCCATGGTGACGCCTGGTCGAGGTCGAGGATAGTGGCAGATGCAACAGTTATGGCCGGAGAGCGCTTGGTATTGTCAGCCGACAACGACGACATCGTAGATCAGGTATACCTATGTTTTACCCTAGCGGAATACCGGCTGGAAACTGCTCTGGCGATCGCGGTATGAAGATAAAACCGATCGGTCTTCTCTTATTATTTCCGTTTGCATGCCGGCCAGATAGATAAGCTAGCAATGTTTAACTTCATGCAGCAAACGGGAACAAGTCCAGGCGTTCCTCGACGCGTATCAGCGGAAGTATCTCCACTTCATGTTCAACCCCAGGGTTTCAAATTTCAAGGAAGTTTCGAACAAGTTTCCCAAATTTTGGTAGTTTTGGTAAGTATGTTCGAAATACAGATACATCTCAAAAGTTGGCGATTAGTTTATGTACAAATTCAAATGAATTTCATAGTTATTTAAATTTCATTTATATTCAATGAAATTTAATTTTATCAGCCTTATGAAAAAATAAAGTAACATGAAAAACTCCTTTGCAGCGGGAGGATGGATCTGTGGCCATTGAACCTAATGAGAAGGATGCTATTCTTTGGCATTCTTTTAGAGATAGACTTGGTGTCTCGGTGCCCACCTCGAACTCACTAAATTTTACTCAATTCTTCTCTCCTCAAGATCTGACAATCTCTCAGTTCCGTTGACTCAGGATGAGATCCATAATGTGATATCTCAAATGCCAAGTGATAAAATGGATTCTCAGGTTTGCTTCTGAAGGTTTGCTGGCCAGTGATTAAGCATGATTTCTACAAATCATGTCCGAAATTTTGGGAAGGTTTAGTTAACTTACAGAGTATGAATGATTTGTTTATTACTTTGCATCCCCAAGGTGCTTTCTCCTGAAGGTGCAAATGATTACCGGCCTATATCCTTGCTGAACATCTGCCTAAAACTCATAACTAAATTGCTTGCTAACCGACTCCAAGAGAGAATTCTTGAATTAGTACATGTTAACCAATATGGGTTCCTCAAAATGAGAACAATTCAAAACTGTGTAGGCTGATCCTATGAATACTTTGCATCAGTGTAAGTAGTCTGGCAAGGAGATAATTATTTTAAAACTGGATTTTGCATTGAAGCCTTCGATATAGTTGAACATCAGGCTACCATGAAGGTGCTTCGATGTCAGGGTTATGATGAGCGATGGCTCCGTTCGATGGAAATGATCATGTCCTCTAGAACTTTTGATGTACTCCTAAATGGTGTGCCAGGAAATACATTCTCATGTCGTCGTGGGGTTCATCAAGGGACCCTCGGTCTCCGATTTTATTTGTTAGTGTAGCAGAACCTCCAACAGTAAGAAGTACTAGATCAAGAATCCTCTAAGTGAATGGAGGGGAACTTGATTGGTGTTGATGATGGTCGAGGCCTCCTCCTTCGATTCTCTAAAGATCGAAGCCTTCGGGTGCATGAAGATGGATATCTCGGTTTGAAACTTGAATAACAGTACTGCAATTTTTCGCAATTTTTCGTATGAATCAAGAGATCTGACAGGAGGAGCAATTGGGGTATTTATACCCCTGTCAAAACTCAGTCGTTGGAGCTTTTGGGGGCCAGATTATCCGGCCAGGGCAAAACTCCGCCGGATTCAGATTTTCGGGGGAAAATCCGCCCCCTATACTATGTGACGCGTCTTGGCTCCCTTTGCAAAAATTCCTAGGGGCGGATTATCCGGCTCGAACAAAAACTCCGGTCCTAGCCGGACAATCCGTGAGAAATTTCGCCCCCATACCGTGTGATGCGCCTTGGCTACCTTTGTCGATCAAGCCAGGGGCGGATAATCCGGCCCTTGGCAGGGGCGGATAATCCGGCCCTTGGCAGGGGCGGATAATCCGCCTCCAAACTTCTGTTTAGCTGCTTTCAGAATAGGAAATTATCTGCAGCACTCAGTCACACATTAAATCATCCTTGGTATTGTTATCTAACACACTAAACTCTATATATCATGAAATGTTCTTTCAGAGGTCAAAGAGTTCCTATCTCGCTGCTTTGAGATGAAGGACTTGGGAGTGGCTGAATAAACTACTACGCTGCTAAGTTAGGAGAATCATCGACTAATATAAGTTTGTGTCGTGTGAATGATAAGATAATATGCTACTGTCCTAAATAAACTACTATGCTGCTAAGGTAGGTACTAATGATTATTATAGTAGTATGAATTGTGTGCTCGTTGATCTGATCTGGTAACCTAACCACTCGTGATAAGAGGTAATCGTGGCTGTTGTTTTGGATAGAACCAAACAGCAGCACACTCCTTTTGGCTTGCTCCATTGGCTACAATACGGGAAACCAAATAATCGTCATTATTATCTCTCCTGGTCCAAAAATGGGGCGTGGATTCAAGAAAACAAACTAGATAACATGACCCAGAGACCCGTTTCCATCTAGATATGCCCTTAGGATCTAACCAGAACGTGAACTAAAATCCATACCGGCTAAAAATGCGTCCCTAATGTCCTGATATGACAAGGCCTTCCATAACTACCATTTTCATTGACTACATATCATGCACTATTACATTCTGATGCACATGTCACAAATAATAAGAAAATATGAAGGTTTTTTATTAAAAATAAGAATTTCTTGTGATCCTAACTAAAACAAACCCTACAAAAACAAGTTAGCATTACGATACGTAGCCGCCGCCAGGGAGATAGATGATTGTGAGGAGCTAGCTAAAACACAGGTAGGGTTCCACCCCCTCGTCGACGATGTCACCGATCCGCTCTGCCTCCGAATGCCCTCTGAAAGGATCGTATGGGCACCTAGAGGGGGGTGAATAGGTGCTACTTCAAATTTTCTTCTTTTTCAGATTAGGGCTTCACAAGAAAGGTAAATTCTCTAGATTATGCAACTATGGTGAATTTACCTATATGTCAATCATGCAATGATTATCACAACACTAAGCAAGAACAAGTAAGTAAAGTTCGGTAAAGGATAGAAGTAACCAAAGGAGTGGACGCGGAGACACAAGGATTTGTTTCCCGTAGTTCCTTCCTTTTGAGGGGAAGTACGTCTACGTTTGGAGAGGGGGGTTTCAAATCACCAATGCCACAAGAGGCCTACCTTGTTCTCCGATGAACCTCACCCCAACGGGCTCGATCCACCTTCCACTATATCGGCAACCTTCGAGGTGGAAGCTGGCACCTTTACAACAAGTTCGAGGCACACATCCACAACTTAATTGGAGGCTCCCAAATACAAGCAAGCTGTCAAGACAAATCAAAGACAAGCTTGTAAGAACCAAATCAAAGTTAGGGTTTCCAATGAAACACTAGAGCTTGGGGGCCCTCAAGTGAATGAGGGGGAAATGAAGATCTCTCTTGGTGAAGATGTAGATCAAGGCCTCCTCCTTCGATTCTCCAAAGATCAATGATTTTGGATGGTTGGATGAAGAGATATTGTAGATTGGTGGCTCTAATGGTGTTGGTGTTCTTGAGCAGCTCGAGCAGCTGGAGGAAGAAGATAAGGGTCCCTTTTTATAGGCAGCCCCCTCCACGAACCGTTTTCTGACCGTTGGAGAAAATTCAGACCGGAGACTCTAGTCTACACCGGAGATTCCGGCCAATCTCCGGACCAGCCTCCGGACCGCCCATCTGAATGACCCAGCTCTTCCATGACCCAGCAAGACCGGAGACTCCGGTCTATCAACACCGGAGACTCCGGACTGATCCAACACCGGAGATTCCGGAGAATCCTCCGGAGCAGGCTCCAAACCCCCAGACAGAATGTCCCAGCCCAGATCCTGAAGTCACCACCGGAGACAGATCCGGAAACTCCGGACCACACCGGAGACTCCGGTCTTGGCAGACCAAAGACTCCGGTCTAGAGTTTCCAGAACTGTGACACATGACTGTGGTCTTTTCCCAAGAGTGAGGGTGCTTTTCATTTATCATAATACCAACCTGTGGACAATGATAAACTGTAAAATGATCTACTTGTTGTTAATGAACACCAAAAGTGATTATGACAATAAATGCCCTTTCAATCTCCCCCTTTTTGGTGTTCGATGACAACAAGTGCTTTGCATGGAATAAAATATATATATGGGACCCCCCTGACTATGTGAAACAAGATAATTAAGTAAATCATGCAAGGTAGATAGTATCAACGGTAGCACACATAAGTCTCACATGAGTTACAATAGATGGTGCACACAAGCACATAGTCATAGTCACACACATTGTAGCATCCCAGTTGTCTAACATCTGTAATGCTACTTGATCTAGTAATAAAAGGGCCACTTCCTACATATAATTGTTGCATCATCATCATGTCATGTTCATGTCATCATGCCACCTTGCATTTGAGCATCATACAAAAACCCTTTTGTTTTGGTCCTTATCTCATATGCATTAATATTTGTATTTGCCTCTTGATATTGTATTTGGTTCTTGATATATTGTTAAATGCCCAAGTTGATTTGGGGGCATATCTCTTATTGACTCCACCACCTTTTCTTCACCACCTTATAATTCCACCATCCAACTAAATATGAGCTTTGCACTTTATTTGGTTTTACCTCTAGCTCATGTGGGTTAGGATGGACCCACTTCTTTTCCCCATGCTCTCATCTTAGCATCATGATGTTTTCACATTAGTGATATATGAGAGCCACATGGCCACCTTTGCATGCCTTGTGAGTGGGACCCTAATTCTAGCTCCCATATGTGTTGTTTTTGGGGTTATCATCATGTTGGGATATTTTGTGGGCTTAATAAATATCTAGTGGCATATACACACTAGCAAGTCCCATTGTATTTCAGATATGGTCATCTCCATCTATTCCACATGGGGCATCCTTTTTAATTCTTTTTGCTTGGCCTTTATTCCAATTTTTGGGAATGCAAAATAATAATGCCATGTAATAACATTGTTTTCACAAGAATCATCGGGGCAATAAATATTTCGCATGGGCCATGCAAGTACCACCTTGCTTGTCATTTGGATTTTATTTGTTTTGGTGGATCATCTCTATCTATATCCCTTCCTTTTTGGGCTTGATCTAGTTGATCTTGTTTACATCATACCACATCTCTCTCTCCTCTTTTCCTCTTGATCTTGCTTGATCTATGTTTGGAGCATGCATGCTTCTAAAACCCTAGCTCTCACCCTCTCTCTCTAATCCTCTATCTAAGTTCCCTATCACCTACTCCATCATCACCATACCCCCATACCCCATCCTAGCTAAACCCTAATCTACACCTAATCTAAACCAAACCCTAAGTACCCCTCTTTCTCCTCTCTGGCGAGCCACCCCTCTAAACCTACCCTAGCTTGGCCCCACTTGGTCACCCATGCCACCTAGCTACCCCACCCAAACAAACCCTAAACCGAGCCTACCATCTACCCCCAAACCCTAGCTCTCTTCTAGCGAGCCTCCCTCCTTCTCTCTCTCGTACAAGGCCCCACCCGAGCCTCCCCTCTCTCTCCCTGCCCCACAGGAAGCCCCTACACCGCCTGGTCACCTGCCAGTGCACGTGAGCAAGGAGGAGGAAAGGTGGCACCAGGCCACCTTTCCCATCTACCCCGCGCCCACTGCACCACCTCCCTCTCCGTCCCTATCTACCACCACACGGCACCCTCTGCCCAGATCCGCCTGGCCATCCTCCCTTCCTCTCCACCGTCTGCCCCTCAGCGCCGTCACCCTCGGCCTCCACCGCGTCCGGCCGATCCAATGGCGGCAAGACGTCTGTGGGTGGCACAGGAGATCAGCGGCGCTCCGCTTACATGAGCCCGGCGGCGAGGAGAGACCGAGCCACAGAACCAGCGCCCGACGCAAACCCTAGTCGCCCGTCGCTAGCCTTGCGACGATCGCGACCCCGAGCCGTTCCACCTGCGCGCCCTCGCGGTGAGCCCTAACCCCTGGACATGCTCGGCTCGCCCGTTTCTGTCGGCGCCCGCTTCATCGAGTAACTGCTCGCCGCGCTTCGGAGCTGCGCTGCCGCGCCCGCAGACCCTATCTAGCGCGCCCTACCGCAACTACCCGCCTAGCCGCGATCGCCACAAGCAAGCGCCAGTCGCGGGTTCCACCTCGCCACAAGGCCATTGTCAAACGCTCGGTTTAAATCAGTGCGGAAGAAAACAAGGCGCATGTGGCACTTTGCGCTTAACCCCACCTTTTGCCGCTCAACCCGCGATCCCAAGCCCACTGTCTGTGTCTCGCTTTTGCAAAAGGCTCCCGACAAACGTAATCAACCCAGCCCCTCCTTTTGACTGTCAGGCGTGATGGGCCGGCCAGCCCCACCCGTCAGCGGCAGTGGGTAGGATCTGCTGGGTACCAAAAGTCCAGCAGCCTATCTGTTTTATTTCTAATTAAATTCAAATTAATTCAAATTCAAATATCAATCTGATTTCAATTAACTTTTCAATTACAAATCCAAATAATGCATATAATATATGTTTTTGAATCAGAAAAATGTGAGGATTTCAAATATATTATTCTAATTACCTTTTGCACATTTAAAATTCCAAGTTGAGTACAATTACAACCAAATGCCACTGGAACTTAATAAATTAATAACTTTTGATATATAACTCCGAATTTAACAAATGATATGTCTAAAATGATCAGCGCGACGAGACCTTTCTGTTTATGCTATCCATGACTTCCATTGCAGCATGCATCATATAAATATAAAGTATACAGCAACTATTATGAAAATAAAATGGGACCAAAACCCCATAAAAATGTTACTTCTTGTGTTCTACACCTCACCCATGCCATGCTACTTTATTGCCATGCAACTTGTGCATCATTCATCATGGCATGATTGTTTGCTTGACGCATTTTATTCCTATGCTTGTGCACTTTATTTATGTTGGCCTTGTTTGTTTGGTTCTTCTTCGAATAGACACTGAGCAGGGGATATATCAAGAGAACCAGGAGCACTACCTGATCCGCTCTCGCTTCAATCGAGTTGCTGCAAGCACTACCACATGCTTGCATACATACAGTACCTATTGCCTCTATCTTATTCTTGCATCATTGAGTCGCGATTGCATTAAATTGAATCCCAAGTATTGCATAGCCTTTACTTTTAAACCCCACCAAGCTTGTTCCTCCACCCCATGAGCCATTACTACAGGAGTTGTTTGAGCCATGCGAGTCGTAGAACAGCATGTGTAGGGTATGTGAGAGTCGGATGGATAACGAGGTACCTAAACAAATTAACCTGAGTAGTAATGGGATAACTAATGAAAGTGGCACCGGTGAGCAACATCTGCTATTTGGTTTTTCCTGCTCACTTGTGTCCCGTAAGACCCCGAGTACTTGATTCCTGTTCCAAGAATATTCGCGCTATCCACATCCGGGAGGCTTATGGGACCCCCCTGAGCCAGAGCTTGATTCAGTCTTATTTCTTGGGGCCACAAACTAGTTTGAGGTTTTATTTACTATCCTGTACTTATGCCATGCTACTGCTTTATTTACGATTGTGCGAGGAGCACTGCATCAGTTAGGAATTGTGACCCGCTGGGTATCGACAAGCCCATTTTGGGTTCCCGATCGCTACATGTCGGCCCACAAACCTCGGGTCCGTCTCAAGTCGCTAGCTTCTATGGTGTAATCAGGGTGGCCCTCAAATATTTCAATCCGTGATTGCTTTGTCGTGAATGCCTCGTTGGGTTTTGATTTGGTTTTTCCGAGGTTGATCGTGTGTGTTGCTATTTGTGCACCTGCAGGTAAAACTTTCAAAGCCGTGTCACGGTTATGGACGACTTGGAGCACGGTTTCGATCATAGACAAGCATAACTAAAGTACCGCTTTAAACTAAGTAATTTGACTAGTACATAGTGCAACACTCATGGAATGGTTAATAAAATTGCCAACGGATGGGGTTGTTATCCGCTTCCTCGTTGGTAAGAGGAGGAGGATGGATCGATGAAATTATTATAACTGTTGTCTTTAATTCACGGACATCCGCCTATCATTGGTTAGGCGGATGGTTAGCGGTATCTATAGCACTGTTAGGGTTTATCTTTCGCCGCAATTCGTCACCCAGGTGTTGTGTCCCCTTTAGAGGCATAAAGACTTGCCGAAAATTAGGGTCTCACACGATAAATTATTGGTTCGGATGAACAGTACACTCGCGGGACGGATTGGGTGGAAGAGGTGATGATGTGGGGAACGATCGTTCGGTGTAGAGATTCCGGAACGGGATCCGTGAGATCTGTATGGATGTGCTTATTTCTATGGCATCTTATGCCGATTTGCTTCTTATCCGTACTCGGACTTTGTTCTGCCGCTTGTTACTCGATGTGTGATGAGGAATTATCCTAACATATTATATCTATCTAGGTCATGTGAATCTTGCCGTATGGCGTTGCTATATTTCCTTTCTTTCTAGATGGAATGGCTCTGATGTACTTTTGTATGGTGGCTTGCATACATACTCATTTTAGCATGTAGTTGATCCTTCACTGCCGGGACACACGCCTGCATGTGTCCCGATAAGTTGGAAGTGGTTGGGACGGCCGAAAGGTCTACCCGTGAGTGGCTTTTGGGCCCCACCGTACTATTTCAACCACTACCGCCCGTCCAGGCTTGTATTTAGGAGCGTAATTCACCGAGGTAGTTACAATTGGTATCAGAGCCATCCCGACCTTCAGGGTCTCACCAAATGGTCGTTGTCCTAGCAAATATTTTGGTAGTTATGTATACTAGGAAAACAAAACGCGAGAGTAGGACTGCTTCCACTTTTCTTCTTACCCACCCACCCACCCTTTTCTGGTAAGGAAGTGCAACGTTTCAATCCTCTTCTTAAAAATTCAAACTAGGATTCACGTGTTCTGGGTTTCCGTAGTACCATAGGTTGTGTGTGTGTGTGTGTAATCCCTTGTCTATCTGTTGCATCCAAGTTGTTATCTAATCAGCCTTTGGTTATCAACTGTTGGTACATTCCATACCGACAGGCTTTTGCAAACCGACGCGATCTATTTGATTCGTTGTATATCGACGCAATCTGTCTTACTCTTTGTTATCCGACGTTATCTTGTTTGGGGTGTTCGTTCCGTAGTTACCAATCTTTAGGTTCAACGTGAGAAGAAGGGGTTAGGATATGTGTTCCACTTGTTCATGTGCGGAGTAATGATTTGAGTGCGGGGTGGAGTCGCGACCATACCACTACTCTTATCATTCGCTTTTGTATATTGAATCGGTAGAGTCACTAATCTTGATTCGTTATGTAATTTTGCGCATCAATTGGTATTTTAATGCCGAAATTTGTGGAAAAATTTTCTTTGATATATTTGTGTACCACACTCCTTTTCAGTCGTGTGCGATATGCTTAATATCTTCTAGGTGCTTTGAACTTTGTTGATATTTCAATATCATCTTAGTAAATTGTATCCTTTAATCTTGGTTAATTCCATCTTGGTACTATTTTGGATTATTATTATTCTCCATTATAGTACTGACTTGTGTTTTATATCAATCACAGGATGGCTCCACCACGCTGCTCGATGAAAACATACCACCGAATCGGGCTCCGTTGTCAAACATCGCTAATGCTTTGGCAAAGAATGCAGCAGAACCAACAGCGCTTTGAGGAAAGTGTCGAGGAACGAGTTTGCTCCACTACCTCCACCTCCCAAGCGAGGAGACATCAAAGCTTCCTAAAATTCAACCTCGCCAGGTTTGATGTTTCGATCGACTTGACGCGGATGATTGGTTACGTGATATGTCAAGGTTGCTCGAGACTGATGTTCTGAGGAGTGGGTCAAGTGTGCTACTCACCTTCGAAGGGAGATCACGCTCTGTGGGATAATTACTTGAAGGCAAAAGCACTGGTTTTCACCTACTTGGGAAAGGTTCACTGACTTTCAAAGAGCGTTTCTGTCATAAATTGTTATGGAAAGGATGAAGGAAGCTTTTCTCAACCTTAAGGTGGAAATGATAACGTCAACACCTACATCAGAACTTCATGAATCTTTCGTTATGGTGGCGATGAGGTATCCGATGACAAGAAGAAGCAAAAGAGGTTCGCAAGGGCTCAATGCATCGATCAAGTATGCAATCACACATGCAAGGCGGCATCTTTCACGGAACTACAAAGACATACCGCAAGAGGAAGCAAGTCGGCAAGTGTTTGAGAGTCCAAGAAACACAACCGTGATGCATCAAGCTCTTGATTATGGCAGCTCCTTCTAAGCGGCGTGTGGGTTCCTAACACCCCCACCGTCGCTCGGCTCCACCAAGACACGCAAGTTACACGTCAAGGCCACTAAACTCCATCACTGCTGCTCCGGGGGCTACAACCACCACTACCAGGCGCTGGCGGAGTCCTCGCTACGTTCTCCACGTCCACGGTGCACCTTCACGTGTGGAGATCCTGGACATCTCAATCGAACTGTCCGTTGAAAAACAAAGCTCTTCCTCCACCCCGCCAAGATCTGCAGCAAGCTCTCCTTGGTTCGTGCACCATCACCTCGGGCTCTCAACATCAACACCAAGCCGGGTCTCGGTTGCTCGTGTCAATCGTGTCAACGCCGCTCAAGCCGAGCATGCACAGGTTGTGATGGGTATGCTTCCCGTTAACTCGTCCTCATGAGTTTTGTTTGATTACGTGCATCGCATTCTTTTGTTTCATAAGTTTGCACAAGAGCATGACAGATAGGGTTCCTTTATCACGCCGTCTGCGGTGGTGCTATCTCTGGTTCAAACATGAGGGCTCATATCGACCATGGCAATCAAGTTGAGATTGGTGGCTCTTCGTTCTCGGCGTCCTTAATTCTTACGGGCAATTCGACATTGATGTCATCTTGGGCATGGATTGGTTGACAGAAATGCGTTGTGATTGATTGTCTTTGAACGCCGGTTTCTTTGAAGATTCACGAAGGCCATATAGTCTTTTCTCCAAGTCGACTCCTGCTGTCGACTTTTCTCTTTGGCGGCTCTAAATGATGATGCTATGGAAGCTATTGAGTGTACCGGTGGTCTGAGTTCCCAGATGTCTTTCTGAAGAGTTGCGGGTATGCCTCCGGATCGTGAGGTTGAGTTTGTAATTGAGCTTGAACTGGAACGGCTCCTATCTCCAAGCGGCCTTATAAAATGGGTCCTTCGAGTTGGTGAACTCAAGCGACAACTTGATGAACAAGAGAAGTTGGGTTTCATTCAACATAGTACTTCTTCTTGGGGTAGCCCAACAATCTTTGTGAAGAAGCGTGGCCGATAGACTTTGTGTTGACTATCGGGCTCTCAATGCTAAAACCATCAAGAACAAATATCCCCTTCGCGGATTAATGATCTCTTGATCATATTTGGAGGTGGTATTCTCTAAGCTGGACTTGAGAAGTGGTTATCACCAAATCAAGATTCGCAAGGAAGATGTGCCCAAACAGCTTTCACCACCGCTATGGCCTGTATGAGTACACGGTCATGTCTTCGGTCTCACCAACGCACTGCTACCTTCTCGAGGCTTATGAACTCGGTTTTCATGGAGTACCTTGATAAGTTCGTTGTGGTCTATCTGGATGACATCCTGGTCTATTCTAAGTCCAAGGAAGAGCACGAAGAACACCTTCGGTGTGTCCTAAGCAAGCTTCGTGAGAACCGCTTGTATGCAAAGTTCTCCAAGTGTGAGTTTTGGCTGCCTGAAGTAACTTATCTTGGCCATGTCATCTCTGCCAAGGGCATTGCAGTCAACCCGGAAACTGTGAAGACAATTGTTGAATGGCTTCCTCCTGTTAATGTCAAAGAAGTGCGGAGTTTTCTTGGTTTGGCTAGCTATTGTCGTCGCTTCGTTCAGAACTTCTCGAAGATAGCGAAACCTCTTACCGATCTCCTCAAGAAAGGCAAAAAATACCTTTGGACTCCTGCATGTCAAGCAAGTTTTGAGACACTCAAAGAGAAGCTCACTTCCACACCAGTCTTGGTTCCTCTGGATACATCTAAGCCTTTCCAGATATTCTGCGATGCCTCTTTGCAAGGATTGGGTGCGGTCCTTATGCAAGAGAAACAGGTGGTTGCTTATGCCTCTAAATCGATTGAAGACGCATGAGATCAACTATCCACACATGACCTCGAGCTCATGCAGCTTGTCTTTGCTTTGAAGCTATGGAGGCACTACTTGCTTGGCAACCGATGTGAGATCTTTTCGACCACAAGAGTTTGAAGTATATCTTCACTCACCGATCTCAACCTTCGGGAGGATATGGATCGAAGCAATCAATGACTTTGATTTGACCATCAACTACACTCGGGCAAAGCTAATGTCATGGCCGATGCTCTTAGCCAAAGCTTATGTCAACAACCTCATGATGGAAGAACAACCTCTCTTGTGCGAGGAATTCCGTCGACCAACACGAAATTGTGGAACAAGGGCATCTCCTGAACCTTCGGCTACTCCTCTCTTGGAAGAAAAGATTCGCTCTCGTCGACGGTGATCCGCACCAAAAAGATCATCTCTAAACTTGAGCTTCCAGTATGAGTCCTTCCACGTTGATGATCAAGGCACGCTTTTCTTTGAACACGGATGTTTGTACCAAACTACCGGGTTTGAGAGAGCAAGTTCTCAAGGAGGCACATGATTCGGTTCTTTCTATCCATCTGGCGGCACAAAGATGTACATGGACTTGAAAACACAATATTGGTGGCTTGGTTTGAAAGCGGTATTGTGCCAAATATGTCTCGGAATGTGATGTACTGGCAGAGTGAAAGCTGCCCATCGAAACCTTTCGGTCTTCTGACCATTGAAACCTCCTAATGGAAATGGGAGAAAGTGGAGATGGAATTCATCACGGCTTTCCAAGGTCGCAAGGGCAACAATGCAATCTTTGTTGTCATCGAGCTTTCTAAAGTGGCTCATTTCTTCCCGTCAAGGAAACAATTTACGGAATTCAATTTGAACTCTATATCAACAAATTGTCTCTCCGTATGGGGTTCCGCTTGAAATCAGTTCGCACCGTGGAAGCATCTTCACTTCCAAGTTAGGAAAGTTTCCAAAATGCTCTGGGAACAAAGTTGAACTTCAAAGATCGCTTATCACCCTCGATCGCAAGGACAAGTGGAAAGGATCAATCAGTTCGGAGGATATGCTTGCGTCATCTCTTTTCATGAAGTGGGAGGAATGTCTTCCATATGTGAATTCTCTTACAACAACTTCGAGAAAAGTCCAAGATGGCACCATTTGAGGCTCTCTATGGTCGCAAGTGCGAACTCCGATTGGTTGGTCAGTGCGGAGAAAGAATCTGGTTTGACCGACATTGTAACTCAAGCAGAGGAGAAGGTGCATATCATTCTTGAGAACCTGAAGATTGCTCAAATTCGTCAGAAGAGCAATTATGACAGGAAGCACACGGACATGGTGTATGCCCCTGGTGATCTCGTGTACCTTCGTGTCACTCCCATGAGAGGCACACACCGCTTTGGCATCAAAGGAAAGCTGGCTCCTAGATACATCGGTCCTTTCAAGATTCGTGGTAGAAGAGGAGAAGTTGCTTATGCCCTCGAGCTCCGGAAAACTCAAAGTCCATGATGTTTTCCACATCTCTCACTCAAGAAGTGCTTCAAAGATCGGCGGGACCGTGGATCATGAGCTAATCGATCTCAAAGAAGACTGTCTTATCAAGAACACCCACCAAAATCCTTGAGACCGCAGAAGAAGGACTGCAACAAGTCCATCAAGTTACGCAAGGTGCGTGGTCACACCATTACATTGATGAAGCCACTTGGGAGCGTGAAGAGGAACTCCGTGCCAACTATCCTACCCTCTTTGTGTCTTCTTCTTCCTAGAATCTCGGTAGATTCTGTTTAGTGGGAGAGTTGTAGCATCCCGGTTGTCTAACATGTAATGCTACTTGATCTAGTAATAAAAGGGCCACTTCCTACATATAATTGTTGCATCATCATCATGTCATGTTCATGTCATCATGCCACCTTGCATTTGAGCATCATACAAAAACCCTTTTGTTTTGGTTCTTATCTCATATGCATTAATATTTGTATTTGCCTCTTGATATTGTATTTGGTTCTTGATATATTGTTAAATGCCCAAGTTGATTTGGGGGCATATCTCTTATTGACTCCACCACCTTTTCTTCACCACCTTATAATTCCACCATCCAACTAAATATGAGCTTTGCACTTTATTTGGTTTTACCTCTAGCTCATGTGGGTTAGGATGGACCCACTTCTTTTCCCCATGCTCTCATCTTAGCATCATGATGATTTCACATTAGTGATATATGAGAGCCACATGGCCACCTTTGCATGCCTTGTGAGTGGGACCCTAATTCTAGCTCCCATATGTGTTGTTTTTGGGGTTATCATCATGTTGGGATATTTTGTGGGCTTAATAAATATCTAGTGGCATATACACACTAGCAAGTCCCATTGTATTTCAGATATGGTCATCTCCATCTATTCCACATGGGGCATCCTTTTTAATTCTTTTTGCTTGGCCTTTATTCCAATTTTTTGGGAATGCAAAATAATAATGCCATGTAATAACATTGTTTTCACAAGAATCATCAGGGCAATAAATATTTCTGCATGGGCCATGCAAGTACCACCTTTTTGCTTGTCATTTGGATTTTATTTGTTTTGAGTGGATCATCTCTATCTATATCCCTTCCTTTTGGGCTTGATCTAGTTGATCTTGTTTACATCATACCACATCCCTCTCTCTCCCTCTTTTCCTCTTGATCTTGCTTGATCTATGTTTGGAGCATGCATGCTTCTAAAACCCTAGCTCTCACCCCTCTCTCTAATCCTCTATCTAAGTTCCCTCTCACCTACTCCATCATCACCATACCCCATACCCCATCCTAGCTAAACCCTAATCTACACCTAATCTAAACCAAACCCTAAGTACCCCTCTTTCTCTCCTCTCTAGCCGAGCCACCCTCTAAACCTACCCTAGCTTGGCCCCCACTTGGTCACCCATGCCACCTAGCTACCCCACCCAAACAAACCCTAACCGAGCCTACCATCTACCCCCAAACCCTAGCTCTCTTCTAACCGAGCCTCCCCCCTCCTTCTCTCTCTGCCCAGGGCCCGAGCCTCCTTCTCCTCTCCTGGCCCCACACTGAAGCCCCACCTGCCTGGTCCTCGCTGCCTGCACGTGAGCAAGGAGGAGGAAAGGTGGCACCGAGGCCACCTTTTCCCATCTACCCCTGCCCACGGCACCACCTCCCTCTCCGTCCCTATCTACCACCACGGCACCCCTCGCCCCCGGATCTGGGCGAGGCGCCTGCCATCCTCCCTTCCTCTCCACGCCCCCCCTCAACGCCCGGTCACCTCGGCCTCACCACGTCCACCGATCCGGCCCGGCGACGTCCGTGGAGTGGCACGAGATCAACGGCGCTCCTCTGCTCACCCCGAGCCGGCGTGAGGAGAGGCGGACCAGAGCCACTGTAACCGGCCCGGCTCGACGCAAACCCTAGTCGCCGATGCGCTAGCCTTGCCGACGATCGCGACCCCCTCGAGCCGTTCCACCTACGCCGACGCCCTCGCGGTGAGCCCCCTAACCCCCTGGACATGCTCGGCTGCGCCGTTTCTTCTTGCCCGATTTCATCGAGTAGCTTGCGCGCCCGTCACTGGAGCTCTGACGCTCGACGCCCGCGCAGACCCTATCTAGCCGCTCCCCCCCTACCAGACAACTACCCCGCCTAGCCACAGTGGTCGCCACCGCCGCGCGCAAGCGCCAGGTCGCGGGTTCGACCCTCGCCCGCGGCCACATGTCGGCAAACGTCGGTTCGTCAGTGCGGAAGAAAAAGTGCGCATGTGGCACTTTGCGCTTAACCCCTCCTTTTGCGCTCAACCCGATCCCAAGCCCCACACTGCGTGTCTCGCCTTTTTGCAAAAGGCTCCGACAACGAGGCAATCAACCCGATCCCCTCCTTTGACTGTCAGGCGTGATGGGCGGTCACCAGCCCCACCCGTCAGCGGCAGTGGGTAGGATCTGCTGGGTACCAAAAGTCCAGCAGCCTGTCTGTTTTATTTCTAATTAAATTCAAATTAATTTAAATTCAAATTCAAATATCAATCTGATTTCAAATAACTTTTCAATTACAAATCCAAATAATGCATATAATATATGTTTTTGAATCAGAAAAATGTGAGGATTTCAAATATGTTATTCAAATTACCTTTTGCACATTTAAAATTCCAAGTTGAGTACAATTACAACCAAATGCCACTGGAACTTAATAAATTAATAACTTTTGATATATAACTCTGAATTTAACAAATGATGTGTCTAAAATGATCAGCGCGACGAGACCTTTCTGTTTATGCTATCCATGACTTCCATTGCAGCATGCATCATATAAATATAAAGTATACATCAACTATTATGAAAATAAAATGGGACCAAAACCCCATAAAAATGTTACTTCTTGTGTTCTACACCTCACCCGTGCCATGCTACTTTATTGCCATGCAACTTGTGCATCATTCATCATGGCATGATTGTTTGCTTGACGCATTTTATTCCTATGCTTGTGCACTTTATTTATGTTGGCCTTGTTTGTTTGGTTCTTCTTCGAATAGACAGCGGGGATATATCAAGAGAACCGAGCACTACCTGATCCGTCTCTCGCTTCAATCGAGTTGCCAGGCAAGCACTACCACATGCTTACATACATACAGTACCTATTGCCTCTATCTTATTCTTGCATCATTGAGTCGCGATTGCATTAAATTGAATCCCAAGTATTGCATAGCCTTTACTTTTAAACCCCACCAAGCTTGTTCCTCCACCCCATGAGCCATTACTACAGAGTTGTTTGAGCCATGCGAGTCATGAAACGACATGTGTAGGGTATGTGAGAGTCGGATGGATAACGAGGTACCTAAACAACTTAACTTTGAGTAGTAATAGGATAACTAATGAAAGTGGCACGGTGAGCAACATCTCTATTTGGTTTTTCCCTCACTTGTGTCCCATAAGACCCCGAGTACTTGATTCTGTTCCAAGAATATTCGCTATCCACATCCGGAGGCTTATGGGACCCCCACAGGCGAGCTTGATTCATCTTATTTCTTGGGGCCACAAACTAGTTTGAGGTTTTATTTACTATCTGCTTATGCCATGCTACTCGCTTTATTTACGATTGTGCGAGGAGCACACCTTGTCTTATTTAGGAATTGTGACCGTTTACGGTATCGACAAGCCCATTTTGGGTTCCCATCGCTCTGTGGCCCCACAAACCTCGGGTCCGTCTGGAAGTCGGCTAGCTTCGTTCTTGGTGTACTCAAGGGTGGCCCCAAATATTTCTGAATCTGTGATTGCTTTGTCGTGAATGCCTCGTTGGGTTTTGATTTGGTTTTCCGAGGTTGATCGAGTGTGTGTTGCTATTTGTGCACCCTGTGGTAAAACTTTCAAAGCCGTGTCCGCGGTTATGGACGACTTGGAGCACGGTTTCTCGATCATAGACAAGCATAACTAAAGTACCGCTTTAAACCGACTAAGTAATTTGACTAGTACATAGTGCAACACTCATGGAATGGTTAATAAAATTGCCAGCGGATGGGGGTTGTTCGTCCGCTTCCTCGTTGGTGGCGAGGAGGAGGATGGATCGATGAAATTCTTGTTATAATGTTGTCTTTAATTCACGGACATCCGCCTATCATTGGTTAGGCGGATGGTTAGCGATATCTATAGCAATGTTAGGGTTTATCTTTCACGCAATTCGTCACCCAGGTTGTGTCCTTTAGAGGCATAAAGACTTCTTGAGTACCCTTAGGGTCTCACGATAAATTATTGGTTCGGATGAACAGTACACTCGCGGGACGGATCTTTGGGTGGAAGAGGCGATGATGTGGGCAACGATCGTTCGGTGTAGAGATTCCGGAGCGGGATCCGTGAGATCGTAGGCGGGATGTGCTTATTTCTATGACATCTTATGCCGATTTGTTTCTTATCCGTCGGACTTTGTTCTGCTTCGCTTGTTACGATGTGTGATGTATGAGGAATTATCCTAACATATTATATCTATCTAGGTCATTTGAATCTTGCTGTATGGCGTTGCTATATTTCCTTTCTTTCTAGATGGAATGGCTCTGATGTACTTTTGTATGGTGGCTTGCATACATACTCATTTGTGTATGTATTTGATCCCTTCGCCTGCCGATTATGCCTGACAGTCCCGATGAGTTGGAAGTGGTTGGGACGGCCGAAAGGTCTACCCGTGAGTGGCTTTTGGGCCCCACCGTACTATTTCAACCACTACCGCTCGTCCAGGCTTGTATCTAGGAGCGTAATTCACCGAGGTAGTTACACACATGAACAGCAAATAACACACATAAAGTTCAAGTTCGAATATGGCAAATAAAAGGCAAATAAAAGAAGATAGTCACAAATCCCAAGTCCCCAGCCCATGCAAACCGATGAGAATGTCTTCTCCCACTTTGGCATCGAAACGCCAAAAAATGGAGAAGACCTAAACTAGCGCCCCAACAGCTTAGTAGTCATCGTCATCCTCGGCATCCTCATCCTCCTCCTGGTCATCATCATCCTGATCATAGTCATCATCATCGTCTTCAGGGACAGCAAGCCCTTTGTCGTGAGGGCGATAAGAGGAAGTACCCTGGTACCCGAAACCGGAGGTGACATCAGCAAAATTCTTCCAATCCACCAGACTATCATGTTGGGCATTCCATGCCCCAAATGAGAGTGTATGATCAGAATCTGTGGACTGCTGAGCCCCATGCTCATCATTGTATTCATCCTCACCTTCCTCATTATCCTTAGCACCCTGTTCCTTGATATCTTTGAGGAGCTTGTCAATGCGCCGGTTGCTTTGGTAGGATGCATGCTGCTGCTTACGGATGTCAACATTCATGTAACAAAGGGTCCTCTCCCAAAAGCTGACCTTCTTGACCCGCTCATGCACATAGTCTCGAGTCATAGTAGGCATAGGGGCATTGGAGGCATTCTTCCTTCAAACTCTAGGTGGGGAGGGAGCCCTCTCCGTCTCAATCTCCTCATCATCATCCCCATAGCGACTCCTCGGAGCAGGCCCCATACGCCCCTTATGATGCAGTGTGACCAGAGTGTGCTCAGTGAGGTGTGGTGGTATGCCAAATGGAGAATCATGCTCCTGGGAGTTGATGAGCCTCATAACCAAGGGTGCATATGGAGGAGATTTCTTGTAAAGAATGGCATGGAACATCTCCTCGAAAATAAAGTCCATCACATCAATAGGTGAAGCATCTGCCTCGGGTCCAGCATTAAAGGTCCGGTGAGTGTGGTACAGAAGGTTGACAAGCCCACCCCTAATTGCATCATCATTTCCAGCACTTGGTGCAATAGTATGACGGAAAATCCCTAGCATAAGGTTGTAGAGGGTCTTGAGTCCCTTGGAACCCCCCACAACACCATCATCATACAGAGGTGCCAGCTTTAACTTGGTCTCACCCAAAGCTGCAAAGTGCATGCGCAGCCCCACGGGAGTGGATACACCCTGAAAGGTCTCAAAGATGACGTTGGCAAAGTCATGAAATGTAGTTGTGCAGCGAGTGGTACCAGACATCCACACCATGGTCCTGTCAAGATCAGACCCAAACACAACGGTGGCATAAAACTGTTGTACAAGGTGGATAGTGTAGTGTTCACGCAGCTCCATCAAGTTATACAGTCCCAGCTTCTCACAGATCCATAAAGCATCATTGAAGTAGGGGCTGAGGCGCATTTGCTCAACACTCATGAACTTCTGAGGGCAGACAGGTGATTTGGTGAGTACACCATACACATCCTTCATGAACATGGCTTGTTCTTTCCTCAAGTAACGAGGGTCATCACTGGTACGAGGCAGCGCATAGAAATTTGTCTTTCTCATCTCACGGTACTCCTCTTTAGACATTTTGTCTAAGGACTGAAGGTTGTCATACTTGGCCTTCTTGGCACGGTCCTCCCGTTCAGCCCTCTCCTGATCCCTCTTCATGTAAGCTACATCACGTGCCTGCTGTTTCCGGTTGGACGGAGGCACGATAAATTGACCCCGAGCTTCATCATAGCGAGGATTGCCCCTTTGGGACTTGGCCTTGGTACGACGAGGACGACTAGAACCATCATCTGTAAACAGCGGTGAGGGAGATAACATGGAGATGAGTATATATGTCCCAAAAATGTAATACAAGATCTTTGATGCATTTCTGGTATGTTTTGATTCACCCAACACCAGAGTCTCCGCACCTCATGCGAAGTCTCGGCTCGACCGAGTCTCCGGTCAGGGACCGAGTCTCCTGACTGGTCCCAATCTCCGGTCGGAGGCTCGGGCATGAGATGGGAAATGCCTATGGGGTGAATCTAGCGATCGGGCAATGCAACAAGGCTAAAGTACTAAAGTGCACGCAAACAAGTGATTCCAATGGACAAATCCACCAATCCTCAAAACACATCTAGGGATGAACCCTAGGAGAGAAAAAGTAGAGGAGGTACAGATCTGTCCATGGGATCACCTCCTGGGAATGACCCAATGGAGGAGGAGGAAGATTGACACGGCGGATCCCGGGGGCTTCTTGACCTCCGGGGAGGATTTTTGGAAGAGGAGGCGATGGGTTGGGAGGTAGGGGACGGGGTGAAGAATGAGGAACTGCTGTACCAGTTCACCCCGCCCCCCTTCTTTAAGTGACAGAAACCGTCTGGACCGGAGACTCCGGTCTACACCGGAGACTCCGGTCCTCCTCGACCAAAAGTTCCAGAAAAGGTGTTTGGGGACATATATGAGAGATAGGCAGTTTTTAAGATAGGGATAGGGCTTGGGTTGAGACATCAAACTATGAAGAACCAACAAGAACCATAGGAATTCACAAAAATATTCAGAAAAACTCCAAGAGACTAGAATCAAGCAAATGACAAACATGAGTAAGTACAAACCTCTCGAATGAGATAGGGCGGTGGCCTAGGCCACCATATTTGAGTATACTCGGCTTGGCACCACAAAGATATATCTTGGGTCCATTACCCAAACTCATCATTAAGCTCACATATCACTAAATGATATTAAGAGGAATGATTGTGATTGCTTTGGGCATAATGGGGGGAGGGATGGTCCAATCTATTAGGACTGCACTCCCCCTATATCCATGCCTACACCTAAACCAAATATGAGTTGAAACATAGGTGAGAGTGCAAGAAAATCAAGTCAAGCTCCTTGAATCTACGACATTTAGTTCATTCCTCAAGTTGCAAAACCTTGCTTCATCAAGTGGCTTCGTGAAGATATCGGCAAGTTGATCTTTGGTTGATACATATGATAGATCAATATCACCTCAAGCAACATGATCTCTAATGAAGTGATGGTGAATCTCAATATGATTTGTCATTGTGTGATCCGCCGGGTTGTAGGCAATCTTGACGGCACTTTCATTGTCACATAGAAGAGGCACTTTGTCACAATGGACACCGTATTCCTTTAAAGTTTGCCTCGTCCATAGCAATTGGGTGCAAGCACTAGCAGCTGCCACATACTCGGCTTCGGCGGTGGAGAGAGATATACAATTTTGCTTCTTGGAAGACCAACATACCAAGGACCTACCAAGGAATTGGCAAGCCCCGGATGTTGATTTTCTATCATCCTTGTCCCCCGCCCAATCCGAATCCGTGTATCCACAAAGAGCAAATGTTGAGCCTCCAGGATACCAAAGACCATAAAATGGGGTGTGAACTAAATATCGAAAGATTCTCTTGACCGCCATTAAATGGCTTTCCTTAGGAGCCGCTTGATATCTTGCACACACACCTACACTCAACACAATATCGGGTCTAGATGCACAAAGGTAAAGCAAGGAACCAATCATAGATCGGTATACCTTTTGATCCACATCTTTACCATTTGGATTTTGTTCTAGATGAGTCTTTGTAGCCATGGGAGTAAGAGCTCCATTTAAATCTTGCATATTGAATCTCTTGAGCATATCTTGAGTATACTTGGCTTGATTGAAGAATGTCCCTCCTCTAACTTGCTTGATCTCAAAACCAAGAAATACTCTCAACTCCCCCATCAAAGACATCCGGAACCTACTAGTCATAAGCTTTGAGAACTCATCATTAAAAGCTTTGTTAGATGAGCCAAAGATGATATCGTCAACATATATTTGGCATACAAAAAGCTCCCCATTGACTTTCTTAGTAAAAAGAGTGGGATCTATTTTCCCAACCTCAAATCCACGGTCAAACAATAACTCTCTAAGGTGCTCATACCACGTGCGTGGGGCTTGCTTGAGCCCATAGAGAGCCTTATCAAGTTTGTAGACATGGTTTGGGAAGTTGGGGTCCTCAAATCCCGGGGGTTGCTTAACATATACCAATTCATTTAATGGGCCATAAAGAAATGCACTTTCTATATCCATTTGTTGCAACTTAAAGTTATGATGTGCCGCATAAGCAAGAAGGATACGGATGGACTCAAGGCAAGCCACGAGTGCATATGTCTCTCCATAGTCAATGCCTTCAATTTGAGAGAACCCTTGTGCAACCAATCGAGCCTTGTTTCTTACTATGATTCCATGCTCATCTTGCTTGTTCTTAAATATCCACTTTGTTCCAATAACATTGCGGCAATCCTTTGGCTTCTCTACTAACTTCCATACTTTGTTTCTCTCAAAGTTGTTGAGTTCTTTGTGCATAGCTTCTAACCAATCCGAATCTTCAAGAGCTTCCCATACTTTCTTTGGTTCAATCATGGAGATGTGTTCTTGGTGTTCACTAAACCTCTTCAATTGTGCTCTTGTGGAAATACCTTTCCTTAGATCACCAACTACATTTTGTAGAGAGTGGTCTCTTAATTCCAACATTCTTTCCTTTCTAGCTTCGCGATAAGCGTGGATCTCTGTGTTGTTTCTTGGGGGACCCTCTTCATCATTTTGATCCTCGTCTTGACCGTTAACTTGACCTTGATCATAATTGGAATCATCCTCTTCATCTAGAGGCAAAGATTGACCTTGGTCATGATCAAGTGCTCTTCTAGCATCAATTTGAGCTTGTTTCAAAGCAGTTTGTACGGATCTTCCTTGAGAAATTGCCTTGGCACCACTTGACACCCGGGCGAAAGAATCAAGCTCCCCTTGACTATAGTTGTCACTATGATCATCGTGTTGAGGGTCTACATCTTGTCTTTGGCTTGATTCATTGTTCTCCTCAGTGGATGGAGCTTGTTGATGTTGTGAAGATGAGGGATCCACTTGAGTGGAGCATAGTTCTTCTCGATCCGCTATAAGGGGTTCCTCAATGGGGCGGATATATCCCACACCCATTCTTCCTATGGCATCCTGAGGCATTTCATCATCTGCATCACAAGCATCAACACGCCCCCCTTGGGGACCATCATATTCTTCGAAGGTCACACTACAAGATTCTATGACTCAGGAGAGCTTATCATAGATTCTATAAGTGTGAGATTCGAGACCATAGCCAACAAAAATACCCTCTAATGCTTTAGACTCAAATTTGGACAAACGAACACCTTTTATGAGATAGAAACACTTACAACCGAACACCCGAAGTAATATATGTTGGGCTTGTTACCGTAAGTATTTCATATGGAGTCTTGTTGATTTCTTTATGAGGTAGAGCGGTTTGAAGCATGGCATGCGGTGGAGATGGCTTGACCCAAAAGTTATATGGAGATTTAAACTCCGCCAACATGGTCCTAGCCATCTCAATAAGAGTCCTGTTCTTCCTTTCACCACACCATTTTGTTGAGGGTGTATGCGGTATAATATTGATGTTTAATCCCTCATCACTAAGAAAATCATTCAAGGTGTAGTTCTTGAACTTCGTGCGTTGTCACTTCTTATGATCAATACGGAATATTGTATTGACGTTGGACCATGTTGATGAAGTCGATGAATGTCTTTTGGGTCTCACTCTTCAACTTGAAGAAATATACCCATGAGTATCTTGAAAAGTCATCAACGATCACCAAGCAATATTTCTTCCCACCAAGACTTGCATGAGATGGAGGACCAAAGAGGTCCACATGGAGAAGCTCCAAGATCTTGGTGGACTTGATGCGGTTCTTAGGCTTGTGAGGAGCATCATGCATCTTCCCTAGAACACATGCCCTGCAAACACGATCTTTGGCAAAGGAAACATTTTATTTTAGTTCAACAATATGGCCCTCCTTGTGGAGACTTTGCAAAGTTCTCATATTGACATGGGCTAGTCGGCGATGCCATAACCAACCCACATCGGCCTTTCCGAATAAGCACATCACACTTGTAGTGGTTTGCCCCGAAAAGTCCATCACATACAAGTCATGTTCGACGTACCCAACGAAAGCGACCTTGAGCGACTTGCTCCACATGAGGACCACAATATCATCATCAACAAAGACGGCAAAGCCCATCTTTCCAAGAGCACGGACTGAAAGTAAATTGTATCCAAGAGTCTCAACAAGCATGACGTTCACGAGTGTAATGTCATGAGCAACCACAACCTTGCCGAAACCCATTACCTTAGACTTTGACTTGTCGGCATATGTCACGGTGATTTGATCATCATTTGGCTTTAAGTCCTTGACAATAGACGAGCTTCCGGTCATATGACTAGTGCAACCACTATAAAGCACCCACTTTGACCCTCCGGAAGCATATGTCTACAAAAGATCAAGCTAATTTTTAGGTACCCATTTTTCAATGGGTCCTCTTTTGTTAGCAACAAGAGTCTTGGGAACCCAAATGGACCAAGCAATATAACCATCATATGGGCCAACATATTGTGCATACATATCACCATAATAATCACGCATTAGAACATAGTGAGGGTTAGCACTTCCCGCAAAGTCAGCATGAGACATAGTTTTACCACTTGTGGTCTTACTATCCACAATGGCCTTGTTAGTTTCTTGTGTGGGCTTGGCCTTCTTCTTCTTGTTCTTCTTCTTCTTCTTAGTATTGGAGACAAAGCCAATGCCCCCTTTATCACCACTAGGCCTTTGCTTACTCAAAATATCATCAATGGACTTGTTTCCTTGTGGAAATGTGGCCTTAGCAAGCTCCCCCTTTAACCTAGCATTCTCTTCAAGAATAGTTGTACTACTAGATGGAATGAGGTTACTAGGTGACGGAATATTGGCCAATTGAGTTTGAAGCATTTCATGGGACTTTGTGAGTGACAAGAGTTCACTTTTCAAAGCCTTGTGAGCCTTGTTAACCAAGCTAAAGTCTTCGGCAAGTTTTTCATGAACCACACCAAACTCAACCTTGTCCTTTTTAGCCCTTTTGTATTTAGCAATAGCATGATCAAGCTCTTTGATGAGTTTGTTAACAATAATATTGTTTGCCTCATCAAGCCCTTCAAGTTTTAATTCTAGGGACAACCTAGTCTCTTGTTCTTCTTCTAGAGCATCGTTTAGAGCCTCTAGTTCAATCATGTGTTCATGCCCAAGTTTACATCTTACATCTAGGAGCTCTTGTGTATGGAAAAGTTGATCTAGTATGTTACCAAAATGTATCTTAGCATACCCTTGTAGTTTAGTCATGAACTCATCAAAGGCAATTAATTCCTTTTTAACATCAAGAGACATCTCATCATCGGTTTCATCATTAACTAAGGGAGTGGAGTGAGATGATGATACCTCCGTTCCCCTTGCCATAAGGCAAGTGACGTTCTTGATGGGAGAATTCTCATTTGGAGAATCGAAGAGAGAGCATGTCGGAGTAGAGGTAGTAGCTAGAGCCTCCACACCATTAGACGTTTCCTCTTCCTCTTCTTCATCATCTTCATTGTCGGAGGAGTATTCTTCATGAGTGATCAAGACAATTTCTCCCGACTTCTTGTTGATGGGATTCTTCTTGATGAAGGGTTTCTTGTAAGGTGCTTTGAGAGTCTTCTTCAACACAAGCTTACCCCCATGATCTTCTCTCTTCTCATAGGGACAACTTTCCACAAAGTGATAGCGGTCACCACAGTTGAAGCAAGTTCTCAATCTAGTTGTATTTTCTCTTTTCCCATTTGGGTTGCTTTTTCTTTGCATTTCCATCTTGGCCTTGGCGGGGTTCTTCCAAAAGTTCTTTGCATAGAAGGTCATATATTGACTATGAGCAATCTTGACTTCATCGGGGTGGTCCATGGAGAGCCCTTGCCCTTCATCACTATCATCTTCATACCCATGGTCCACAACCTTGGCCTTCAAAGCAACATTGACAACGTTGTTCATACCAAGGGCACGGGCACGAGCATCTTTGGCATTCTTGGCGGCAACTTTGAAGGCGGCCATCTCTTGCATAACTTCATTTGAGGTCATGCGATGGTAGTTGTGTCTACCTTGTAGGCACTTCAAGTCGGTGGGCTCAAAGGGCATGAGTGCACTCACATATTTCCTTTTTATCCATGCATCATCCACATGTGAGGCACCCACATTTCTAAAAGTGGTGGCAGTGGTCTTGAGCCTTCGGTACATGTCTTCGTGATCTTCACCTTCTTTCATGTAGAAGCCTTCGGCTTCATTGCTTAGAGCATCATATCGGTTCCTCCTCATACTCTCATTTCCAACAAACAATACAGTGAGGGCATCCCAAGCTTCCTTGGAAATGCTCAAGTGCTCAATGTGTGGATAATCTTTTGTACCTAAACCTTGTTGAATCATATGCAAGGCAGTGGCATTGAGTTGACTATTGACGACCTCCCTTCTTGTCAAGTTGTCTGGATCCCCAATAAAGAGTCCATACTCGATGATGTTCCATAGTTCAATGCAAGAGCTGCGCACATGAGTTCTCATTAGTGATTACCATTGAGAAAATGTAGCAGATTCTTCAAGCTTAGGTGGTTCACCTCTATTGTATACATGGGGGTGAGGGATTGGAGGGTCGGGAGAGTACCATGAATCACGGTGCTCACCCTTCCCACCATCATTTTGTGTGGAGGAATTAGTGTTGTCTTGTTTACCCCTAACCATTCTATCCTCGGGGGATATGGGAGTATCCCCTTTAGGTAAAACGGATGGAGGATCCCCTTGAGGAGAAGGAGATGATGAGCCATCTTTGTCTTTAAGAAGTTGCTCAAGCATCTTCTTGACTTCGTTGACCAAGGAAGAGCTCAATCTTGTTTCCAAGTTTTTGAGATCTTCCATGGTCACCGTAGTATGCTCACCATCACCTTCCCCATCTTGGCTACCCATATTCTCTTAGGCGGTAAAGCCCAAATAAAGAGCCGAGGCTCTAATACCAATTGAAAGGATCGTATGGGCACCTAGAGGGGGGTGAATAGGTGCTACTTCAAATTTTCTTCTTTTTCAGATTAGGGCTTCACAAGAAAGGTAAATTCTCTAGATTATGCAACTATGGTGAATTTACCTATATGTCAATCATGCAATGATTATCACAACACTAAGCAAGAACAAGTAAGTAAAGTGCGGTAAAGGATATAAGTAACCAAAGGAGTGGACGCAGAGACACAAGGATTTGTTTCCCGTAGTTCCTTCCTTTTGAGGGGAAGTACGTCTACGTTTGGAGAGGGGGTGGTTTCAAATCACCAACGCCACGAGAGGCCTCCCTTGTTCTCCGATGAACCTCACCCCAATGGGCTCGATCCACCTTCCACTATATCGACAACCTTCGAGGTGGAAGCCGGCACCTTTACAACAAGTTCGGGGCACACATCCACAACTTAATTGGAGGCTCCCAAATACAAGCAAGCTGTTAAGACAAATCAAAGACAAGCTTGTACGGACCAAATCAAAGTTAGGGTTTCCAATGAAACACTAGAGCTTGGGGGCCCTCAAGTGAATGAGGGGGAAATGAAGATCTCTCTTGGTGAAGATGTAGATCAAGGCCTCCTCCTTCGATTCTCCAAAGATCAATGACTTTGGATGGTTGGATGAAGAGATGTTGTAGATTTGGTGGCTCTAATGGGTTTGGTGTTCTTGAGCAGCTCGAGGAAGAAGATAAGGGTCCCTTTTTATAGGCAGCCCCCTCCACGAACCGTTTTTTGACCGTTGGAGAAAAGTCAGATCGGAGACTCCGGTCTACACCGGAGATTCTGTCCAATCTCCGGACCAGCCTCCGGACCGCCCATCTGAATGACCCAGCTCTTCCATGACCCAGCAAGACCGGAGACTCTGGTCTATCAACACGGGAGACTCCGGAGAATCCTCCGGACCCCCAGACAGAATGTCCCAGCCCAGATCCTGAAGTCACCACCGGAGACAGATCCGAAAAATCCGGACCACACCGGAGACTTCGGTCTTGGCAGACCGGAGACTCCGGTCTGGAGTTTCCAGAACTGTGATACATGAGTATGGTCTTTTCCCAAGAGTGAGGGTGCTTTTTATTTATCATAGTACCAACCTATGGACAATGACAAACTGTAAAATGATCTACTCGCCGATAGAAGGTTTTCTGTTTTTTGTTTAGCCTGTTTTCCAGTGTCTTCTTTGAAATGTTGAGGCGGCGGCTATGTCCTATATTCAGAATAAGTTTCTCCTCGCTCATTCCTTGCTCTGATGGTACACCCAGCGCCGACAGTGGGGTGCATGGAGTCATTTGTGCGGAGGATCTCCTAGGACACGGTCTGTTTTCGTGTTATATTAGTTGGTGCAATTTTAGGTTAGTTTTTTTGATATACGACTATCATTTTTGGCGATGGTTGTTGCTCTCGTGCGCTTGTCTTTTATAGCACGATGGCCTCATGTCTGTCTATTACAAAAAGCTTTGCCTGGCTCCTTTGATGGCGGGACGAGGATGGCGGCGCGTCTTCGGCCCTTCTAGTGGTTGTAGTCATCGCTAGGTGGTCCAATAAACTATTTGTATTTTTTATTATTTTTATTACTTTTGAGCCGCTTTGTACTATTATTGATGATTTTTAATAGATCAATGGAATTTTAAAAATACTAAGAACAAATCCTAAAGCACAACTGACCTGGAAGTAAGACTAGTATCTTGTTAAAGTGATTAAAGTACCAAACATCATTTTCCCCAATGCAAGTTCGACACATGTGCCACATGATGGCCAAGCATCCACGACAGGGTTGTGAGGCTGGTCATAGTGAAAGTATTATAGCTAATATCATGCATACCATGTTGATAAAAATCTGATGTAGCATAACAATTAATGAAAAAAAGATGGTTAGAGTATCATAGATAGATACCGTATCATAACACATAAAACTAGAAAATCCTTATATAAATAAATCTTATACACAATTTTATATTAAGATTCTACAAAACATTAAATATAGTACTAATATTCTATTATCATACGTGTTAGATGTATATATCTGTATATTGTATTTCCCCCATATGTTAGGGGGCTTCCTGCATATTTGCCCTGTACCTGTACTATATATTGTGGCCTTTGGCCCCCAGAGGAATACAAGTTGTCTATTCCTAACATGGTATCAGAGCGAGGTTAGCTCCGTCCTCTTCCTCGCAACTTATGGCCACACCACTTCGCCACGGCCTTGCCGTCGCCGCCACGGCCACCGCCTTTTGCTCGTTAAATGGATCGGTCGCCGTCTCAGATTTAGACCGATCTGTCCGGTCGATCCGTTCTACTTCATGGGGTCTCAACGGTGCGCCATCAATCGCTTCGTCGAGTCTGTCGCCGTCGCCATCAATCCTCGATCACGCGGGTCGTCTGTCGCCATCGCCCACACTGCAGCCACGCTGCGGGTCGTCCTCACCACGCGGGGTCGCCCTTTGCCCAGCGACCGCAGCGTGGTCCTCTGCCCTGCTCGCAGCTACGCGGGTGTTGTCGTCCTGCAGCCCACGCTGGGCAAATCACGTGGGCGTGTCCAAGTACTGCAAGTCCACCGCCTGGAGTCCTCGCAAGCCCACTTTGGAGTCCTGCAAGTACTGCGTGTCTGTTTGCACTCGAGTCCTGAAGTACACCGCGTCTGTTGATCCTTGTTGCTCGCTGGTCCACCTTGGCCATCCTTGTTGGTCCTGGCCGCCGACGGATCGATCTGAGATGGTCGCATAGTGCTGAAGAGTCGATCACAACCAGTGTGCTCGAAGAAGAGCTGTAGCGACAAGCGGATGAAGACTCGATAATATCGATCGAGAGAAACAGCTGAGATCCGGGCGAGCCGATGCGCCCAGTGCGAGTCTTGGCGTAAACTGGTCCTGTATAACGGTGGCCCAAGTGTGACCATCCTCGCGATGGGAGCGTGACGAAGAGAACCACGGCGACCACGACCACGAGCACTGGTCTTGAGTCGGACCACGAGGCTGGTCTTTGGTGACCCGACCACGACACGGAGGTGGGTAGTATCGGCGCACGACGGGGACATGGTAGTCGAGGAAGCGGCAAAGGAGCACCACGAGTAGCAAGCGGATGGAACCGCAAGAAGACCGACCACCAGGACCGTCTCGGCTTCGAAGCTGACACCTCGAGGCGGAACGACCACGAGCATTATTTGAGCACGGGCTCAAACTCTGGCGGCCGAGACGTAAACTCATAGATGCGGTGAAACTCCAAGTCCGGCGCATGTCTGCGGCACGAGCATGTTCCACAAACGATGTCTGGAGAGAATCAGGCGGCCAGATAGCGGCACTCGGTATAAAACTCATCAATAGTGGAATCACCTCTGAAGAGCATGCTCTGGCGAACCACAGACAGTAAAGAGCATCCCAGACGGTGATACGTGGCGGTCTCACGTGTAGTATATCTCCCGGAATGTTGCGAGTGTTCTTCTTGGCGGGGCACCTTGCTCGATTCTCTGTCTGGCGCACATGCCGAATGGCGTTCTTGGCGTAAGCATCGCCATCTTCTTGAGACCACTCGTGCCATGATGATTGCCTCTTCTCTTCCGCCACATTTACGGATTTGCTTTCGTCGGCTTACCTTATCAATATTCACCGTCTGCTCTGCGGTGGTATCCCTCTTGGCGCCTATCGGGCGATCGGACTACTCCATGCTTCGCTTGTTTGGATGTGTTTGCTATGTTCTTCCTCCTCATGACGCACCAAAGCGGCCGTCGATCTGTTGAGTGTGTCTTCCTTGATGATGAGCATAAGGGCTATCATTGTTGGGACCCGTTGCTCGTCGGATGCGTATCTCTCGTGATGTTACTTTTGATGAGGCCGTCCTTTCTATCCTCGTCCACCTGGTACCTACCGGTGGAAGATATATATTTTCTTCTCTTTCCCGACACCCTCCTTCTACTCCTCTGTGTCTTCTTGGATCTTCTCCTCCGTCTCTTCTTGACCGTCTCTTCTCGTCCAGTTCTCCTAGTTCTCCTCGTTCTCGAGTCTTCCTCTTATACCTTCTTCTTCATCGCGTCTCTGAGTCGTCCTCCTCGATGAGCTTCCCTACTCTGCTCACATTCGTCGTCGTGCCCCGATCGTTACTCTCCCGGTCGACGGTCTTTGTTGCCTCGAGCCGACTTCTTATCGGGATCTTGAGCATCATCCCGAATGGCGGTGGCCATGGTCGAGATTCCGCGCTTGAGCGCCGGCACTGGGATCTTGTTTCTCCTCCTGTTCGTCTATCACGTGTAAGTGGGTCTATAAGATTAAGACCGCCTCGATGGATCTCTAGCGCTATAAAGCGCGTCTTGTGGCTCGTGGTTTTCGGCGGGGAGCATGGTCGTGACTATGATGAGACCTTTGCTCCGTGGCTCATATGACCACCGTGCGTACTCTTCTTCTTGTTTACATTGTCACATCGGGTCGTGTCTCAACTTGATGTTCGTAACGCCTTTCTCAATGGTGAGTTGAGTGAGGAGGTGTATATGCAACCTCCTCACGGGTATTCTGCTCAGGGATGGTTTGTCGTCTTGACGGTCTCTTTATATTCAAACAGGCCCCTCGTACTAGTTTGAGCGTTTTGCTTAGTAGTGACCGCTTTGGTTTCTCCCCTAGTGCTCATGATCCGGTACCGTTTGTTCACACTTCTCCTCGTGGGCCTCTTCTTCTTCTCTATGTTGATGATATGATCATTCTTGGTGATGATCTGAGTATATCGCCTTTGTTAAGGCTCGTCTTCGTGATCGGTTTCTTATGACCGATCTTGGTCCTCTTCGATACTTTCTTGGGATTGAGGTTTCCTCCACTTGATGGCTTTTACATCTCTCGGGAAAAGTATATTCAGATCTTCTTGCTCGTCTTGCTCTTGGGGATGAGCGCATGTTGAGACCCCTATGGAGCTTAATGTTAAGCTTCAACCCATCGATGGTGATCCTCTTTCCGATCCGACGTTATCGCCATCTTGTTGGGAGTCTAGTTTATCTTGTCATTGCCACTCCCGACATCTCTTATCCTGCTCATATTACGAGTCGGTTTGTCTGCTCCACCACTTCACTATAGTCATCTTCTCTTCGTGTTCTTCGTTATCTTGTGACGATCACTCGTCGCCTTTTCTTTCCTCGTTCCAGCTCTCCGGCTCCGGTTATTCGGATGCTATTGGGCATGAGTGATCCTTCGGATCGTCGTTCACTTACGCTTATGTGTGTTTCTTGGTGGTTCGCTCATTGCTTGGAAGACGAAAAGCATGCGGTTTCCGTTAAGTGTTGAGGCCGAGTTGCGTGCTATGGCCTTGTTGATTGAGGTGACGTTACGGTGGTTACTTGATTTTGGGGTCTCTATTACTACACCCACTGGTTTTGTCGTGATGCAGTGCTATTAGTGTTGCCGTGATCCTGGTCATGAGCTTACCAAGCATATTGGTGTTGATGCTTTCTATACGTGCTCAGTGCGGTTCGGTTGTTGCGCAAGATGTGCCTTGATTCTGATTGGCGGATTTCTTTACTGAAGGCCGCACGGGCCGACATGATTTCTTACTCTCCAAACTCGGTGTTGTGGATCCACCATGAGTTTGAGGGTGATGTATATATCAGATATTGTATTTCCCCATATGTTGGGGCTTCTCATATTTGCCTGTGAGATTATATATTGTGGCCTTTGGCCCCCAGAGGAATACAAGTTGTCTATTCCTAACAATACGATACCATGCACTATAAAGATAGTATCATACACTAGTATCATATACATGACACTAATAATATGATGCTACCACTATGACCAGCCTGATGGGTATGTGCATCCTAATTATTCAATGGTCCGGTGTGAATTCCTTGTGTCTATATCACATTGTGCGACGTTTTGAACAAATAAATAATTCCGTTTATCAAAAAAAGGGCATGGTGAGACGAAAAACAGTGGTCCAATTCAATACACACGTGGGGTATACTTGGCATAGAATTAGTGTACTAAATGGTACACGCAGTAGTAAGTTCCTCTAGATCGATAATTAATGGTGCACTAACTAAGGTGGAACTCATCTAAAAAAAGCTAAGGTGGAACTAATCTGCTAGAAGTGAGTGGAGGAGCAGACAAATGCAGTCGCCTAGAACCGAGTGGAGGAGGAGGTTCCTGCGCGTGGACTGCTGCCGCGCTGCTGCATGTTGCTGGTTGGCTGCTGCTGTTGCTGGATGAGCGCGGCCATCTCCGTTTTCAGCTGAATAAGAATCAAAGGTCGAGCAGAGTACACTCCCTAAGTAAACCGCAGAGAAGCAAGCAAGCCAGGTAGCTCTATGTATCAGACAGAGATGGAAGACGAATTAAGCAGTAGCAGTGGTGGTACCTGTTTGCACTGCCTCTTGAGCTTGAGGTTGTCGTCGAGGAGGCGGCGGACCTCCTTCTCCAGCTCCTGCACGTAGGCCCTCTTCCTGGCCCTGGAGCGCAGCGCCGACTCCCTGTTCTTCATCATCCGGACTCTGCGCTGGTCCTCGTCGCTGCTGGCCTGGTCCACCTCGGCGGCGCCGGCAGCGGTGCCGGTGCCGATGCTGAGGGAAAGGCAGGGCAGGTCCAGGCGGTGAGGATGTGCGGCAGGTGGATGTGGATGAGGGGTGGTGCTGGAGATGGAGAAGAGGGAGCTGAATCCGCTCAGGCTCCGCTGCGGGCTGCCCGCGGCTTCGTCGTCAGACATGCTTGGTTGCTTGTTTTCTTGAGAGTTCTCCGGTGGTCGTGGGGCAAGACGGAGGCAGCTCAAGTGAGCGGTGGATAAAAGGCTGCTAGCAAGTTGGGCAATCGAATGTGAATCACGCATGTGAACTGAGTTCGTTGGCTGCAAATGCAAAGCACTTCCGTACAGGAGTAAATAAAGTGGACTGAAAAAAAGACGCGCGGTCCAGCTCAATAAATTGATGCGATGGGTCCATCTGAACGGATGCTTGGCACACTGGCAAGCTGGCTGGCTGCAATGCGGCAGGCACCTATGTACGGCGGTCGTCGCGTCCGTGTCACAAACTTTTTTATCTGACGGCATAAGCATCCATAGTTTTTTAACCAAGTTTTATCAAGTTCTTTTTTTTAACGGGAAGGCCCAGAAGGGCCTAGAGCTACTGTGGGTGGGTTACAAATGGGTACCAAGGCCTTGTAAACAAAGAAATTACAGGAAAGCCCTAGCAAATTACACAGAGAATCCTAAGAAAAAGTTAAAAAAAGCAATCAGGTCCCTCTTCCTCTTCTCCACCGCTGCTAGCACGAGACCACCAACGGCCACCATTTCTATCGCCGGGGACGCGACCACTTGGAAGAGAGAGAGAGAGAGAGAGAGAGAGAGAGAGAGAGAAGCGCACCGTCGCAGCACCTGACAAAGGCCTCCTTCTTGGAGGTTGAAGAGATGCCCTTGTCGGCATCAACCATGGATGCCATCTCAGCCAGAGAACGCATCAGCAAGCATCGGCCTCCGCATGATGTAGATCATCGGGTTGCAGTAGAAAACACGGGCTCCTCCAACCGATGTAGATCAAATCCTCTCCACGCCTTCCCTCGCCTCCACAGCCAACTAGAGGGAGTAGAAGCCTGATCTGCAGAAACGACGGCCAACACACCACCATCTCGGCGCTTTAGGAAGCCCGCCACGTATCCCCACCTCGCCTCCACGGCCGGAGAAAGCAGACCAGAGCACCTCGAAGCGCCTCCCACCTCCCGGCCTCCGGCAGTTTGAAAGGCGCCCGTGGCACCACAACACCAGCAGAAGGACGATGACCCCTACCTTATTTGCGGAGACAGTGACCACTCCCTCGTCGTCGCACTCCGATCGACGGATCAACATCAGCAAGGGGAGGAGTCCTACACCCAAGATCTGGCCGCGTAGATCCTAGGACCAACTCCAAACCACCCATAAGGGGAAACACCTAAACCTAAAAAACCTACAACTACAGCCGACGCCTTGCCTCAGCCATCCCTCTACGGCAGCACCGTCGAGAGAGGCCTCAGTTTGGCCCAAAGAAGGCGAGAGAGCTAAGTACTGTAGCAAGGAGAGAGAAGAAATAAGAGAAGAATGAGGCCTTCCACTGTCAACCTAGATAAGTTCATCGGCATCTGCCCCAAGTTTTATCAAGTAACTATTGGATCTAATCTATACTTGGTAGATGTACTGTAAAGGGTTGAGTACGTAGATCTGAGAGGGAGAGAGAGAGATCGGAGAGAGAGGGAGTACCACCTGCGCCCTGGCTCGACAAGCACGAGCCAGAGGGGATGCCGGAGCTAGCCCCGGAGCTAGAGCCGCCGTCATTGGCCATGGGAAAAGGAGGCGACGGCGTGAGCGTGGGTGGTAGAGAGTGGTGGCGGTGGAGCTTCCCGTCGGCCTAGCGCGAACCATAATTGGTAGGTGTGTAGGTGGGTGGCTGCAGCGCACGGTGAACCTCGTACCGTGTGCGTCCACCCCTCCCCCCACCTCTTTATATACGCGCTGGCAACAGGGGCCCACCAACCATGGATAAGGTTGGGCGCCCCCGATTAGGGCACGATTAGGGGCGTGACAGGCTGTTGGGCTTTGTCACGTTGAGATCTATCTAACATTCTCCCCCTAGATCTCGACTTTACTTTTAACTTTATACTTTACTCATTTCATCACAGATCGATACATAGAGCATGTTTCATCGTCTCAGCTCAATTGCCGATAGAATCAGACAGTCAGTATATACCTTTCTGTTTTGAAACAAATCATGTTACTTTTGGGCCTCTGTAGTCCAGGAATCATAGACTTCCCATTAAACCCATGCCGGCTATGTGTTCCTTGAACACATTGGGTGGTAAGCTGTGGCATCCCGCAAAACCACTACTAGAAAATCGCGTTATTTTTGTGTGCATTGCATCATCATGACCGCATGCTCATGTCATCATGCCACATCGCATTTGAGCATCATCATCATCTTGCATTTGCTTGCATAAAACTATTTGCGGAAAAACCTATTTTTGTTTTCTAAACGCCTCGTCCTTGTTCAAACACAAAACCCGGGTCTCCGGATTATTTCGTTTTGTCTGCCAACGGTTTGCAAAAGCCCGGTTTAATTGAATCAAATATTTAATTATTTTTAGGGGGCAGCCAACCGGGCCGATCTGACCCAGTCGGCCACCCCCAGTTCAAAACGGTCCACCAGAATCCTAAAACTACCCAACCTAATCTACCCAAACCCCCTCCACCTCACCCCACCCAATCCTCTCTCGCCACCTCGCCCTCATCCCAATCCCCACCCAACCAGACACCGCCACCTCCCTCCTCTTCCCCGCCCACACCACGCATACGCATGCCCTGCCCACTGCCCACGGCCATGCCCCAACACGCCACCGCCCCATCCCGCTCCCTCCCCACCCGCCAAAGCCCGCCTCCCTCTCCCCACCTCCCTACCCGCGCCTCTCCCCACCTTCCTCGCTGAGCCCGAGGCCCTCGGCACGTCCATTGCGTCTACCGCACCTCCATCCTAGCACCCTCCCTCCGGCCTCTTTCCCGCATCGACGCGTCGGCCGCCATTGCCCGCAGGAGCCTCTCCTTCCCGAGCTCCCCGCCCGACCCTGTGCGGCCGATGACCCGCCACGCCGACCTCGTGCACTTGGCCATGCGCTCGCCAACCGTGCATGGCCCTCTCCGCCTCGCATGGCCTCTCCCTACGGTCAGCGAGCTCGCCCCGTGGTTCTCCGTCGACGCCCGCCTCTGCCTCGGCGCCGCGTTCCTGGCCCCTCGAAAGGCGAGCCCGGCCGGCGCGCCTCGTAGCGTGCCGCCAGCTGCCTCCTCGCTGCCTCCGCCTCCAACCGCGGGTCCTGGGCGCCCCACTCGCAGGCTTCCTCCTGACCTCGCTTGCGCTGCCGCCCGCACTGCGCCTCCAACATCGCCGCGCCGCCACCTTCAGCCTGGTCCGCCTCGCCGACCTCGTCGCCAGCAGAAGTTGTCCCCTCTCTGCGGTCTGCACCGTCTCGAGCTGCTTGTGGGCCCGCTGCCGTTCACAGGACCACCTCGAAATCTGCTGTTGGTACCATGTTCTATGAGATCAGGGTGTCACGTTGGTGATAAAGAGCTCTTCAAGATCTACCCGATGTTGTACCGATGGGGTGGATAATACATCGACTATGCGCCGCATGGCAAGATCTTCGGAACAACCCCAACTAGACCATCGGAGTGCGACAACAAGATAGAACCCCTACGGAACCCCGAAGACGGAATCCGAACCTGTCGAAACGACAAGTTCTTCTACCCGACACGCCAAGTTCTTCCTCTCGGAACCGAAGACCATGGACGCCAAGTCCCCGGGTTCAAGGGCGTCAAGATCCCGATCCCGAAGACCGATCCCGGAGTTCAAAGACCGGCCCTGTCGAAGGCTGAACCCTGGCGCGCCAAGTTCTTCGACCCCTGATGCAGTCGACCACTTTCAAGTCGGGTAAAAATTTCTTTAACCATAACGCTTGTCCCATGGCCTCATAACATGCTATAAATTATACATACATCGTAGATGATGCAACTATCGACTGTTTGGCGCTTCTCCATGAAATAGCACCTCCTGCGAGAGTAAAGACATATCCTGTCGTGGACTTTCTGTCGTCTTTATCTCCCGCAAAATCCGCATCTGAATACCCTTTTATCTCTAGGGGATCAGATCTCTTATATGTTAGCATGAGGCCTTTTGTGCCTTGCACATAACGCAGAGCTTTCTTTACCATCTTCTAGTGCTCTATGCCTGGATTCTCTTGATATCTACCGAGTACCCCGGTGACAAAAGCTAAGACAGGGCGAGTGCACACTTGTGCATACTGTAAGCTTCCAACAGCCGAAGCATATGGTACTGACTTCATTTGATCGATCTCATATTGATTCTTTGGACATTGGGATTTCCCAAAACTGTCGCCCTTGACTATGGGAGCAGGTGTTGCATTACTCGCATGCATATTGTATTTCTTTAGAATCTTTTCTGTCGCTTCTGACAGTCCTAACACTCCATTCTTTCTATCTCGGTGAATTTCTATGCCCAAAACATAAGAAGCTTCACCAAGGTCTTTCATGTCAAAATTTGATGACAAGAACTTCTTTGTATCTAGTAGTAGACTAACATCACTCCTAGCAAGTAGGATGTCATCCACATACAGAATTAGGAAAATATATTTCCCACTTTTGAACTTTGCATAAATGCAGTTGTCCTCAACATTTTCCTTGAATCCAAACCTTTTAATTGTATCATTAAACTTTAAATACCACTGCCTAGAGGCTTGCTTTAACCCATAAATGGATTTCTTTAGGCGGCATCCCATATGTTCCTTCCCCTCCATGAAAAAACCCTTGGGTTGTTTCGTGTAAACATTTTCTTCTAAATCTCCATTTAGAAATGCCGTCTTAACATCCATTTGATGCAACTCTAAATCAAAATGTGCAACCAGTGCCATGATGATTCTGAAGGATTCCTTACATGAGACCGGGGAAAAAGTCTCATTGTAATCTACGCCTTCTCTTTGCGTGAAGCCTTTTGCCACAAGTCTAGCTTTGTGCTTTTCTACATTCCCATTGGAGTCATACTTTGTTTTATAGACCCATTTGCATCCTACTGTTTTGGCTCCTTCGGGAATTTCCTCTAAGTCCCAAACATTGTTGGAACTCATCGATTTCATTTCATCTTCCATTGCCTCCACCCACTTGGCTGAGTGAGGGCTACTCATGGCTTCTTCATATGAGGTAGGATCCCCCTCCATATGAACTATGTTGTAGACTTTGTAGATTTCTTTGGAAATGGCTGGTCTTCGTTCTCTTTTAGACCTTCTGAGTTTATCAGACTCTTGCTCATTTCTTGCCTCGGTTTCAGGCACATTTACAGTGTGTGGCTGTTCTGGCTCCCTTTCGTGCTCAACGGTGGGTTCAAGTGGCTCCTGATGGACAGGTTCCAAACTTTCGCCCATTGTTGTCACGTGTGGAGTCACAACAGGTGTCGGCACCACAACCTCAGGGGTTGTAGATGATGGCACAACAGGTAGCGAGAAAAATGGCTCCTGAGTCATCGGATTAGGTGCATGCACCCTCTTCTCCTCAAGATCAATTTCGCGAGCTACCGTGCTCCCCCTCATCAATTCGTCCTCCAAGAAGACTGCATGTCTTGTTTTTACAAACTTTGTGTATCTGTCAGGACAGTAGAAATGATAGCCTTTTGGTTTATCTGGATAGCCAATAAAGTGGCAAGATACTGTTTTGGGGTCTAAATTTGCAATGTTTGGATTGAAAACTTTTGCCTCAGCTGGGCTCCCCCAGATCCTCAAGTGGTGCAGAGAGGGGACTCTGCCTGTCCACAATTCATACGGTGTTTTGGGCACCGACTTACTTGGTACTCTGTTGAGAATGTGAATGGCGGTTTTTAAGCGCCTCCATCCACAATCCCAATGGGAGGGTGGAATAGCTCATCATGCTGCGCACCATATCCATAAGGTGCAGTTCGCCTTTCACTACTCCGTTTCTTGAGGTTCGCCGCATAGAATACTGGGCGACTATTCCATTTTCCTGCAGGAACCTTGCAAAAGGTCTTGGTACTTGACCATATGGAGTATGCCGACCGTAGTACTCCCCCCCACGATCAGACCGGACTATCTTAATTCTTTTATCATGCTGATTTTCTACTTCAGCTTTGAAAATTTTAAATTTATCTAATGCTTCAGATCTTTCTTTAATTGGATAAATATAACCATATCGGGAGTGATCATCCGTGAATGTTATGAATGAATCATAGCCATCCACACTTTTCACCGGAAACGGTCCACAAATATCCGTGTGGATTATTTCTAGTGTAGCTATACTTCGGTTTGCACCCTTTTTAATTTGTTTGACATACTTTCCTTTAATGCAATCTATGCATTGTTCTATGTCTGAGAACTCTAACGGAGGAAGAATGTCATTTTTAACGAGGCTTTCTATTCTTCCCCTCGAAATATGGCCTAATCTGCAGTGCCATAACTTCGATGAGTCAAGAGTTCGCTTTCTTTTCTTTTGATCTTTGTTCGACAAGGGAACTTGTTCATTCACATCACACACAGAAAATACTTTCTCATGCAAAGATAATAAATATAGCTTGTCATGTAGGGTAGCAACACCCACACAAGTATCTTTCAACCAAATGGCACATTTGCCATGTCCAAAATAGCACTCATACAAATCTTTGTCCAAGCACGACACACTTACTAAATTTTTATGAATGGAAGGAACAAAAAGAACATCCTTAAGCAAAAGATAAGAGCCATCAGCCAGCTCCAGAGGAATGTCGTCAACAGCCTCCACTTCTGCTTCAATCTCATTCGCCACTTCAATGAGTCTTTCTCTTTTTGGCAAAATCCTTGTCGAATGGAACCCCTGTAAAGAGTTGGCAACATGAACAGTTGCACCAGAGTCAATCCACCAATTAGATTTAGAAAACTTTTCATACAGAGATTCATTAACAAAAGAGACTATATCTTTACCCTTTTTGGCCATTATGGACTTCAGCCATATTGGACAATCCTTCTTGTAGTGGCCAACTTTTTTGCAATGGTGGCACTGGTCTTTGTCCCCAGGGGTAGACTGCTGGTACTGATGTTGGTGCTGTTGTGGGCCCTTGCCATGTGGCTTGGAAGGTGAGCCACCATGGTTACTGTTGGTGAAGTTCCTCTTCTTATTGTCCTTCACGTATTCAAGGAACCACCGTGAATGGACTTCAGCCTTTCTTCCTCTTGAGAACACATCCCTATGGTCTTTTCAATGTCCCACTTTTCAGGGGACATGTTATAGTTGATGACGAAGTTCTCGAACTATTGGGGAAGAGAGGCCATGACAAGATGCACCAGAAGAGCAGGCTTGAGCTCGAGGTCCTCATCCATGGGCTTCAACTTGGCTGCCATGTTGGACATCATCAAGATGTGCTCTCTAATGCCATGTGGCCCTCCCGTATACTTTTCTGTCACCAGCTGTTTTAGCAGCTGGGTTGTATACATCTTTGAAGAGCCAGTAAACTGGCTCTTTATCTTTGCAAGGTATTCGCCAACAGAGGCACACTCTCCAATTGAGCCCACTATTGCGGTCTCAATTGTGTTCTTGACAAAAGCCAAACATTTCTTATTGGCGTTCACCCACTTTTGATTGTCTATTGAGTAGGCCAGCTCCAAAGGAGCATGGTCCCTCTTTCTCTTTTCAAATGCAGCACTTTCCTCAGCATCACCCCTCACTGGGTCTTCGGGCTTGACTGGTTGTTTAGTGTCAACCACCCAGTCCACCTCGGTGCAGACAAACGTCAGATCAACCTTTTTCCTCCATTCGGAGTAGTTATCCCCCCTTAGCAGTAGGATGTCCTTCAGGCAGCTCATGAGGTTGAGACCTCCTGAAAACCACAAAAGATGTGAGATAATCAAAAAACAACTATATGCATTAATCCAACGTTGGTATAAATTAAGCATGCAATTATTTGTGACATTTAAAATTATGTCACCGTTGGGTAAAAATAAAATAAAATGCACCTTTAATACATACTGAAAGGGATCATGATCATGTTTATTAATAACGTTGGTCAATTAATAACATGGAGCATAATCAACTTTAAATTACTTTATCACATCTTTTATAACAAAAATTTAACACGCTCTTATTGCATTCTAGCAATTTAAAACAACTATTTGCAGCGGAAATATTATTACAACATTCATAAACTTTTAAAACTTTACAGAAAAACCTGCCTTTATTCCATTTTCTAGTCAAATATTCACTTTAAATAAATAGGCTAGAATAAACTGTGCAAAAAACTCTCCAAAACTTGATGAAAAACATCAAAAATAGTTTCTGTAAATAGAAAAAACTAAAAACAGAAAAAACTGTACAGTTAAGCACTACTGGGCCTTTTCCTTGGCTGGCAAGCAGCAGCCAATGACTGCTAGCCCTGCCTCTATCTGTCATGCTTGACCAGTTCGCCAATGCCAGCAGTTCGCCATGTGCGGCCAGCCGCCTGACAAAAGCTCGCTAGCAGCAAGACGTAGATAGCTACGCCACGCCGTTGCTGTCTGTCTCGAGGCCGCTCGCGCCCGCCCGGCCTCGTTGCCCGCCACGCTTCCTTCCAGCGGCCCGCTGCCAAGCAATCTCGGTAATCCATCACGCCCTAGATCCTCTGCACAGCGTTTGCCATGGCGACAAAATCGCGACCCGCCCTCAAACCCTAACCCCATCCCTCACGCGATCCCCCACCGTCTCTAGCGGCGCCGCAGCGAGGCGAGGTGGCCCAGCGAGCCCCTCCTCTCTCTCACACACTGTGTGGGAGCTCAGATGGAGGTCGAGGCGAGGTGGGCCACAGAGACGGGCGCGGCGGCGGCCGCGCCTCTCTCTCTCTTCTCTAGCTCCCAAGCCACGCGGCGAGGCGAGGCGAGTGGCGCCGCCCGGCGTGGCCCGCCTCTCCCACGAGCATCGGCGCCTCACTCCCTTCTTGCTGCAAGGCGTCCACCCGGTGGCGGGCGCCGTCAGCAGCAGATGGCAGACTTTGCGGCCAAGACGGCGGCGGCCCGGTGGGTCCCCCCCCGTTGATTTCTTCCACCTCCCACCTCCCCCACCTCGCGAGTAGCAGAGAACAGAGAAGGAGGTAGTGGCGGTGCCTCCCTTTGGCTCCTTGCCGACGCGTGCATCCACCCGAGGGTGGGTGCACCGTCGTCAAGTGGCCGAGGTAGGGCGACAGGGGCCCACCAACCATGGATAAGGTTGGGCGCCCCCTTAGGGCGCGATTAGGGGCGTGATAGGCCGTTGGGCTCTGTCACGTTGAGATCTATCTAACAGTAACTAGATATATTACATCAACCAACAAAGCGTTGAAATATTTAGATAGCTATTTCCATCTATTCAAACTTGGTCAGTTGGTTAGGGTATTAATTCTATATCAGAGCAAGCAGAACTCAAGTTTAGGACTCTACTAACCTAGTATTAAAAAGGATTATGCAGTATACGTCTAATCTAAGACTAAGGACTAAATAACCCTAACGTGAGGGGAAATGAAATAGTGAAACCCGAGCGGAGGCTTTAAATGGAAAAAATATGTGAGTGGCAATGTTGAAATATATTATCTAGCCTCTTTCCATCAGTTGACTTTGATTCAATATAAAGAGGCCTAAAAATAAAAAATAAGTTCAGAATGTTCATTTACTCAAGATTTAGATCACATCCAATGGTTTCCCTAAGACTAACATTTAACTCAAGATTTAGATCAAAATGTTCATTTACTTTCATAATTGACATTACTTGTGGAAGATAGGGAGTTTGATTTATGTGACACTAGCCGGACGAAACTAATTAATGGCAACAATGAACCTTGACACGTGTTTACATGCCTAAATGGACAATTTAGCAGGGATATTTTGCTGAGGATAATGGGTATATATTTACGAGAATTCCTACCTACTTTTCTGTTCACAATTATTAATCTAATTCTATTTGTTTCTCTCAAAAATATATTTTATACAATACCAATCAATAAAAAATGGTGATGTGTGCCAGCGAAAACAAATGATTCATAAGTAATCATGATAAACCTTAACTTTGCAATGTTTATCTGCATCTCACCCTAGTATTTATTTTTCAAACTCTTTGGTGTGAAATAATATTTAATCTTATCCGATTAATCGAGATTGATTTTGGTGAGAGAAGATATCACAAATCAAACATATCTCACACGTGTTAGTATCTCCAAGCATGGGCGTCGCCCATAAGATTGTGAAGTCCAGATCCACTACCTTGGCTCATCAAGGTGTAATATCCCAGCTTTGGTGAGATTGTTCCATTCTCCATCTTTTCTGTCTAAACATTGTTGTTGGATCGAAGATCCATGATATTCTGGTGTATGAGATTCCTAGTGTGCTCTAGATAAGAATTTGTTGCATCATATACTTGATAATAGTGAAAAAGAGTTGGGTGGCCTCAGTTGGTGTTTTCCCCTCGAGTTGAGGGCTTTCCACATAAAAGGATTGTAGTATTTGTGTCTTGATTTGCAACTGTTATTTTTAGAACATCTCTTTCTAGGACTCACACTTACTCAACATAAGGAAGAGCTTCTCTCCCAAGGAGAGATAATATCTTAGCCTAAGAGAGAGCTCAGAACTGTGTTGTTACTCCATATATTTTTGAGTAATATGTTTTATTTTGACACGAGCAAAGATCCATTAGTTAGTACATAGTGATGTCGTAGTAATACATTGACTCTTCTACCTTTTTTTAGATCATATTAAGAGTATGCTAATCTAAGGCTAGTGTGTCCGTTTTACCCAACAGTGATCTAAAAGCATTCCTTTGAAAACAATCCCGAGGATTGAAACCATATGAAAAACCCTATGAAATTCTCCCCTTTGGAGGCTTCTAAGGACGCTTCAAGATAGGTAAGACAACTCCTTCTTCTGGATGGCAGCTTCAAGTAGGAATAGGTTCAAGTTTAATTCATACATGCAACAACTCAATTTGTTTTCATTTCTCAATTTTTTTCTTGCGCGACTATCACTTCTTAGAAACCAGATAAGTCCTCAACCTTTTCCCTATTGGATCATAGGAATTGTTGAACCATGCTTTATGGTTTTATTTATAAAACTAGATAAATTGTTGCTTCCAATCTTAAGGTACAAGATACTTTTTCTTCCTGTCATGACCAACTGTTAGCGAGTTTGGCCCTTTCATCGAATGTGTGTTGGCTCTTTGCTTCCAATATATCTCCTGCTAATATTCCAATCTACTAAGTTTAAACCGAAACATATCTTCGTTTATTGATTGCTCACTTCCAATTTCCTTCCTTCTCCACACCCCCAACTCCTTTTTTATTTTTTATACTTTTCTCCAAATCGCCTAAAATATTTTTATTCCATTCCACTAGCTCTCCTAACTCCCCTCTCACTACCATCGTCACACCATTGTATTGATTTCAACCTCCCCCGTCCACTCATTCTCTACTATACCTCTGCAATCCTCCTCCTCAAGCCACCTTGCATCAAATCGAGGCATTTAGCTAGCCCCAAGCAAAGCTTTGCCTTCTCCTCTTGACAGTAGCAGCGCCAGGTTTTGAAACATAGGTATTCATATAAAGAAAATTTTACTCCCTCCCTCCCTCCCTCTAGAAATAATATGCTTAGATTGGTCTAAATTCGAATGTATCTAGATATGTTTTAGTATATAGGTACATTCGCATTTAAACAAACTCAAGTCAGTTGTTTTTGGACGGAGGGAGTAAAATAAATTCTCATGCGATATACGATATACCGTATGAACTATAACTAATAACTACTGATAAGGAAATAGATCTCTCCCGTAATTCAGGAAATTATATCTTCCCTAATCTACAGATATGCACTCTCATATTACTTCTGTTCTAAGTTTATATTTTTTATAGTACTAGGAAACATGCCCGTGCGTTGCAACGGGTAGAAAATTGTATCTAGAAGGTGATCAAACCACTCGGCGCAATACATAGAATTTATGCTCCATTCTGATAAATTTCAGTGTTTGTATTTCTGAAATTTTTTATAACCTTTTCAGAAGGTTGGTGAATTTGCATGTGAAGGGAAAGTAGGCAAGAAACCAGATTAATAGACCAGGCTAGCAAGGAACAAAATATATTCCAAGAGTATATCACTAAAAAATCATTTAAAAGTAATCATTTAAAAGTTAAGGCTAGATGAAATGTACCCAACATTAATGATTATTCTAACTCGTATCTACAACTTTCTTTGAAATGAATAGGAAGAAAAATAATCAACCAATATAGGATGAACTACATGTCCACTCTGAGATTACGAGACATATTAAGCAAGCTTCGAGTACAAGAGCAATATTATCCAGACTATGACAAACCTCACTAAATGCAAATGCTCTTGCAACTTCAAAACAGCTTCAAAACAGATGTATTGTTCAAAATATGGTTTTGGTCTTGGCAAGTAAGTTCATCTGCTTCTAGTGGACCAGCTAGACATGGCAACAATTCATCATAATAAGAAAATAACTCACGGCAGAATCAACGCCAACAAAGTACCCTATTTCTAACGTTATTCTTTGGCTTCACCATCGATTGTCTGTTATGGTTATTAGGCTTTGGTATATCGCCCAGCTCCCTTGTATCTTGCACTACTTATTTGCTATGATATGAGGATGGAACGGTACAATTAGATAATTCACAACATTATATATGTAGAAGAGGCGATAAGAGAAAAATGTTGCGACACAAGGGTAATAGGAACCATTTTCAGTAGCGTGGTAACGTTCCTGAAGCCCACGCTTTGCTGCTTCTAGCCTTATGGTGCTTTCAAAATCTTCATGAATCTTCGGCTTTGTAGACTCTAAGCCTGACTTATGGTGAAGGTTGTGCATGGAGCTTTGATTTATGGAGAGAAAGGACACATGCAAGTCACGGGATCTTACAAAACTTCTGTTGCTGAAGCCACTTCCACCTTTATCTATTTCATTAAAAAATTCACGTGCACATAATTGACAAACCTTTACCTATTGGTTGACAATTTTTCATAATATATTAATATGACAGATCCGAACAGCTCTTCCAGTCTTATTGAATAAAGGGAGCACATCTACCGATTCTTGATTCAGGAATTCGATGAGGCTTTGCATAGGAAAAACTGCAAGGTTGTAATAGCATTTCCAACAGACGCGCAAAATCGCGTTCACGCTAAAAAACGTCGATTTACAGCATGTGCAGCCATTCTGGCGCTCCAGCAAACGCTGGAAAGTAGTGCGCACTGTAAAAAAAATTAGCGCACGCACCCAAAAGCGGTATCATGTGCGCTATGTTTGCCGCACCGGCTTGTGCACGCTGGAAAATCCGGATGAAACGCACGAGAACTCGGAAGTTTCCTCTCGCGCTCCATGGCCGCCAGAATCCCTTGGCTCGCCACCGCCTCCTAGCTCCGCCTGGTCGATGCCAGCGCCTCCACCATCCCAGCTGCCCGCCCTCGCTCCCTCCCGATCCTGCGGCCGCCGATGTCAAGGCCACAGGCTCCCACTCTCCTCCCCACCGCCGCGCTCCTCCTTCCTGCGCTCGCCCTCCGTCGAATCGGTCGCCGGATCCCCACCAAAGCGTCGCCTCCATCGGAAGGAGCTCGGTTCTCTTACGGGTGTAGTCGTTGTGATTGGCTCGTGGGCTATGGCAGAGAGCTGGGAGAGGGTGATGGATGGACGTGACACTGGGAGGAGCAAAACCTGAGCAGGGAACTGGACTGGACGGGAGTGGATCGATCCCGTCGAAATCCTCGTTGAGGTCTATCTATCTATCCATGGATGGTGATTAATAAAGGACCCAATTGCTTTTCCTAAAATATGTGCAAGGTCTGCTTTGTAAAATTTTAGAGCCTATTTTACAGCCTCCAGTAAAGCGTTGTATGCTCCCTGCTGTATTTTAAGGCGTCTAGAAAAGCTGGAGACGGCCGCACGTGCTAAAATTTACAGCACCAAAATTTAGAGCCTTTGTTGGAGATGCTCTAAGGTTGTACCTCTAAAGCATAAGATGGGGCTTTGCATAGAAAAACTGCATTTTTCTCGTATTTTCTGTTGTGGGTTACCTATTACTTATTTTGTCTAGACTTCTGTTAGTAAATAAAAGATTAAACTGGCTGGAGGAAATCAATAAATCATTACAACAGCAGGTGAGAAGTACAACATCTGCTTCAAACTGCCTTTTTCTTCGTTGTAGCTAGTTGAGAAAAAGAATCCTTAGTGAAAAACATTAGTTATTGTTTTAAAAAAGAGCTACAGCTCGTGTACTGCATTCTATGGAGTAATCGTTTATACTTATAAGTAAAGTAAGTTTGTTCCTTGGTATTTGAATCAGTAAGATTTGGAAACTTTGGTCGTTCCATCTAAATCTCTAGAATGTACATTGTTCTACTTATACATTCTGGTATTAATAACAAGCCTGGCAGGTGAAGTTATTAGATGAAGCGACAGGTGAGAATTAATCATTTTGTTCTGATACTCCTACAATTATAAGGAAACCAAGGTATCAGTAACATAGAAGACCAAAGTCGCACCACCAATATGAGGGACACTATGTGAATGGAAACCAAACCTGGTTAAGAAGTAATTGCACATGCCATTTGTTTAGAATTTGAGAAGATGTCAAACTGAAACAGGAGGGAATCAAGTCAGTTAAAAAAAATTACATGGTATAAAGCAAAATGCAGTAATAAAGTTTCCGAGGGACAGCGAAGCTTCGTTCCATAGAGTCGGTGGAGGTACACCTTACAAAAAGGACCGAAGAAAAGTGAAAAACTACAAATACTGACAACAGTTCCCATTAAACAAAAAATATTAAGCATCAGTCCACAACAATCAGATAAAGTTGGAATTATTATGCCATAGTTGTTAAATATGAACTGAACCCTTTGCAAAAAGCTTAGTCATCACCATTACATGGAGGAGACGTGTTGGCAAGGGCCTGGCACACCGATGCGGGCCCTGCTTCTGCAAAATGTGTGACCGTGGAGTACCTGTAAAGCTATTTGTTCTATGGAAGAAAAAATATTATTATTATTAAAACTGATACTGAAATATAAGTAAAGCACTAAGCTAGCTAGAAACTATGTCTTTACAAAAGCATATACTGGAGAAACATATATCTTTACATCTATATATCTAACAAACACTATGAGGAAGTTAGCACAACTTGGTTCATCAAATAAATATACCAGGTGAAAAAGGAATCGGAATTTCTAGTGGTGCAAAACTCAGCTGCTTGAACAAATAGTCATTCCTCAAATGTTACATCCCTCGGAGCAGTCATGGAGTCTGTTTGCAACCTCATTCTCATGCTCTGATTATTTTTGCAGTTGCTAGACATGCATATTGAGGAATATAATAAACCTGTCGTAAGCTAGTACGCATTGGTTGATGTTTGGAAAGGATTGAGTAAACTGACATTAGCCGGCAGGCAGAAAAAGGACTGACGTGTTTGGGCACGCTAGCGCCGATTCGCGAAATGCCTCGTCGATCCAAATGAATAATTCTTCTGGTCTCTCTCTGCCATCCGCCCTCAAACTTACACGTACAGAATGTTGATAGAAATGTGAAACCATTTGTTTATAAAAAAATTATTTCCAGGAGCATCAAACAAGTACATACATGTCCGCTAGCCCGCTAATCTTGTTTTCAATCTGACTGGTCATAAAATAAATTTTGCGAACGTGCATCTAAATAAAAATGAAAAACTGTGCATATCCGGCAAAAGAGTACAATCATTCAGACATCATACAAAAAGCTACAATGTGTTTAGCAAGTAATGTAAAAATAATTTTAATGTACAGACATCAAACAACAAAGACGGCTTGGTAGGCCTTTCAAGGAAAATTATTAGGCTAGAAGCTGAATGCATCTGTTTTAAAATACTTCCTCCAATCCAAAATAATTGACTTAGATTTGTCTAGATTCGGATGTGTCAAGTACTAAAACATGTCTAGATACACACGAATCTAGACAAATCCAAATCAATTAATTTGGATCGGAGGGAAATGATACTGAATAAGCACCTTACTCAACAGCAGCAGCTGACCATCCGTTGTTTGCATATGTTCCTTCCCGCAAGCTGCTGAAACAATACGGAAAAGAACAGCGCTAAGATTTGCATATTATCCTGAGATCTTGACTTGTTCTATATTCACAAACCATATATTACCTCAACCTCATCTTCGGTGCTGCAGCTGCATCATTTTCTGAAGAGAGTTTGAGGAATCAATTCCTTTGAAATTTTCTTGTCAAAGTATTACATGTACACTGTACGACAGAAAAAACTGAATAAAAGACATACCCAAGGGAGACTGATGTAGCAAAGTCTCTCTTAGCTGTGACCAGCATACCCTTCAAGAAACCATTGGACAACACCTCCTCGGCTGGTCAAATTTAAGCATGCATTCAACAAATGAACAGAAAAAGTTTAGCACCATATCGACAGGATATAGCACAATATGTCAGCAAATGAATAGAAACAGTTTGGCAGCAACTGTGAAGTAGGCACATACAAGAATCTCTAATCGACATGCTTTTTTTTGTCCAGTTCTGTAGCAGTAAGAAACACATGGAACAGAGAACAAAAATAAGCTACAAACATATGGAATCTCTATTCGCAGATCCTGCAGATAAAGGAATTGAAGAATTTATACATGGTCATACAAGATTACCTAGCTTGAACGTCAGGACGATCCATCCAATCTAGGAGCAAGAACCTGCAGTAGGGGTCGGGGACGAGCAAGTGAGGAGCACACCACAGTCTACCACCCCTGTTTCCCCTGTGTCTGGTGCATCCTTTCGGCACAGTAGTTCCGCCCATTATCCTACCATGTCGAGATCCCTCGCCGCTCAAGCCCTTCACGCTGACCCGACGACCAGCGCAACCTCTTCTCCTTTTCGTCCCGTCCCTACAGGCGGTGGACTCCAGTGGCCCGCTGTGGATTCCTGGATTGGCACAGCTATGTTCTGCTCATATCCACTAATTGCAGTGTTGCATTATTGGTAGCACAAGGACTGGTTCATACAGGTCATCTTATTACATCCTTCTATCTTAGCATAGCCATCTTGCATTGCGGGCACTGCTTTGCATCCTCCAAAATTTCCATGATGCTGCATACTTCATCCATACACTTCTGAATATCTCCCTTCAGTTTCTTCTTCCTTAATATTTCCCTTCCTTTTTTGAGATTCTGTGTCAAACACAAAGTAAAATATGATGCTGCATTCCCATCAATCGTCTACAAAAACAGTGAATTAAGGAAGAATAGAAACATATAATCTGGCGTCATTGTTACTGATGTTGATCAAAATGAAAATTATCTATAGTGCAACCATACAGCGGGTGGATAATCAAAAATCACATGAAATGCAGGAACTATTTACAAAACAAACTTCTACGATCGAAGACCATTCAGTGTTATCACAGTAAAATATGTCAACAACTTAAATAAACAAAACTTCTTTGGTGATTTTTTCCTGTTTTGTGAATAAATAAAGAAAGAAAATCACATAGTAGGGGCTTCCTCTATAGTATCAGTGAAAACAAAAGTACAAAAATAACATCTTAGATTCAGGAGACTGATTTTCAGATCTACTCCCTCCATTTTAGATTTATAAAACAAATGTATCTAAACACATGTCTAGATACATTAGCTTCACACATCTAAAACATCTTATATTTCCAAACAGAGGGAGTAGTATATAAGAAATCAAATCAAACTAAACTCTCCATGTGAGCCAGTGGATATGATATCCTTATATTCTCTCAGCCTTACCACAGAAAACCGATCAGATCTAGCCTTTCCATACCTGCATACCCAACTGGGGATGCAAACTCACGAACTCATCTGCTATGTCACGAGCTAATGAAAAGCAAATAAAAAGAGGTGATCAAACGCCATACCTTCTGCTTAATTTCTAGACTTAGGCTGCACCTCTATTTTCCCGGTAGCTGGCGCATCCGTACCCCACGAGCGTCGTCGAGATCCCCCGCCGCCCAAGTCCTTCAGTTGAACTCTGAATTCTAAATCCATGTGTATGAACTCTGAAGCTAGGACCAAATAACTTACAGAATCAGCATATATAAGTATTCCTGGCGTCTAGTCGCTTCATATTCGTTCTATGGCCATACTGATGCGTCTGCCTCCTATTCTTGCCATGGCCGCACGGATGTGGCTGCCGGGGGATTGCAGGGCGGCACAGGAGACGCGTGGAGCAGCGGATTTAGTCGGCCATGGAGGAGGGGCTTTTGGGAAGGAGCTGGGAGAGAGGTGCGTCCGATCTTCATGCTCTCCTTCGTCCCCTCCCTCCCCATCACCGCCGGGCCCCCTACCTCCTCCATTATCTCCAACTCCCTTCCCTCCCCTGCTGGTTGTCCCCATCTCCTCCAATCGAGGTCGCCCACAACTCCCCCTCATACCTTCCCTTCTGGTCGTCTCCCTTCCCTGCTGACGCTCCATAACGCCACGCGAGGGCGCCTTCCGATGTATTAGGAGTAAAGAGAGGTGTGGCGGCTCTCACCGGTGGAGAATGGAGGATGAGGAAAGGGCGGCACCCGCCGGTGGAGGAGTTTTCACAGAGGATCACGCGTTGTCCAATGACGCGAGGATTGCGTGGGCGGTTTCCATGGGGTAGACGAAAAACACGTTAATTGAGCGTGTAATTAATGTTGATTGACGGAAACGCATGGAAGATAGACAAGTAAACCGGCGAGGGAGGCGGGACGAGAGGGTGGTGTGAGGTTGGACGAACTCGAACCGACGGAGTGGGTCGCTGGCAGAAAACGGAACCTTAAAGTTCTTTTTAGATAGTAGAGATAGAGATGACGGAAACGCACGGAAGATAGACAAGAAAATCGGCGAGGGAGGCGGGACGAGAGGGTGGTGTGAGGTTGGACGAACGAACCGACGGAGTGGGTCGCTGACAGAAAACGGAACCTCAAAGTTCTTTTTAGATAGTAGAGATAGAGATTTTAGCCATTTTATATTTGAGAACGGAGTACTCTACTAATCTTCTATGCGGCTCCAGCCCGACCCATTCAACCACAGCTTGTCCGTTTGGACAAAAAAGGACAAACATTCCACCCAGCAGGGTGACCCAAATGACCGACAATACGTTCGGAGACCAAATTTACTAGTTGGTCTAATTTGGATAAATTGGCTAGCACTTATTTATGATATGTTGATTTGAGAAGAATAAGAAAATTAGAGTAAATGACATTTGATTCCATTTTGTCAAATGGCTCTCCCGCTGGGAGCACAACTGGTTCGAAATGGGTACCGGAGATGACCTAATTTCTACAATTGCGTGAAGAAATTGGCATCAGCTGCCAATCTGATAGACTGATATGCACATGCAGCTGTTCAAACAAGATTATCTGGCCACCGCGCAGACTGTTGTGCTATGCCACGACAGCCGCCTGCTTTGCTATTCTGCTGCCACTGGTCGCCGCAACTCGCAGTAACCGCCTGCCGCTGTGTCCGGCACTCCGGCTAGAGGTGCGTGTGACAGAGCAAATCAGCAAAGATGAGACATGTGGTGATGTGGACAACTCCGGTTGGGACAGTGGGATGCATTATCTATAGGTCATATGCTAATACATGTGTAAGAAATTGTTATGCTCAGAATTTTGGGTATTCACATAAATACACATGAATACCCCTGGTGCCGCCAATGCCTCTTGACACCATTTGTATCAATAATCATAGGTCGATGGTTTGAATGTGGATGATCTCCATTCACTACCTACAAATTTGAGACTCTCTTCCTCCACGACTGTGTTGCCACCGGCGAACTTTATAAGTGCTATCATGCCGTGAGTTTGCTGGAAGGATTGAATTCGAGCGTACGCACCCATGTTTTACCCTGATCGTTTGGTTTCAGAGGGTGTGCTTTGAAGATTTGTTGGTTGTTATTATCATGGGGCATGTTCTCGTTTCATGGTGCTGATGGAGAAAGTCATGGAGATCGAGATCTGAGGACAGACAATGGTGGTTCGAGTCTGGGTGGTGATGAGGAATTGGCTAGGTAACTTGTGAATTGGAGCAGTGGCATGCAAGTGGGGGCGACTGCACAGGAAAGGTTCATGGTCCTACCTCTCAGGGTGAAAACCCAGGGTCTGGCCTTAATTGGTTGTGTCTGGCAATGACCTTGTTGAAGGTATTGTTTTGAGAGCGCGGACTTCTTGAGGGTGAAAACCTAGATCTGTGATCGGGCGATGACGGTGCTTGTTTACTGTTTCCTTCTTGGAGACATTGTTTTTGGAGAAGCTGGACTTCTGGTGCTGTCTTGGTGGTGGTAGTACTGTTGTTTCAATGAATGAGTCATTGTAGCGGGACTTTTCATTTTTGTAATTCTTCTTTCTTTTTTTGGTTGTGTGCATCCGTGTGGCTGCTAGGGCAATGCGTTATTGCAGAGACTGGATATAATTGGTATCATCTGATACTAATATATGCTCTTTTCCAAAAAAAAAACATATCCAAGACCATCGAGCTCACAATCCTCCAGGTCCTGCTTTAATGTATCCATCTGAGCTTACGGTTTTGGTACCCCTTCTTCCTTCTCTTATAAATGTAGTATCTTACTAAAATCGTCCGAACATATCTAAGGCTTATTATTCTCGTGCTTTAAATTTCTAAGTAGCTTCCACGTATTATCTCATGGCTTGGTTTTAGGTTCTCCATAAATACCAGTAACACTCTACACAAAACCATCAGGTTTGGTTATCTCTATTTCAATGTGATATTTAGATAGAAAACCAACAAGCTTGAACTTGACCTCATTTTTCTAGAACATCGCCAATCATCCACTCTTCCCTTCACAACTTTCGCAATCATATTGAGATCCCAAAACTTCCACCTTAGCCACTCTATTTTTTATTCTACCATTTTAGACTCTGGAACGATCAGAACATCGGGGGTACTCCTGCTTCTCGAATGCTAGAAGCCCACGAGTGGCCGGGTTGTTCCCCGGCCCCCTCCAATCCATCCTGCTAGCTTCAATGTGACTTGTTGAGCTATTATGATAGCCTCGCTTTCTTCACATTTTTTGTTCCATCATTACTCCCCTCCTTCATCTGCACTTTGTTTTTTCTTCGGACTAGTCTCCTCATCAATCCCTAGCTCATCTTCTCCCCATGTATTTTTCCTTATTGCTTCTCTCATTTTTATTCCCATCATCTGCACATTGGATTATTTTGGAAGTACCCCATTTGTGTTGTTCACCAACACCACTCCCTCCAATTCTCTCTTCATTTTTCCTTCCATCCCCACATTACTTCCTACTGCTATTCTGGATAGTGTGTCTTCATTGTCCATCAGCACATCCACATCCTCCCCATTCTCCATAATTTTTCATTCCTAGTTCTTTTCAATCTATCACATTTTCAGTTTCCCCTCCTCCTTCTCCTTAAAGTCCAGCTTCTTGTGTGTATATACATTCTCGTGATTTCCTCAATCATCATCTCCCACCCCCTAATGTAATCTTCAGTGAGATATTCACATCCCTATATCCCTCATTATTGATCTTCCCACTATTATGTCTTCCTTTCATATCCTTCCTCCACATCGGTGCATCACTTTTGAAAGGGCATGTGTGTCCCCATGTGTGGTTTTGATAATTAATGACAATCTTGACTATGTTTGAATTGTGTTTCACTTATAGGAATTGTCCATTGGCATCACTTGGACCATGTGTTGGCTTCAAGGTAGAAGAATTGAAGAAATGAAGAGAAATAAGCAATGCCCAAGGGCATTGGGACTTTTTTTGGAAAAGAGCATATATTAATATCACTAAAGATACCAATTGCACCCAGCCTCTGCAACAATACAATGTCTTAGACATTACAGATGCACACAACCCTATTGTAAAAGAACAAAAGAACAGAAAAAACAAAAATAAAAGATCCTGCTATGGTGATCAAAACATTGTAGCTGCAACACCAAACACCACCAAGACAACACCCAGAGTTCGCGCTCACAAAACATTACCTTCAACAAGGACATTGCCAGGCACAATCAATTAAGACCCGACCTTGGATTTTCACCCTGGAGAAAGTCAGTCTCTCTCAAAACAATGCCTTCAAGGCCATTGCCAGGCACAACCAGTTAAGACCAGACCTTGGATTTTCATCCTGAAAGATAAAGACCATATACTCTTACTGTGTTGCCGCCCCTGCATTTCACTATCGCTGCTACAAGTCAAGAATCAATAAGCTAGGTCCTCACATTGGGCTTATTGGAATCATGTTGAAGAAATAAGAAGATTTGAGGTTGATCAAGTCGAAGTGCAAAGAGAAGTTTCAAGATGGATCAATACTCAAGAAGAAATGATGTGAAAGTTCAAGATGTGCCATCTCTAAAAGATCACATACTTGAAGCTTTCCATCCTCGATGATCATGGATTGATGAGGACAAGTTCAAAGAAGAGGTTTCCCCATGGTCTATGGAGGAGAAATTTGCAAGTCTTCATCAAGCGAGAGCGAGCAAGAGCAATCAAGAAATTTTTTTCATCTTGAGAAGGAAAAGACAGTCTACATCAAGCTCAAGTGGATTGTTCACGGAAAAGGTGTGATCTTTATAGGTTTTCTCTTTTTCCGGTCTCATGTTGTTAATTGGGAGATAAGGTTTAAGATAGATAGTCGTACTATCAAGAGAGGCTCTCGATTGAGTAACTCGATCATATCTTTCGAATATAGCTCAAGCCTTTGCATACTTACCATCATATCGATCATATCTTTATAGGCTCCTTTATTGTTTGTCATTTGTATCTTGTCCATGTGAAGTTCTAGAGCTTGTGGTTATCTTCATAACAAGCTTGTGGTTATCTTCATAACAAGCTCTAGTTCATCAAAAACGGATTCCTCTCGTATATCTTGTTGTGGTATTGATCTTGAAGGTTTTCCGACTCCACACCTTGGGAGGTATCTCCCATATTTATCATTGATATTTTCTCCCTTGGTGGTATCCAATATTTCTAACAAAATTGGTTTTATCCCATTCGGGGTTCTGATACTCAAGTTATTGTGTTTTGGTTAATGCAGGTTGCCTGGAACGGTAGGACCGCCGCTCCATTGGAAGTACAGCTAGGCCATTTTTGGCGCTGGTACTTCCAGGTCAGTACCGTTGGCCAATGCCATCTCGCATTAGATGAGATTTGGTTCTACAGTTTTTAGGGACGGTAGTACCGGCATCGTTCCACTGGTAGTACCGCTATGGCATATTTGCTGCTGGTAGTACCATGAAAGTTCTGAGTCACTTCCTCTCAACCCGTGACCTTTCTGTTTGGTTGCTTTTGTTTAACATAACTTGACTGGAAGTGAGGGGGTATTACCGGCCTTGCCCCGACGAAAGTACCGCTGAACTGGCGGTAGTACTGTCCATGTTCTATTTTCTCTCTCCTGCGTCACGTTTTTATCGTTAGAAGGGAGCCGGCAATAGTAAATCCAAACCAGCGGTTCTACCTGCCGTGCACGAATATGTGCATAATGGTTAGATCTAGGAGTACCAATTTAAGGCCTCCCTCTTCCCGTTTGTGGGGTTTGTGGGGTTGGCTCTTACATTGGTTCTTTATTTGCTCTTTCTCCTTCATTGTTGATCTTAAAGAGCTTATCCTCTTCCCTTCGCCCTCCTATGATTCTTGCATATTTTTGAGAGATTTGAGAGAGGAGATCTTGATCTACAACACCACCAAACCAAATCCATTCTTTGTGAAGGAATCCTTGGGATCTAGATATTGGATAATTTGGTGTATTCTTTTTGTGTTCTTCCTCTCTTATTCCCCCAATAGCTTTTATAGATTTGATGGAATTTGGGAGTGAAGGACTTGCCTTTGTATTTGATGCATATGTTTGAGTTTTCTATGGAGATTTGGCGAGTTCAACCTTGTGGGCTTGTTATTGGGTTCTTGGAACCCTAGACGATTGTGTGGTTGTGGTGTGATTCCCTTGGAGACTCCTTGGTGGTGATTCTGGGAGCCTCAAATTAAGTTGTGGAGATTTTCCTAGGCTTGTAGGGGTTCGTTGACCGTCCCCAAGTGTCCCATAGTGGATCGAGTACCCGCCTTTTGTGGTGTGCACTCGGGAGAATAAGGTGAGCCATTTTTGGCGTGAGTGATAGTGTGCCTCTGCATCTTAGTGAAGTCTTGTGTGGCGTTGGATGAGCATCGAGCCACCACACCCAAAATGAGCCATTTGTGACATTCAGGGCATTACGCCATCACATTTCTCTAACGGGGACGTAGCTTCTTTGAAAGTGAACTTCGGGATAAAATCATCGTCTCCGCGTCCGGTTATTCCTATATCCTATCAATTTACTTATGCACTTTACATTTTGATAGTCATCGTGCTCGAAGTAATCTATATTGCTATCATCTTGTTGCTTTTCTTGCTTAACATAGGTTGTTGGTGCCTTAATTAAACCTACTTAATTTAGGTTTTGTGCTTGATAAATTAAACATTAGTTTTATTCCGTATTTATTAGAGACTAATCATAAATATTTTAAACGCCTATTCACCCTCCACCCTCTAGGCGATATCCGTTTGTCCTTTCAATTTCCCTATGTACTCTCATTCCCGCCCAAATCATACCTTCTTCTTTGCCTCGGTTTAATCTAGATCCTTTGGCTAGAGAAAGATTTCGTTTTCTTTGGCGACACCTATTTAAGCCACTTCCCATATTGAGGTTCCTCTCCTCGCTTGAGCCTGATCGATCAACTCTTGTATATGTTGCCAATAACGCCACATATGAAGTAGAAATCCAGGAGATGTTTGTACTCTATCTAGGACCTTATAGTTTACATTTATCATCAACCTCCACCATGGCTCCTCTCATCAATGGTTTAGCCAAACATTTCTTCACCTTTATCCGTAGACAGTTTTCCCACTACCTTACCATTCTCCATGTCATCCACCAGCATGAATTCCCCCACCCTACCCCCAATCAAGATTCATGTCACCCTACTCATCTTTCCCAATGGCAACTTATAAACTCTGACCCAGATAGGCATATATGATTTTTCTAGGCTTTTCTATGTTATTTATCAAACATCCATGATACTCCCTCGCTCTGCTGATTTTTTCTTACCTCCTGACCGATTGAACATAAAAAGGGACATATTCTCACACAGGTCATTACATTCGATGCCCTTCGTGGGGAACAACTTCCCTATTGCCAGATGTTCTCTAGCCAACACACCTCTAGAAAGCTCGTCTCCAATCCTCACTCCCTCCTCTCCACCTCGAATATCTTCGGCCCCCTCATCATCCCCTCCACACTCCTTCTCCTACTCCCCTCCAAGACTTCACGATCAAACCAGACAATAAAACACGAGGTTGGTATTTTAGGATCACAAGTCCCAATCACTTGGGAAAGGCTTTTTCGTGGATGGGAACTAAGGGACGTGGATTGCAAACAAGGAACAATGATCTCACAGAGGAAAAGCGTCGAGGGATCACCTGATGATAGATGCCTAAGTCGAGCCTCTTCTTCTTCTAAATACAGTACATAATAGTTTTTGTGAAAATAAAAAATTAGAATCTCCACATGCATAGAAGGGTATCTCATAGTCACGGCACCTCGGCTGAAGACACCTAAGGAGCATTATCTTTCTTTCTAACACAGGCATGGCTAAAATCATTTAAATAATACTATTTCTCGGCAAATCAATGATTATAGTTTTTTTAGAGAGAAATGATTACATTTGAGATGTATTCCGAGGCAAATATGGAGCAGAAAATCGATCAACTATTGTCTATGTTGCCAATAACGCCACATATGGAGCAGAAAACTAGGAGATGTTTGTACTCTATCTGGTACCTTATAGTTTACCTTTATCATCAATCTCCACCATGGTTCCTCTCATCAATGGTTTAGCCAAACATTTCTTCACCTTTATCCGTAGACATTTTTCCTACTACCTTACGATTTTATATGCCATCCAGCAGCATGAATTCCCCCACCCTATCCCCAATCAAGATTTCCAGTCACTGTACTCATCTTTGCCAATGGCAACTTATAAACTCTGATCCAAACAAGCATATATGATTTTTCTAGACTTTTCTATGGATCAAACTCTTCTAGTACTAGGAGTTATTTATCAAACATCCATGATCCTCCCTCTACTGCCTTTTTCTTACCTCCCCGCCGATTGAACGTAAAAAGGAACATATCCTCATGCGGGTCATTACATTCAATGCCCTTCATGGGGCACCATATAGGCCCCAACGTGTTTGCTACCGCCTCAGAGTAGGCTTGCTTCTCAGCAACTTCCCTATCGTCGGATGTTCTCTAGCCAACACACCTCTAGGAAGCTCGTCTGCAATCCTCACTCCTTCCTCTCCACCTTGATATCTCTAGCCCCCTCATCATCCCCTCCACACCCCTTATCCTACTCCCCTCCCAGCCTTCACGATCAAACCCGACAATAAAACCCTAGGTTGGTATTTTAGGATCACAAGCCCTAATCATTGTGAAAGGCTTTTTCGTGGATGGGAACTAAGGGACGTGGATTGTAAACAAGGAACAACGATCTCACAGAGGAAAAGCGTCTGAGGGATAACCATGCCATAGAGGCCTAGATCCAGCCTCTTGTTCTTATGAATACAATACATAATAGTTTTTTTTGTGAAAAAAGGAATTAGAATCTTCACATGCATAGAAGGGTACCTCACAGTCACGACACCCTAAGGAGCATTATCTTTCTTTCTAACACGGGCATGGCTCAAATCATTTAAATACTATTTCTCGACAAATTAATGATTACAGTTTTTTAAGAGAAATGATTACAGTTAAGATGTATATATTCCGAGGCAAATCTGATCATTTGCTTGATTAGACAACACCGATCATATATTATATGTATACGCCATGCATATGTACAAGGCAATACCGATCGTATGTGTAAGAGACGGTGAGATCATATTCACACGATATTCAGGCGTCTCTTGTCACCTGCACGTATTTCCGCCAGGCCACCAGGGTGAATTCTGCTTGGTTATGGTCAATAGTCAGAGAGGCCGGCGCCGGCGGTGCCATTCTGTGCCAGCGCAGTCTCATCCGACGGATCCATCATCCTGTACCGAGCATACAGTCCAGCAGCGCCAACCAGGGCGAGCGCCACGGCGAGGAGCAGCCTGCGCACCACCCCGCTCCGGTCACTGACAAAGCCGTACGCCGTACCACCGGCGCCAGATGGCGCAGCCACCTCTGCCCTGCCTTGGTCGTCGTCGCCGGCGTGTTCTTCCTGGTCTTCAGCTGCATGACGCTTCCTGGCCTCCTCCTCCTCGTCCTCGTAGTGGCGCTTCTTCCCTTCAGCAACAGCAGCGGCAGCGGCAGCAGCGTCGGCGGCAGCGGCGTCGGGGGCGTGGTCGTCGCCGTGTGGCAGGTCGACGGGCGAGAGCCTCGGCATGGTTATGCGGAGGACACCGTCCTTCTCGAACCTGGCGCGGATGCCGCCGGCGTCGCAGCCGTCGGAGACCTGGATGTCCTTGCGGAAGCGGCTCCACTGGCTGCCCTCGACCGGGCGCTCGCCGCTGACCCTCAGCCGGCCGTAGTTGTCGATCTGCACCTTCAGGTGCTCCTTCTTGAACCCTGCTTGCGTCGACCACACGCAAAGGCGTCGCATCGTTCAGTATAAATTACTACAAAGAACAGCTAGCCGAAGCAGAGAGAAATGCGCGCGTCAGTGTCAGTGCGTACCTGGGAGGTTGAGGACGAGGGTCTGCTTGTCAGTCTCCTCGACGAGGTCGTGGGACGGCACGAAGTCGACGTACGTCCGTGCGGAGGCCATGCTTCGATCGCTTAGCTGATCGACGGCGGCCGGCGGAGATTTCAGATTCAGACGGTGAACTTGCTAGCTGCTCTTGCTGGTAAGGAATGTGCAGGTGAGGGGGGATCGATCGATGAAGCTGGTGAATGTATCGATGCGTTCTGCGTGCATATATATAGGTACGTGCGGGTGGAGTGCGGCACGGGAGGAGGAATTGCTTCGCGGAAAGGAAGCAGGCCGGCCAAGTTAGCCTAGCTGCTATAGTAGGGGACGCTCGATACTGATACCTTTCCTTGCCTTGGCGAGTGCGGTCTTCTCCTGCGAGGCCGTGGGGTTTTCTTCTGCTCGTGCGGCGTGGGCTTCCAAGCGTACTCCATCCGTAAAACATGTTGCCTTTTGTTTTCTAACTTTTTTTTAGAGAGGAAGTAAGACATGTTGCAGTTAATTCAACATGCTTTCATTTTGAGGAAATAGCACATAACACCAGTTGTTGATGACTTATTTGCACAGAATCACTGTTTGTGTTTTTTTGTTGCAAAGAACACCGTAATTTTCTGTAATTTTTGCACATAACACAAACAATGCTATTAGCATTCTTAACCACAGATTAGACAGCATGGGCCCAGTGTCCTGATGGCCAGCCCGCTCCAGCACGACCGAAACCAACTTAAGAAAAAAAGAGGAAACAAAGAATGACCAAATCACGTTTTGTTTTCGTTTCAGAATGATAGCAAATTTTAGTTGAATTTTGTTTGATTTGTAGATAAACTAAACATAACACCTACAGTACTTGCACCACAGCCGCAAGCTCCATTTGTCGCACCTCGACAAGCTGCAGCTACATCGTCTCCACCTGCACCACAGCCGCAAGCTCTATTTGTTGCACTCGTTACATGTATGTTCCAGTTAATTTTTGTGTAAATTTTATTTTGCCATTCATTCAATCCGATATGTTTTAATTATTTTTTTGTGAATTTTATTTTGCCGTTCATTCAGTCAAAAGAGATATTCATTTTGCACCTCCACAGTCATCCATGGACATCAGCCGAGTGGACACATGATCTCTAATCGGTTGTTAAGAAGGCTAATAGTGTTTTATGCATTTTGTGCAAAAATTACAGGTAAATATGGTGTTCTCTGCAAAAAAAATCACAACTTCTGGTTCTATGCAAAAAAATCACTAGCAGCCGGTGTTATGTGCTATTTCCTCTTTCATTTTACCATATTAGTATAGAAAACCATACGATAAAGCTATCAGGAAACAACACAAGCAGCCTACCGGAAAAAAAGAGAAAGGAAAGAAAAACCAATGCTAACAAGGGCAAATCGACGAAACCAAGATGGCCCGCAAACCGATGCGCCCCTGGAGTTGTCCTACCACGCTTCTAGCACTCCGAAACGTCATGTACCAAGCAACACCTTCCAGAGGAAATACGGTTCGGATAGGTCCTAAGGTTCCCCCGGTACAAGGAGGTGAGCGTGGGAAGGATACATCTGATGTCTGTCGTCGGATTGTCGACAAGTACGCCATAGGGGGTCCTGATGGCGTTGAGAAGATGGGGTGTAAGACGTCTGATGTTCCAGGAGCGGTGAACATAAGTTTACCCAGGTTCAGATCCGACTGCGGTGATCGGATCCTACTCCTGCTAGCAACCCAGTAATATGTCGGCGTAAGCCGGATGTTACAGAGGATTACAAGAGAGGTTCGCATGTGCGCGTTGTGATTGTGGTTATTGCTATGGTTGTGCCCTAAAGGCTCCTAAAGGGCTGGTTTATATAGTCACCGGGACCTAGGGTTACAGGAGAGACCTATCCGGCTACGTTACATAGTCGGTAACTAGATACAGCTTGGACTACAAGTAATACTACATGCCTAAGTCGATAACTCTTCTAAGCCTTGTCGTAGCCGGAACTGGCTCCTCCTCTTTCTCTGACTGGGCCGCCCGTGAAGCAAATCTCTAACCCGTTGGTGGACCACCCTGGTCAGTGAGTCATGTGGGTATATCCGGAAAGTATATCCCAACAGTAGCCCCCAGAAGTCTCCAAGATCCAAAGTCGGATAAATTGTCTAGCTTGATGGTTTATTCGTCTTGAGAATCTTGAAGGGTTTCCGAAAACTTCTTTCAATAGTGTAGGATTCTGAGTCATTTAAGTCAGATATGTTTTGTTTTGACCTTAGTCTTTTCCTTTGCTCAGTTTGAAACATGAGCCGGATTTCAAACAACGGCGTGTTGGCTGACAACTTTTCAAACCAGGTCCTATCACTGACAGGAGTCCCATCAACACGACCATTGGTGGTCGCTCCCTATGGAACAGAAAGCACCGCTTAATGCTCACGCAGAATCGAGGGGACGGAGGTCGCGAGGAAGCCACCTCTCTCTCTGGCGTGGGCGAATCGCGATTGAAGCACGAATCTTGGCGCAGAGGTAAATAAAAGTGAGGAGAAACCCTTCTCTCCCAGATTCATCTCTCCACCGCTCTCACTTATTGCCTCCTCGTACTCCTCGAGCCCTCCGCATTCACTCTCATCTACATGCCACGAGAAAAAACTCCTTCCCTCACCAATCCTTCATCTTACCCAAGAGCGATGGCCTCTGCATCTGGCTCTGGAGCGGCGGCGGGTACATCGGCGGCGGACGAAAGGAAGATGTGGGCCTCTGGATCCCAAGCGTCATGGACGACACCGAACTCCAGGTCATGGAGGACGAGGGCTACGTCATCACCGGCGCGTGGCGGAGCGCCGCAAGACACGCCACTCCTACTCCGCGCGACGACGAGCGAGTGCTGTTCGGCACGCACATCGACCGCGGCCTCAGCTTGCAACATCGGACTTCTTCATCTAGGTCCTCAAATACTACGTTGTGTAGCTCCATAATCTTCCTCCCAACTCCCTGCTAGATCTTAGCATTCATGCAACTTTGTGCGAGGGGTTTCTTGGCATTAGGCCAAGTCTCACCCTTTTTCGGTACTACTATGGTACCCGAAAGAATTCCATCAGTGTCGGTGTTCCTTACACCACTGGCACTCTTAGCTTAGTCCTTAGGAGAAACCGAGTTTATCCTAGGATTAACTTTAGCGAATATGTTAAACACTGGGCCAGAACTTTCTTCTATCACAAGGATATTATGGCTCCTGGAAAGGCGGAAGGTCTTCCGGCCTTCGTCGACGATGCCGCCCCCCACCAAAAATCATGGGACACGGAGGCGCCGGAAATGTCGAATATCTTAATCCTCGCCAAGAGGCGAATTGAGTTTCTGATGAAGTACAAGGGCCACCGCGGATCCGACTTGATCCACTGATGGCTGGATCGCCAGATCCAGCCTCTGCAGCATCACGGAGATCGCCTCATGCACACATTTACCAGCGACAAGAAAGACAGCCTGCATGTCAGCCCACATCGTATTCCGACGAAGGATTACAAGACCCTCATGAAGTATTTGATCAAGGAGAGGGTGGAACGAAAAGTTTTGGATGTCTCTCTGAAGATGTTCACATCTAACCATCCTCTGACTCCGGTAAATATTTTGACTCTGCATTCGTGTTTTGTCGTTCTTTTATGTTTCTTTCTCCGACTCTATTTTCATCGATGCTTTTTGATTTTGTCAGCTCGAGAAACTCCCTGAGTTCGAACTAGCTCCACTAGAGGGATATCTCTCAAACGATCCGGAGGCAATGAAGGATGATGAGGTGCAAGAAGTTCCTGCCTCCGCTTTCAAGAAGCGCAAGGCAAAGGAAGTTGTTGTTGGAGATATGCCCTAGAGGCAATAATAAATGTGGTTATTATTATATCTTTGTGTTTATGATAAATGTTTACATTCATGCTATAATAGTATTAACAAGGAAACATTAATACTTGTGTGATTTGTAAACCTAATTTGAAGTCCCTAGTAAAGCCTCTATATAATACTAGCTTGTTGGTTAATAGATGATTGTGGTTTCCCTATCATGAACATTGAGATGTTATTAACAACAAGATCATATCATTAGGAGAATGATATGGTGGACATACTCATATAGATAAGCGTAGCATAAAGATCAAGTCATTTCAATAGTTCAATTGCTATATGCTTTCTGATACATAGTAACCTAATTCCTTCGACCATGAGATCATGCCTATCACCTTTACCGGATGGATGCTTTGATGACATCAAACACCACACCGTAACTGGGTGGCTATAAAGGTGGCATTGAGTTTTCGGAAAGTATTGGTTGAGACACATGGATCAAGAGTGGGATTTGTCCATCCATATGACGGATAGATATACTCTGGGCCCTCTCAGTGGAATGTCATCCAATTAGCTTGCAAGCATGTGACTGGCTCACAAGGGATCACATATCACGGGAACGAGAAAAGAGTACTTATCGGTAACGAGGTTGAACTAGGTATGCGAGATACGACGATCATAACCTCGGATAAGTAAACTATCGTGAGACAAAGGGATATTGGTATCGTATGTAAGTGGTTCATTCGATCGCAAAGTAATCGAGAAATATGTGGGAGCCATATGAATTTCGATTCCTCTGTTGGTTATTGTTCGGAGAAGTGTCTCGATCATGTCCGCATAATTCACGAACCGTAGGGAGACACACTTAAGGATTCGACGTTGTTTGAGTAGTTATGGTATGATGAGAAAGAGACTGAATGTTGTTCGGAGTCTCGGATGGGATCCGGGATATCACGAGGAGATCCGGAATGGTCCGGAGAATAAGATTCATATAAGGAAAGTCCCGTTTCGGAGTTCGGGAATGATTCCGGTGTTTTCATCAGGAATGTTCTAGAAGGTTCCGGAATGTCCGGCACTCCGGAGGGAAAGGGGTACATGAATGTGTCATTGCAAGTTGGAATGATTGCATCATGTACTAAGTGTCATCGCTGTTCTAAATAAAGGATTAATTCAAATCCTAGTTTGAAAAGTCAAATAGCTAGTTTGAAAAGTCAAACGGCTAAATTTGGAAAGAGGAAAAGAGGAGGAAGGTGAAACCGAGTTGGGGAGGGAGTCCCTCCTCCCCAAGCCGGCGCACCACCCAAGACGAGTTGGGGAGGGACTCCACTCCCTCCCCTTGGCCGCCGTCCCCTCCACCTATATAAGGAGGGGCAGGGCTCCCTCCTAGCACACACAAGTACCTCTCCTCCAAACCCTAGCTTGGCGCCTACCACCATAGCCGCCGCCGCCCCCTAGGGTTTTGCCTTAGCCGCCGACTTGGGATGCCCCAAACCCTAGCCGCCGGCTCTAGCCTTTCCTCCTTGGTGTGTATAAAACCTAGATCACCGAGGAGCTCTCTCATACTCCACCATACTGCCCGCTTGGCGAAGCCTGCGAGATCTCCCTCTACTCCTGTACCATGCCGTCAGGAATCGCGAGGAGAGTGCTACAACCTCCATTTTCTTTGGAACAAGGGAGAGGAAGGTCTTCCGAAAATCTAACGTGTGACCGATCATGAAGCGCCGAACACAATGGAAGGATCGTCTACGCGATCTTGAGATCGGGAAGAGTACGACTACATCACCCACGAGAATCCGCTCTCGTTAAACACTTTGGAATCTTCGAGGGTAAGTTATTCCATCGACTCGTTGCTACAATCTAGTAGATAGATCTTGGCTTGTTTGTTTGTATGCGATAGAAATTTTTTTGTTTTCCATGCTACGAAACCCTACAGTTGTTATCACTGACGTTAGTCAAGTGTTGCCAGTAGTTAAAAGGTAAGCACCATGTCGATGTTTTCAGTACTTTGTATATTTCTTTCTTTCCAAAGCACACCTGATATGTGGATTTGCATGCTTTAGAGCTACAGTAGTTTTGAAGAGCAAAGTGAAGCCGGACAACAAGACGCGCAACCCACTGCGTCAGCAAACGCTTGTCACCTCCCCAGCGATGTCGCCGCTAACTCCAACTAGCACCCCATCATCAGCACCAGAGGTTTCCGCCCCTCCTGATGTCGGCAACATTTTGAAAGCCCTGGTTACCGTTGGTAGCCAGGCAACTAACAAGGGTGAACCCAAGGATAATGATCCCATGGTAATATCTACAGGACAATTGGATAAAGTGTCCGGATCTGCTGTCTCCGGCCTGAAACGGAAGAAGGAGGAGATCCTCAAGCTAGCTCAGTCCAGTCTTGAGAAGCAAACCCTCACTCCAGAGGCAGCGAGCCAGGAGATGGAGGACATGAAGCTGGTCAGCCTCCTGGACCAAATTTTGGTCCGAGACACGAAGATAGAGTCTGGCGAACTCCCAGCGACGGACGTTCCCTCCCTCTCCCTTGCCGAGAAAGTGTTTCACAACACTAATCTCGGATTTGAGAAGTTGCACCTGGAACACATTGTATGTTTCCGATTCTTATTTGCGGTGTTTATACTCATATCCTCTAGCCCCCAAGCATAAAGCCAGATAAACAGCGTTGAATCCGAGTTGATGCTTATAGGATGCAAAAAAACGATGTAGTATAGCCCCCAAGGCTCGTGCTATATTTTTACTTAGTTAAATTTGCAGCCCGAATCTTAGTAGCCGTTTGACGGTATTCCGTTTCTAAACTTACAGAAAATTACATCTTCCAACCAGGAATTGCTCAAAAATATATGCAATAAATGCAAGGAAATTAAAGCCCTGCGCCTTGATAATTTAAAGCTGAAAGTTGAGAAAGATGAAGCAGAAGGTAAACTTTTTCGACTTCCTCTTTGTCATTTAGCTATTGTCATAGTCAAACTTGTTCTGTCCGACTGATACTTTTTTCTTTACAGAATTGTTGTGTGAATCCACCAAGATGGTGGGGCAATCAGAGAACTTCAAGGTCTTGGAGATAGAGAATGCTAAGCTCCGAGACAAGTTTGAGAAGCTTAATATTGATTCATAGAAATCCGTAAATGATGTCCTGAAGTCAAGCAATATGGAGATCGAGAGGCTCGAGAAGCTGCTAGCCCTCCAAGATAAACAGCTAGATGATCTCAAGAAGGACTTCGATAGCCAGAGGGATCTAGCCCAAGACACAGAGAATAAACTGAATAGCCTCCTAGAGGAGCGTGCTCAGTGGAATCATTCCGTGCTAGGTAAGATTTTCAACTTTATTTATTCGATTGATTTTTTCGACTTTCTCTTGAGTCAAATTTTGACTTTTGGTTCTTTCCCAAACCCTCCGAACTTTTCCGACTCTCCTACCTCCAAACCTCGTCTCGAGCGCATAAAGCTCGTCAGAGATATTTTGTTCGACTTCCACCAGACTCTTCAAGAAGCTGGCGAGTCGGTCAAACTTTCCGACTTGCATAAGATGCTAGTGCAAGAGGTGAGAGACAAGGCTAAGGTGATGGTGGCACCAGCAGACGTCACCGCGCTGGTGTCGCATGACCGATGGGAATTTCTCCAGACCTTCAAAAACCCGTGGGACTGGCGATGGCTGTCCCACGACCGTTGCCTTATCCGTCTCTTGAACCGTCTCTTGCATCCAGTAGTCCACGAGGCTTTCTGGTTTGCCATTGGCGCTCATGCATGCCTTGCTCTGCCATGCGCATTCCCGAGTGTGCGTACCAGCCATGCCACGCTAGCCTTGCTCGCCAGAGCGTGAACTCGGACAGGTCCATGGGGCCTCTATGCTCATATCATGACATGTCACCTATTTCGACATGGCCTCGCTGATGACGCGCTCTAATCGAGCCACCTCAGGACCCTAATATAGTGACGACCACGGTGCCCACCTACGTGCTCACTGGAAGGAGGCTCTATGTACTCTGTAGTAGGTTAGTAGCATCATGGTCTCAGGAGGGGGAGCTAGAGTTAGAAGATCTTGGGAACCGGGAGAGGGGAGATTGAGGGACAAAGTGGTATGGGATAGCCATGTGGGTCCAAGCGCATCTGTCAAATATTTTATAGTCAAGAAGGCCTTTTGCAAATAACTCATCATCGCACAGTGCCACGTCAACAAATTTAGACGTCTACCGGTTTGTAGATGGACACCCCACCGTATTCTGATACTGATACAGTAAATTTACTCTCTTCGTCTTAAAATAGATGTCTTAGATTTTTTAAAATTTAAATAAATCTATATACTAAATAATATATAGATTTATTTAAATTTTAATAAATTTGAGACATCTGTTTGAAAACGGAAGAAATACTAAAGTAAATTAGTGACGTGTCAAGTTTAGGTGCCGGCCGATTTTACTCGCAAATTAATGTCAGTCAGATTCTAGTCAGCGGGGAGCGACGAAGCGATGAGGCATGGGAGCCGAGACTACGCGAAGCAGGGAGAAACGGGATGGAGCAGACGTCGGCGGCGGGAGCGGGCGACGCGTGGACGCGGAGCGCGCCGCGGTGGCGAGCTGCATGTGCGCATGCACGCCGCCCTATAGTCACGCGCGCGCGCGGACCGACCCGCCCTCCCATCCCACACACCACAACACACCTAGCTACATTTGCACTCGCAGACGAACTAATCCAGTGATTTAGCAATGGACACGGATGTGATTAGTGGCCCGGAAACGATGGCGCCGCCGGAGCTGGGGGACGGCGGCGGTCGAGGGAAGGCGGCGGGAGGGTGCAGCGGCCGGAAGCACCTCTCCTCCGTCGCCAACCACGTGCTGCAGCAGTGCTCCCAGTGCGTGCGCCGCCCCCTCACTTCCTCCTCCTAGATTATCTCCATTCCTTGATTCATTGCGTCAGCTCGCGATCCCTCCGCTCTCGATCTGTTTTCTTTGTTTATCTCTGACGATCTGTGGAAGAAGCTCTGCGTTGATGCGAAGCCCTAAGATGGGTGCACCGTTCTGAAGCGTGGTGCTCGATATATCATTTCGGCCACTTTGAAAGAGATTCAAAGTTGGCCATATTCTCCCGTGCTAGCTGTCCCAATACTCGATTCCGTATATACTAGCACGTGATTTGTTCTGTTTTTCGCAATTTAGTAGTAGTATGGGGAATTTATTTAGTACAGGAGTACTTTTTTCTTAAAAGTAGTACTGAAGAAAGTGTTGAGGTTGATCACTGAGGCACAGTCTTATGCCTTGTCTGGGCGTTCGATCGAAGCAGATAAGATTAAAAGATCTGCTCCAGTTTCTGTAGGAAGGTTTGCTCCAATTTGTGCAGGAAGATTTGCTTTATTTTCCTACACATGGTTCATGGTTCATGGTTGTAACTGCTCTAGTTTGACTGACAAACATGTCCATGTCATACAGGTCCTTGCACAAAAGCGTCGACGATCTAGTCGCCGACTTCGAATTGGGACTGAAGACTGCCGCGCTGGACAACTATTCAAGAAGACTAGTTGAGTACTGCAGCCTTCAGGCGCTGCACTCGGTAACCTCTCCTGATCTAGGAGACGCGATCCATGAGGGATCGCTTAGCCGATTCACTTTTGATATGATGCTAGCCTGGGAGACACCCACTCCTTCGGATCAACAAATTACCATGGTTGGTGATTATAGACATGTACACGACAGATGATAATGCTTCGATTCTGAACTTGACTAGATGCGCTAAATGTTGCAGGAGAGCATATCGAAAGAAAGAGAAGACAGGAAGGAACCACTTGTAGCAAATGAAGCTGTAATGGGGGATGACACGTCACTGTTCTACTCGGATATGATGCCTCTTCTTGTAAGTGTGTCAAAGACATGACCGAGTATCGGTATACCTTTGGGTAATTTTATTCATTGCTGAATTAACAACCTCATATATAGGTGAATGAAGAGCCGACTGTTGGAGAAGATGCATACGTGTGGTTTGGATCTGTATTTCCTTTGGCTTGTGACGTTGTCAATGCGCGGTTCACTTTTGAAGCCCTCACCGCTACCACAGCTAACAGGCTCCACTATCCTGCTTATGACAAATTCCTCAAGGAAATGGATAAGTACGGCACAACTCAGTCACAAATCACTACTTCTGCACCGTTGTTTGCTTCTACAATAAAGCTCTTCTAGTCCGATCCTGTAAAAATAAGTTTACAGTTGGATGTTGCGACACTCAGACGGACTATTATTGTGATTCCCGTAGGTCCTTCAAGTTCTTGCAGAACTTGCCAACTCCAACTGAAGTTGAATTTGCTGAAGATGAATTCATTTTACACATGGAGGGGACAGGAGGAACGCAAAGGGTGGTTCGGCACATTGGAACAACCAGTTGGCCTGGTAATCAATCTGAACAGCCTGTTCATTGTTCTTTCTGTTTTCTTTATATATCTGCAGCCTACATTTGGTAGTTTGGTATGACATCATCTTGTCCTTTTTCATATGAAGTATGAAAAATCTTGTTGCTAATACTTATGGACTATATAGGTAGGCTGACTCTGACCAACAAGGCGCTGTATTTTGAGGCCTCTGGCAAAATCTCTTATGGACCTGCTTTCAAGGTTGAACTTTCAGAAACCGGAATGGATCAACAAGTTACAACAGCTTCGACAGGTCCTTTTGGTGCACCATTATTTGACAAAGCCATTGAATTCGCATCTCTGTAAGTTCTATCTTAGCTTATCATTTTTGGTGCCATAGATATCTTAAACTGTACATGTTTACTATTATCGCTAAATAAACAATACCTAACATTTGTTGGGTTGGACAGTAACTGTTAATTCATCTGTGCAGACCAGAACCTCTGCTTCTGGAGTTCCCAGAGATGACCAGCTCAATACGCCGGGATCTGTGGCTTACCATGATAAGAGAAGTAATCTTTCTCCACCGTTTCATATCAGCATACAACATAGAATCCCCAATTCACAGATGGGAGGTACATTCAAGAGTCATACTGGGAGTAATAAGGCTACATGCTGCAAGAGAGATGCTAAGGATGTCACCACCGCCGCCTTCTAGCTTCCTAATATTCTCACTATATGATGACCTTCCAAAGGGTGACTTTGTGCTTGAGCAACTAGCGAACAATCTGAAAGAGACATCGACCATAACTCCATTCAGTGCATCATACGTGTTCAAGAGTTTGGGTAAGTCGGATCCAATTGCGTTATTTGCGGAGATGGCCAAAGAGCATGACAGGGACTCAAGTAGCCATGAAAAACCCTTGGCCTCCCTTGGGAACACCATTGATCAAGTAAGAGATGAGGCCAGAGAAGTTACAGTTGCTAATGCTTCCATTGAAGGGATGAAGGAAGAAGGTCTCACTGATAGCCTTGTCGTTTTAGTGGTATGATGAAAAGCGTGTAGTCTCCTATTCTATTTGTTTTGATTATCAATCCCGTCCTTCCGCGACTTGTCATACTGAACACCTCTGTTCTTTGTATGCAGGGGTTGGTAAGCCCAATCAGTAAACTGGGTCCGGTGATCCAACAGATGGCCTCTTGGGATAGACCGCCTGTCACAGGCAGTGTCCTTGCTGTAACTTTGCTGATCATATACAAGTAAGATTGCACACATCATTGTATCCCTTGATTGCGATCTCTGTATCTGGTCACCAATTTTGAGTGCATTTGAGCTGGGACCAGTAACTAAGAGTGTAAGGTTCTTCCTTTTCTAATGCAGCGAGTGGGTAGGTTATGCGTTGGCGGCATTCCTGATACTAGCGGTCAGTGGTATGTTTTGGGCCAGGCAGAGAAAGATTGGTGAGATATGCTCAGAGGTGATCATCGACACTTCTTCGGACAAGACAACAATGGAAAGCATAGTGGAAGCGCAGCACAGCATGAAGAAGGTGCACGAGTACATCAAGACGGCGAACGTCGTGATCCTCAGGCTTTGGTCCATCGTCCTAGCCAGGTCACCAAAGGTATCATCAGTTCATCCCACCCACTGATTATTCTCTGTTCAGTGTCACTGATCTGTTCGGTTCAATTCCTTAACATATCGGGCTGGACGATTCTGCTCTCCATTTCGCAGCACACGGAGACGGTGATACGGATGCTGACGGGCCTCGCGGTGGCGCTGGCCGTGGTCCCATTCAAGTATGTCCTGATGGGGCTGACGGTGGCCATCTTCGCGGCGAACACGAAGGTGGTGAAGGCGATGTCGAACCCACGGGGCAGCCGACGCTGGAGGGAGTGGTGGGAGTCCATACCTGCCATACCAGTTCATACGGTTGACAAGGGCGAGATTCGAACAGCCTGAAGAAAAAAGTCATATATACACGCTGGTAGCCGTAGCTTCGTTCATGCTTTAGTGCTACACTGTAAACGGTTTGAAACCTGGAGAGCAGACACAGGATGTCTGCCATGAATACGTCGTTAGATGCTGTTGTAAAGGAATGTATAATAAAGAAAATATTTCGATCAAGTTTGGAAACAGAACTATACAATCCTGCAAAGTGGACACTGCACTGCGTTTTACCTTTTACACCTTTCACAAATACCAAGTTCTGTAAAATTTACACAAGAATTTCTGCCGTTGAATTATGTAATTCTCCAAGTCTTAACATCTCAATGCCAAGCACGTCCTCAGATGTATACGATGGTGAACTTATCTCCTAAACATTAGGACTTAGTAAGTTGTAGTATATATCTTTTTTTTTCGAATGTTTGTTGTACATATCATTACATTTATATCCCGGTATTAATATATGATTTTTTCCAAAAAAATCATTACATTTATGAAAGGACTTGGTGTCCCACATGCTTTAGTGAATCGTCTAAACTGTTGAAGTTGTGATCCCGGTATTGTTTTTCTTATTTATGTTTTGGTAATTTGGTTAGCATTTGCAGTCATACAATCCCCAGCATCCTACAGTACGATAAGTAATTTCTGAAATAAGTAAATGGGGTCATACCGTAGGATATATCCAGTTTATCATTCAGTTTGAGATAAGTTCGTAGTTTTCTCAAAAGATTTGATAAATAGAGAAGAGAGACGATATCCTGCATTTTGTGGCGATGTCATCTGAAAAGTGAACATGCTACACAAAACATCTGAAAAGTGAACATGCTACACAAAACAAAAAGTTTGCCACGCTTGAACAAACCAAGATCCACTATCGAGGTAGATTATACTCTCAATGATCACATTGTGACAACTCAGATGTTGATGTAGTGTAGTCAATGAAGTTCTCGGACTCAGGTAGCTAGGTTGTACCTCCCAGCCACGAGAGTAATCTCCTCGCAATGGTCCGCATGATCGAATGTCAAGTAGACAATGCCTCCAAGGTATCCACCATGTTTTAAACATTGTGCCGAGTTATAATGTACATAGGGCAGCAGGGAATCAAAGAGGTGGAGTTATGTAGATCTAGATCTAATCAATCAGAGAGAACGGAGGAGGTTTAGAGGGGATTTTGAGGGGACATGAGGCCTAGAGTTTTGGGCCCTAGGGGTGCGGCGGCCCAAGGAAGAGGTTTAGAGGAGGTTTAGAGTGGGTTTTTTTACTTTGAAGTAATCGACCCACAGAGAGCCGAGGAAGTGGTCTTTTGCTTCTTGTTGTGAGTTTACCAAAGGGCTCCTACCATTTTTTTTATTCCAAGCAGTAGAGTGTTTGTGGGTATTTGTGTTTGAGAGCAAAACTGAAGTAAAACAGTAACATTGCAACACATAACAAAGAGTGAAGATGAAGAAAACTGCAATAGGGTTAAAGACTAAAATGTTAATTGCCCCTATGTGTGGTTTTGGTGATTAATGACAATCCCTATGGACTAATATTTTCCTTGAGTTTTATATGAAGAAATATTCCATAGGTCTTGCTTATAGTCCATGTGTTGGATTCAAGTATGGATGCCATGAAGATAAATATATACCTTGAGTATTGGCATCAATATCATCGAGTTGAAGAGAATAATATGGTATTGAGATGGAGCATGAGAAGATACACGGTTGACCTATATAAAGAATGAAGAGTGATTTCAATTTGGTCAACACATGAAGCATAAAGAATGTATCACATGGATCTTGTGGTATGGTAAGCCTTGTCAATTATGCATCATGAACTAACCCATTATATATGTGCGTTTGCGTTTTCTATATGGGATAGGTATCTTTTCATGTGCATACTTCAAAAGTAAAGATCTCATATAGCCCATGCGAGGATGACATCAAGTGGTGATCGTCATGAAGGTTGAGAAGGGCAAGTTCAAGATAAGCATCTCGAGAAGATCATTTTCTTGAAGCTTGCCGTCCATATTGGTGATAATGTTTTTGTGAAGACGTGTCTTAATGAAGCTATCCCATAGTGGTGTATGGGGGAGCAAATTATGAGTTTTGACGAAGCAACAATGATCAAGTGATGCATTCCGGCTTGGATGGAGCTTGAAGAATTGTCATCAAGATCAAGCGGGATGCGCAAGGCAAAGGTATGGCCTTGCTAGGTTTTCCTTTTACCGGTCTCAAGGTGGCTATTGGGAGACCGGGTTATAGGATAGATAGCCGCACTATCAAGAGGGGCTTTCGGTTGGGTAACTTGATCACATCGTCATAGGGAGCTCAATCCTTTGCATACTTTGCATCTTCCTATTATGTTGCTTCTTGGTGTTTCTCCATGTGAGGTTCTTGAGCTTGTTGCTAGCTCTTCAACAATCCCAAGTTCATCAAAAACAGAATTCGTATACATCTTCTATGGCATATTCGAGTTTGAAGGTTTTATCGGTTTTTATTTAGGGAGGCTTCTTACCTTTCTTCATTTGGTTCTATCCTCCTTTGTTGTGCTATGATGTTTCTACGCACTATCTTGTAGATCTTGTTGTCCTCATCAAAATAAGCCTAAGATCATCAAAATTAGAGTCCGGAAGCAAAAGTTATTGCGTTTTTCGTGAAGTTTGTTTCATCCCGGTTGTGGATCCAGTCCAACCGGCTCCTAGACCGGGTGGTCCGGTGCCAGCACCAGAAAACCAGATCTTAAACCAGGATAGTCGGGTTTCTTATACCAAGTCTATCCAAGACTGCATACAAGATCTAATCCCGGTTGAATTCCAGTTTTCCGTTCTAGGAACCGGGTCGTCCGGTGTGAGGGCCGGTCCAATCGAACTTTCAACCGAGTTTGCACAGATTTCTTCCAACGGTCATATTTTCTTTCCCCTATAAAAGGGGGTTCTTCCTCCAATGTTTTATAGTGTTCTTGACCACGAAATTGACCTCCATTATTGAACCTCTTGAGCTTGCCTCCTCTCCCTTCCCTCCTATGATTCTTGCATCTTTTTGAGGGCTTTGGAAGAGGAGATCTAGATCTACAATCCCCACCAATCAATTCCTCCTCTAAGTGGGGGGAACCCATTGGATCTAGATCTTGGAGTCATTTGTTGATTTCCACCATTGTTGTTCCTCTCTAATTCCTCCCTAGCACTTGTTGCTTTGGTGGGATTTAAGAGTGAAGGATTTGAGCACCCTTGGTGTTCTTGCTTTGCATTCTTACATAAGTGTTGAGCTCTCTAGATTTGTTCGAGAGAGAGGGACCGTGAGCTTGTTACTCTTGGAGGGTGACCTCCTAGTTGGTTTGACGGTTGGTGTCGTGGTGTCCTCTTAGTGGAAGATTATGAAGATACTAGGGCTTCTCCTTCGTGGAGCTTGTGAAGTGGTTGTGGAGCTTGCCATCTCTAGAGTGGAGGAAAAGCTAGCCATAAGGAAAGGGTCTATTCCTTCGTGGGATAGACTCGGAGAACAAGGTGAGCCTTCGTGGCATTGAGAAATCCTTCGTGGAATCTCACATCTTTCCAATGTGACGTACCTTACTTGTAAGGGAACATGGGAATACATATTCGTCTCCGCGTGCCTCGGTTATCTCTATACCCGAGCTTACTTTCCTTGTGATAGCCATCGAACTTGAAGTACTTATATCCTGCCTATCACTTGTAGTATATTTATCTTGTGCTATCTTGCTTAGCTTAACTTGTTGTTGGTGCACTTAGTTGAGCCTAGTGTATTTAGGCTTTGTGCTTGTAAAATAAACATTAGTTTAATTCCGCATTCTATCAAGCCAAAACCGTAGTAGTTTTGAAATTGCCTATTCACCCCCCTCTAGGTGACATCTCTATCCTTTCAAAGACGTTCTCAGAAAGTTTAGGATTCACTAATATCATATGACTTAATTGTGTAGGATCCAATTATTTCTTAAATGTATAACTATGTGGGAGGAGCCCCACATAAAGATGTGACAATGACTTGGTCACACATTCCCCAACAACTAACATTAGCCCTCCACTTCAGCCTACGATATAATACAATTGCAATCAAGGGTCTTAGAGTAAGAACTTGGATCTAAGTTATACTTACAGATGATACACAAAGGAGAGGGGCAGCTTATGTCGGGTTTATGCATACTAAGCCTGTTTGCACTGGCAATAATATCATTCATGTCCATAAGGAAATACTATGGACCACTCTTCAAGCTCGTTACATCATCCACGATATTCAATCTCGTTAACACTTTCATTCTTCAAGAGCTTGAAGAATGAAAGTGTTAACGAGATTGAATCTCATGGATGATGTAGATGAACACTTGTCGATCTCAGGATCGTGAAGATGAGAGCTGCAATCCGGCAGAGTTTCTGCACTCGGTCACACATACGACTCGACGATGACCTCCATTCCCTTGATCCAGCGGGGCCACGAAAATAGTAGATCCACCGGAATCTCCAACATCATGGTGACGTGGTGGTGGAGATAACTATTGGGAAGGGCCTTGCCAAGCCGAAGCCCGAAAGGTGGAGCAGCGGGAGGAGGGAGAGAGAGGGAGGTTGATGTAGTGTGTGTGGAGAGGGAGATCCCACCCCTATATATATAGAGGGAGTGGGGCTTCCCCATGGGTGACCCCACCTCTTCCACTTTTAATGAGTGGAGCTCCCACTTACCTCCACTCACCCTTTCTTTCAATGGGTGGACTCTCCAATAAAAAACCCAAAGGGTTCCCTCTTTAAATGAATAAAAAAATTAATTCTTTATTTTTAATATTTTCAATTCCATTAATTAACAAACATTAACATATACCTCTTTGAACTATTCTGACATCCCCTAAAACAATTTCGGTGCTTCTTGAAATAATTCCGGTGCTTCCAAAATTTTCTCTGATATTTCGTATCTACTCAAAAGCGTCGATGAACCTTAAGTGTGTCATCCTACAGTTCATGAATAAGGTAGACATGATCATGATGCCTCTCCAATCAATAGTCAACAACGAGATCTGGAGACCTGCAATGACTTCCACACATTTAACGATGAATATTGTGATCGTGTGAACCATAAACATCGTAACCAATTCCTTTTGTCTCGCGATACTTTACTTGTCCGAGATTCCATTGTCGATATCAACTATACCTAGTTTGATCTCATTACCAATAATAACTCTTTACTCGTTCTGTATGACATCCTTGTGACCTAGTCACGTGCTTGCAAGCAGTGTCGATGTGATATCACCGAGAGGGTCCAGGGTATATCTCTCCGTCATTAGGATAGACAAATATCACTCTTGATCCATGAGGCTCAACTAATACTTTCAGACTACCCAACACCACCTTTATAGTCACCCTGTTACGGTATGATGTTTTATGCTATCAAAGCACTCCTCCGGTGTTAGTGGTTGACATGATCTTATGGTCTAAGGAATAGGATTACTTCGTATGTCTTTGATACAACAATGTAAACTTAATGACTTGATTGCATTTTCATACTTAATTTGGGTGTGTGTTTATCACATCATTCTTCTAATGACGTGATCCTGTTATTAACAACATCCAATGTTCATGATCAAAAAACCTTGATCATCAGTTAATCAAAGAGCTAGTTAAACGAGAGGCTTTACTAGGAACTCTTGTTTGTTTATTAAATAAATACATATGTATTAATATTTCCGGTTAATACAATTCTAGCATGAGAAATAAACATCTATCATAAACATAGAATAATATAATAACCACTTTATTATTGCCTCTCGGTTATATTCCTTTCATGTTAAACCCTCTATCAAACTAGTTAAGTATGTTCTCTCTTACTATTGAGTCCCAGGTGAGTGCATCTCTATATGAAAGATTTTTATGACTCCCAATCAACATATTTGCGTGCCAAAAAATATAAACTTTCGTTTATTTTTCTCCCCTTGATTTTAGGGATGCTAGTGAGATCAGAAAAATAGGTGGTTGTGTATGTGATAAAACACTAAAAATCCCAGGTCTACTATGAAAAAAAAACTGAATAAAAGATGATGCAAAGTACACTCATCAATATAACACCATGTGAAGGTAGTTTAGGACACCCTGAATCTTAGAAGTCAGCATGTTTTTTTTCCAAAAAATCACTAGTGTATTAATAATTATTAATAGTAGTATAAAGAGTTCTAAAATTAATAACACATATAAGTCAGTGGACCCTCCATCATCAAAACTGGACAAATTTGTCGTAATAAAGCTTATTGTTAGGAAATCTACATTGTTGAAGTATCTTGGTTCAAGATCCAAAGGAAATAGCTTGTCCGGGATAATCAAGATCATCTACTTGTTGCGTCACTAAGGCTTGATTAAAAATTTAAAAATTGACGAGGCCTAATATGTGCTTATTACTCACATGTATAGTTTTCCTATCAGCCTGTGATTGGTTTTTTTTGTGAAGAGGCCAAATACTATGTATTAAGACCAACTAGCCTTTACATGACCAACCTTGAATAAATTTCAGATACACTAGTAGAAAAAACAATAACATCTTTCTCCTACACTCGCAAATGTGCGTCATGAGCGAAGCTCGATGCTGCTTTTGGACCTCTGAATCACGTTAGAGCCAGAAAAAGGTGTTGACACTGCATCCGATGATTCGTTGTCCAGAGCGAGAGGACACTAACAACAGTGATCTCATAAATTTTTTTTGTCCTGAAGGATAAAGCAATGAATAGGGCTAGACGACCATCCCTAATCTGGCCAGACATATGTTGGGTATCCTCCTCATATGGGTTGTAAGTAGATGGCCTTACGAAGCCTTTGAGACGATCCAAATAGGTGCAAGAATCCACTACCCATTAGGGTTATGACTGATGGTCCTTTTGGGTATTGCACATGAGGAAAGAGATAAAATAAGTTTCCCATCCATCCACCACTAGGTGGAGTGACGAAAATTCTAGGTTGGTCTCTATGAGAAGAAGAAAAACCATGAAAGAAGAGAAGGAGATGAAGTCGAAGGAAGAGCTTGAAATCAAGCACCGGGCCCTTCCCACAAGGACACGAATCCCAGATCCACTATAGCTGCAATTCCACCATATTTGGTGAGAATGTTCCAATCTCTAACTCGTCTGCCCCAAATCTTATTGTTGGCATCCAAGATTCGTGTGTATCTTGATGTATGAGATCCTCTAGTGTTATGTAGGAAAGAACAAATTATATCCCATTTGATAATAATGGAAAAAGTGTTTTGGGTGGCTTAGCCTGTGGTTTTTTCTCCTAAGTTAAGGGATTTTCCACGCATAATCTGGTGTCTCTGTGGTGATGCTTGATCCTACAACTATGTTCTAAGAGCACATAGGACCTATCCTACCTGCTTGCAGAAGTCAGTTACATGTGTGCCGGTATCACCCATGAATTGTCCTCGGTTGAGTCACCATTTGGTCCAGGGTACCTTGGATCCTATGAGTGTGCTGTGCAACTAAAGATCTCTTGGCAAGATCGTAGCTAGGAGCGTTGCCGACATTCCGACAACAACGTACGCGGGGGAACTAGAACATCTAGTGGTCGACACTTGGCCAGGGACAAACATATGGGACAAGACCTAAGGCCCATGCGCTCTACAAAACGCGCGGTCATCCAACAGAGCTGATACGCCACGTTTTACCCATGCACGCAACATCGAGTCGTGTGGATCCGGCACATGTGGTATCCCCTTGCCCTTATAAAAGAAGGACTATGCCGTCGAGGAGAGGGGAGATCAACTGGAGAATGATCAAGCTAGCTTAGAGGGGGGAATGAATCGACACGTTCTTCTCGGGAAACACCACTTGTAATTGGTTCATCATCCACCATAGACACCATAGTTTCAGGATGTAGGGTTTCACATAACGTAGTCTGAATCATGGTAAAAACATGTCTCTGTGTGTTCTTCGTGTTCACCGGTTGAGCTTGTTGCGTATTGTCCCCTTACCTAGATTCAGACTACATTGCGTGAGCTTTCGGTTAAAACCCTACTTTAAGTCCAAATCTGCATTGTTGAGCGCAGGCCCAGGGTCCCTACACCTTCAGCCTCTAGAGTGGCTAGTTGCGTAGGTAGGCTTGCCAACTAGGGATCTAGGAGACGACGCGAAGGAGACCCTAGATTGCATTTTGCGTATGATTGCTAATCTTCAAATGTTGCATTCATGGTATTAAATTGGATTAACTTCACTAAAACATCACTACTCCCTCTGACCAAATTAATAGACTTAGTTTTAGATAAATTTTGTCCAAAATATGTCTAGATTTGTTGAACCCGAGTCGATTAATTTGTATTGGAGGGAGTACTTATTTCACGAAAAATACGACAAAAAGAAAATACGAGACACTATAACCGTCATCGAGATCGAAGCACCGAGAGGGGATTAATCCCAGATGGTGGTCGGGCAGCAACAACAATTTGTTGGATGTTTTAGTACTCCACTGATCCATATTAATATTCTTAACTTTGTTTAGATTTACGTATCTAGTTAAGTATTTAGACTAGATACATTCATATTAAATAAAGTTAAAAATAATAATATGGACGAGATGAAATATTTTGTTGTTGTTGCGGCAAATGGTTTACCTTGTTTTTGGCACCAGGTACGGCATTTACCAGCACGTTCTACGGATCGCGTATTACGCATTTATGTCTGAAGATCGAGATGATATCTTGGCAGATAGAGATAGATGACGATACCATTTATTACTTGACGTAAAGAAGGGGTAATGTACGCATGAACAGCTGACGACGAGCACAGGGCAGGGGAAAAAAAGGCTACCCCAATAGACACAGAGACGGCGTCACGCGTGCCACCTGATCGGCGGCAGCCCGGCGTCCCGTCCCGTCCCGTCCCGTCGGGTCAATAAATAAAAAAGCAGAGGCCAGCTGCCCTCCGCTGCGTCTGCGTGCCCCGGAGTAGAAACCGCCATCTCTCTCTCCACCGTTTTCCCGCACCAGTTTCCTCACCTCCCCTCCCGGACACTCGCCTCAATTCCCATCTCCCCCCTGCCCTGCGGCGACACTAGCCGCTCGCCGCCCCCCAAAACCCTAGCCCCGCCCCCGCCCGCCGGTGGCAGCGGCCGACCCACCGGCCTCCGCCGCCGCGGGAGCACAGAACAAGACCAGGGCCTCCGCCGATCCCCCCAACCACCGCGCACGCGCGCGCACTTGCCCCCTCTTCCGCAATAAATCCCTCCTACGCCGCCCCCTCTCTCGTCCGCGCGGCACCGACGCCTCCGCGCCGCTCGTCCCGCCTCCACGACGCGCGCCACCAGCTCGTCCGCTCCTCCTCCATGGACGGGCCCAAGGGCCCGAGCGAGGGGGACGCGGCCGAGGAGGCGGGGGACGGGTTCCAGCCGGCGCGCGGGAAGAAGAACAAGTGGCCCACCGGCCAGCACGGCGGTGCCGCCAACGGCTCCGATCCCATTTCCGGTGCCGGGCCGGCGAGGATGGCCGGCGCCTACGACAAGTCGCTGGGGGCCAAGGCCAGGGTGGTGTACCACGATCCCAGCATCCCGCGCCCGCAGGACGTGTACCTGATCAGGGTCAACAACTGCAACTCGCCGTTCGATCATGTCTGGCTAGAGCGCAGCGAGGACGGCACCCGCCCTATCCACCCCTTGGTCAGTGCTTCGTTTCGTTTCGTTTCGTTTCCTCCGTTAGTTAGTTATATACAGTTATATATGCCTGTTTCTTTTTCTTTGGCCTGGATTGAAAGCGGGAGTTGCGAATAGACTAAGAACAGTTCTGCCTTAGATTTCTTTACTTGCTGATTGGATCACTAATCTTCAGTAATTAGTAGCACAGACATTTTAGTATATAAGAAAAACTCCAGTCAAATGTTAATGGTCCTTTTCGTCCGTTAGTTAGTTAGTTATTATATGCCTGTTTCTTTTTCTTTGGCCTGGTTTCTTCGCCTTGGAGGGACTACGAACCCCTGGATGAAAACGGAAGCTGTGAATAGACTAAGAACAGTTCTGCCTTTGATTTCTTTACTTGTTGATTGGATCAGTAATCATCAGTAATTAGTAGCAGAAACATGCATGTATAAGAAAAACTCCAGCCAAATGTTAATGGTCCTTTTTGTCCGTTAGTTAGTTAGTTATATGCCTGTTTCTTTTTATTTGGCCTGGTTTCTTCGCCTTGGAGGGACTACGAACTCCTGGATGAAAACGGAAGCTGTGAATAGACTAAGAACAGTTCTGCCTTTGATTTCTTTACTTGTTGATTGGATCACTAATCATCAGTAATTAGTAGCAGAAACATGCATGTATAAGAAAAACTCCAGCCAAATGTTAATGGTCCTTTTCAATCCCCTTTGTTGTGTATACTTTAGAAGGTATGGAGTGAGCAAAAAAGTAGTTCGATCTTGTTTGCGATTTGGGAGGATGCGTCGCATATTTACATGGACAACACAAGATGGGGCCATGATAACATGTATCTTTGTTTGCGACATTTGCTGATTCTTTTTGCTGGACAATTGGTTAGCTCAAAAAGGATCAAAAGGTAAGAATCCAGCATGCCGTCTGAAGGACTAGATGAGTTTGTTACAAGAGAACTTGTATGGCTGTTGATTTTTGAAAAAGGTAAAGGCTCTGGAATCTCCTGACTCTAGATTGACCTGTACCGCTTAAAAGTGGTATGGTGTTTTGCTTTTCCGACTCATGTCTGTTTGTTCAAAGCTGTACATTGATTTGGCTTGTGTGCATGTACTGAAAATTGATGTGAATATACTTGTCTTATTGCAGGAAAAACTACCTGTGGAACAGTTTATTGACAGAAATGTTCCTGAAAGTGAACCTGTAAGGCCAGCTGATATAGAGGATACCCCGGTTACGCTAGTAGAAGACCTGAAAGGCTTAACAGAGTTAGTTAACAAGTTGAAGGATGTAAATGAATTTGCTGTAAGCATTTATAACTAAGTTCGATTCTAATTTCAGATTAAGTCTATGTTGTACTTGCTGCCTATGTTGTATCAACTTTCAACTTCTCGAGTATCTTGTCTCGCCTTACATGCATTTCTTATTGTTTTTTTTTTTAAATGCTGCTATTCCGATTATAAATGCACATAAGCTGTGCTGTAATTTTTTCAACAAGTAATCCTTGTGAAACATGGCTGAGTTGTTGTCTTATGGTAGCTGTTATGAGCTCTAACTGAGTTCGACAGGCATATCCTGACTCCTGAGCCAAGAGAGCATTTTTTCTTAAACTATCAGATAAGTCTTAATCCATGCTACTTTAGAACTTTTTGACAAACGCACTTACCATAGTTCCATAGGTTTTTCTATCATACCTGTTATCATCAAACTCCAGTGGATTTTAGTAGTGTTAAATCATATCACGTCTGAAAGTAGGAGCTTATATGGCTTCCTTCTAATTTAGAATTCAATGAAATTGATATATTATAATCTCTTATATATGATGCATAGTTGCTTCTATTGTTTCCCTTCCCTGCCTTGTTTGACGGTCTGATTACACTGCCCTGTCTTCCTGCCATGAATTACACAGCATAAATATACTTAAACAAAATTCTGTTCCATGTTTTTCTTATTTTATCTTGTCGTAGAAGAAACATTTATGTCCTTTTCATGTTTTGGGTCATTTGGCATGAAATAAGACAAAGGCCTCAGTGACTGCTAGTAACATAACATTTGCTTCATTTTGTGTGCTGTTTTCAGGTCGATTTGGAGCATAATCAGTATAGATCATTTCAGGGTTTGACCTGCTTGATGCAGATTTCAACAAGAACAGAGGACTTCATTATTGACACCCTTAAGCTACGCATATACATTGGTTCCTACTTGAAAGAACATTTTAAAGATCCAACCAAGAGAAAGGTTTTCTATAACTATCAAATTATGTTGGTCTGTATGCACTTAAATATCATTTTGCTCATTTGTTCTTTGAAAAATAGATAATGCATGGGGCAGATCGTGATATAATGTGGCTCCAACGGGACTTCCGAGTGTATGTGTGCAATCTTTTTGACACAGGACAGGTACTGGTTAAAATAGGACTGCCAATACCATGATTCTTGATTATGGTTCTCTGTTTGTGCCTTACTACATTCTCCTTTGAAAGCTACTTTTTTATTGTCATATTAACTTTTTTTGACACAAATTTTTGTGGTTCTCACATTAACTTAGTGTGGATGTTCTGTTTAACCGATCAGGCTTCAAGGGTCTTACAGATGGAGCGAAACAGCCTAGAATACCTATTGCATCACTTTTGTGGAGTCACAGCGAATAAAATGTACAACTCATTTACCCATAAATTCTGGAAATATCCGTGCTGACCTTCTTTATTATTTATCATGAGATTTGTTTCTGATCAAGCATTTTCTTGTAGATATCAAAGTGCGGATTGGAGGTCGAGGCCACTCCCTGATGAAATGATCAAGTAGTGTGCAAATAAACCATATATTGCATTCACTTTATTTTAGTCATTGTCCTTTCTTTCCCATTATTTATGGCTATATATTCATTTGAGATTACCTCTATACAGGTATGCTAGAGAAGATACACACTATCTGTTGTATATATATGACTTGATGAGACTTAGGCTACAACAAGAGTCTACATGTGAAAATGATCTTCTTCTAGAGGTTGAACTTATGTTCTATTGTTTTCCTTTTGGTTCTGATATGTTGAGTTCATATAAATGAGCATTATTTGATTGTTTTTTCTTCCCTGTATCAACCCTTAATTTAGAACTAACAGATCTTAAAAGCTGGCAAGTTGCCATATGTGGTGTCCTTTTGTATTCACATAAATCTGCGATCTGCATTTACTGATGGTTCCAGAACCAACTTATTGTCATTTTTAGCTGACAAGAGTGTGGTAACGGGCATTCTGATCTGTAGTTTTTGGTCACTGCAGGTTCAAAAGCGCAGTAATGAAATTTGCGGACAGTTGTATGAAAAGGAGCTGCTGACAGATAAATCTTATCTCCACATATACGGGTTTGTGTGCCATAACTTCACTTACTCCACTTTGTTTATGTTTCAGGGAAATCTCTTTTGTTTACATTCAAAATATGTGCTTTCACCTTCATAATGTCTGCCTATCCCATTAACTCGAGTGTGTTACTGCAGGTTGCAGGAACATGAATTGGATGCAAAGCAGCTGGCTGTTGTTTCTGTAAGAAATTGCATTTTTGTAATATATCCCTCAGGATTATTCTGTTTTGAATAGACATGCCATAGTAACGTATGATGTGGCACTATCCCCATAAATGTTTTCAGAGCTGTCTGGTACAAAATATTCTGTTGGTTGAATGCTGGCGACATTTCGTAACTTGCGACCACTTTAATTTTCTGAAATAGTATATACTGGAGTATAACACGTTTGTTTATTCTATTGAGCCAGAATTATTTTATCTGCATTGGCATGTAATGACAGTATGCCAACATTCTTTTCATGCTCAGGCTCTACATCAATGGAGAGATTATATGGCTCGTCAACAAGATGAGAGCACTGGTTATGTATTGCCAAACAAGGCTTTGATTGAGATAGGTATTGCTGAATTTTTTGATCTTGCTATGCTGCAAAACTTTATGCATTGGCTTGGCTAACTCTTCTTTTAAATTCAAAAGCAAAGAAGATGCCTACAACTTCTGAAGATTTGCGAAGAATTGTCAAATCAAAATATCCATTTGTTGAGGATAATTTCGACCTAATCTTGGATGTCATCTGGAATGCAACTGAAAATTCTAATCCCTTTGAAGAAATAGCTGAGCAACTAAAGAAGGTTCGGCTTGGTCAGGTCAGTTAGGCTGAATTTGTGTACTTTATTTTGTCATTTGTGTGGTAAGACTGATATTGAGTCCAAATATTGGTATTTAAGGACTTATTTTGAAACTGCATGCAATCTTTTGCAGTTAGACTTGAAAAGTATACTGGACACTGGTGAAGTCATCGAAATGGATGCTGACAATGTTAGGATGAATTTTGATCCAGCTGATCAATATTCTGTAGCTCCTTCATCGACTGCAAATATCAGTGTTACTTCTAACAGTAGGGATAGTTTTACGACTGATGCAACTTTGGCTGGTAGCATCTGGCTACATGACAAGACAAAAACCATACCGTCATCTGACATTAAGACCTCCTGGACCTTGTCAGGCCTGAGTAGACCATTTAATAAGGAAGCGATGATCAATAATAAGCAGGTGAGACATATTTTTAGAATACGTAGTTCCTGTATCTTTTTTGGTTATTTTGACTAGAAGTGTTTATCCGTTTGCAGGAGATGCATGCTGTTGTTCAAGAACTGAGGAGGCCTACGGCTTTTGGAGCTCTGGTAGGCAATTCAATATCTGGCACACAGACAGATTACTCTGGAGGATATTCAAATGCGCAGGTATATGCTCAGAAGAGAGAATAGTGAATTTTTATGAATGTTCATTTAGTACTTAATGTTTGCTTATTGATGTATTTTCTTCTGCACTGCTGTGACGAGTTACAGATAGCACTTCCTTGGTCTTGTGCCAGTCTGACATATTTTCTGAATATTTGCCTGTAGTTTTATTGATTATTAATTCAGTAGTATAAATTTTGCAAAGTATTCATTTGCTGTAGGTTGACTTTACACAGGAAAAAAACGGTGTGCCCTTGCATTTCCAACCCATTCAGTTTTGTTAACAGTACTTAATATGCTCGATTCACCATTCCTTTCTTTCGTTTTTATCAAGTACCACCATTTTGTATTTTTCACCTGTGCCTTGCTGTAAGTATTTTTATCTTCCTCATGAACCTCGTATGGGTATTGGAAATGATGGTGACTCTGTTAAGCTGTGGCGTTGCAGGCTAAAAGCGATGCTCAGAAGATTCAGTCTTCAGGTTATTACTACCCCCAGTATCCAGAATATAGCAGCTTAGTTGGATGGAGCCATCAGGAGCCTGAAGGCGTACAGAACCCCCCTGGGTTCCATTCTGGTTGTTATTACGGCTATCAATCGTCGATAAACCAAAGCAGCACAGGAGCAGGTCAACCTGCTGCTAGAAACAATGAAGGGGGCTTCCCGGACCTGAGGATGCAATATCATTTCCCTCCTGGTAACTGAAGAGATACTGCTCCGCGCCTATAACTGTGGCACATAAAACCCCCTTGATTCATCCTGTTGTGCAGAAGAATAGTTATAGAAAAAAGAGATTAGGAAACTGATCCATCCGTTGGGATTTCGGGCTTTCTGACTAACAGAAATGTGAAAATAGCCTGTAACATTTGAGTCACTGACAGTAGATTGCATGACATGGAGAAAGCTGTCAACTTGTCATCTGGATTTGGTCTGTATGTAAAAACTTGACAGACATGGTGTGTTGTGCAATGGTGGATACTGAATTTGCACAGGTGGTATACTGTAAAACTGGTATAGATATAGCAGAGACTAAAGAGAAACCAAAACATTGAAAACATTGCTCTTCTGTGTACTACCTTTGATTGTGTCATGTGGCTTTCTGGATCGGTATGAATAGGTAGTATAAATTTAGTGGGGATTCTCACCAGAATCTCACGAGTAGTTAATTGCAACACTTGTACTGGAGCGATTGTTGTTGTGTTCGTTTTGCCGGTAGATGAAATTTATATTCAACAACCAGAGTGGAATCTCTCGTGCCCCGGATTCGTTGCTTGCTAACCAAGATTGGATTTATAAAACTGAATGTAGTGGCGGCTTGTACTAGACTCTCCCGGTCAAATCACACCACTGGCCAGTACTCAAAGAAGCATACAATCGTGTTGGCTACTACTTGCACGAGCGGTGGTGCGTCTATTCCGCAGCAGCAACGTCCATTCTAACAAGGCACTATAAAATACAACTGGCACTGGCATAGATCAGTATTTGGTTTTGTAGATTGACAAATACCGCAAGAAAACAAGTGCGCTTGCTCATACATTCGCAGATTCAACTTCTTTCTTGCGGTAATTCGCTCATAGAATCGCAGCTTCAACTTCTTTTTCGCGGTCGTCACATGCTCTGGTGTGGTTTGGTCCTTTTAATATATATATATATATATATATATATATATATATATATATATATATATATCGTGTAGCCTTGCTTGGAGTTGTATCGGTCATCATGCCTCTTCTTCTGTGGAATAAGATACACCTTTCGTGGTGCATTCTAAAAAAAAAATTCAAATTGCAACGATCAGGTTTCTTTGCTAAATTCATGTTGCCCAATCAAAATTAGGGAAAAAAAATGCCCCAAGCATCTGAGATTAAAAATAAAAACGCAAACGCTTAATTTTTGGCACGAAGAGAGCAGATAGTTGCTCCAGGTTAGAGATTTGAACAACATAATATCCCTGCAGAAAGAATACACTCCCTCTATCTGAAGTGGATGCCAGCAAATTTATCTAGAGATACATTTGTATGCAGGCGTGTTTTAGATACATATATGAAGTTGCACAAATATACAGTACAACATCTGATTCGGGACAATTTGAAACAACAAATTAAAGCCCGCCTCGCTGTCATGGCTGCAATTTGCGCTCTCCCTTTCCTTTCAAACTTTATTAATGGAAGTTGGTTCAAAAATAAATCCGGTGTATTATTACAGCCACCTGCACAGCACACTACTACTCCACTCCACCAACCCCCGGACTCTGACACCTCCCCCTCTCTATAGATCTCTCCTCTCCCCCCGTGCCGCACCAAACTACCATCCAAAACCCTCTCCCCCCTTTCCACCCTCTTCGCACGATGGCCGCCGCCGCCGCCAGCCCCCACTCCATGCTCCTCCACCGCCCCAGCCCGGCCGCCGTCTCCTCCATCCGCGTCCCCGCCCGGGCCGCCAGGATCTCCTGCGCCGCCGTCGCCGCGCCCTCCGCCTCCGCCCCCTTCGCCGTCGCCGGCGACCGCGGCGTCTACAACTTCGCGGCGGGCCCCGCCACGCTCCCGCTCGCCGTGCTCCAGAAGGCGCGGGCGGAGCTCGTCGACTACGGCGGCTCAGGCATGAGCATCATGGAGATGAGCCACCGCGGGAAGCACTTCGACGCCGCCATCAAGAAGGCCGAGGCCGACCTCCGCGCGCTCCTCGCCGTGCCGGACACCCACGAGGTGCTCTTCCTCCAGGGCGGAGCCTCCACCCAGTTCTCCGCCGTCCCGCTCAACCTCTGCGGCTCCCCCGCCGACCCGGCCGACTACGTCGTGTCCGGATCCTGGAGCGACAAGGCCTTCAAGGAGGCCAAGAAGTTCTCCGCGGCCTCCGTCGCCTGGTCCGGCAAGGACGGCAAGTACACCGCCCTCCCGCCCTTCGATTCCATCTCGCAGAACCCCGACGCCGCCTTCCTCCACATCTGCTCCAACGAGACCATCCACGGCGTCGAGTTCAAGGGCTACCCGGAGGCCAAGAACAGGACCGGCGTCCTCGTCGCCGACATGTCCTCCAACTTCTGCTCCAAGCCCGTCGACGTCTCCAGGTTCGGCATCATCTACGCCGGCGCGCAGAAGAACGTCGGGCCCGCCGGCGTCACCGTCGCCATCGTGCGCAAGGACCTCATCGGCAAGGCGCAGGCCAACACGCCCGTGATGCTGGACTACAAGATCCACGCCGACAACGGCTCGCTCTACAACACCCCGCCCTGCTTCGCCATCTACATGTGCGGGCTGGTCTTCCAGGACCTGCTCGAGCAGGGCGGCCTGGCGGAGGTCGAGAAGAAGAACCAGCACAAGGCTGGAATCCTGTACGACGCCATTGACGCCAGCGGCGGGTACTTCATCTGCCCCGTGGAGAAGTCCGTGCGCTCGCTGATGAACGTGCCCTTCACGCTGGCCAAGGGGGCAGACTTCGAGAAGCAGTTCATCGCCGAGGCGGCCAAGGAGAACATGTTGGAGCTCAAGGGGCACAGGTCGGTCGGTGGCGTGCGCGCCTCCATATACAACGCCATGCCGCTCTCCGGTGTGGAGAAGCTCGTCGCGTTCATGAAGGATTTCCAAGCCAGGAACCCTTGATTGACCATGATCCTCTGGTATTGATTTTAGCAGGATGGCTTGTTGTTCTTCAGAACATATAAGTAGGCTCTGTCTGTGCAAGAGCTGCTCATATGAGATTTGCCATCCATCTGTAGTATTAGTATGGTAACTATTTTGCAATGCTGCTGCATTTTGGTTTTCGTGTCTGGGGAATCTCCTTTCCATTGCTCACCATTGAGACTGGAATATGTTGTTTTGGAATAAAGGTAGACGGTCAAATTGTCTTTTCAGAGTAGCTGATGCTGTCGAGTGCTGTATTCCTGTATGATTCACAGCTTATTATGTTGCAGTGACCAACTTCAGGTTTGGTTGCTTTTGTCCTTTTGAATGAATCAAACAAAGGTAGTAGTTTGGTTGTGTTTCCTTGTATACTCTGTTGTGATTTGCAGACAAAGAGGTCCATGTTGAGCATTATATACTGCATATACTAGAAGAGATTGGTAGTTTGGTGAGCAGTAAGCACCAAGACAGTTTGGTGATGAAGTATATTTGCTGGTTCTAGTGTCCCTGTCTTGGAGTCACTCATCACTGATTTGGTAGGATGAATCACCAAAAGAGAAACAGATGCTGGATGTGACACTGGTTTTGTGCAAACAAAGAACCAAAAACATTTGCAGCTCTGAAGTTGTAAAAGACACTTGCAGCTTTGAAGGCTGGTAAATGTGCAATAGGCCTGGATTTGCCAGCGTTGAGTTATTCCAAATTGCAAGATGGTATCCTGTTCCAGTTTCCATGTCTGCTGGAGCTGCCTTTTGTAGTTGTGAGTTTGATATGGCTTGTTGATTTAAGTTTCTGCAATTTCAAAGTAGGCAAAAAGAATCTTGTACAGTGGTTTTTAATTTGATATATATCAGCTTTTTTATTTGGGATTCTGCAATGAAGCAGTGAGCTCTTTCTGATCATCCATGTGTATTCCTGTATATATTGTGCACCCTCTGGGTTCTGATCAGCATTTTGATTTGGGTTTCTTCTGCAATGGTGACTAACTTCAGGTTTGGTTGCTTTTGTCCTCTTGAAAGAAAGCTAGTTTGGTTGGTTTTGCTTGTGTACCCTTTGATGTATCCATTGATGCGATTCTCGGACAGACATGGCATTGTTAAGGATTATATATATATTGCATAGTATAGTAGTAGCAAATTGGGAGGTTGGTGAGCACTAAGAAGAGTTTGGTGATGAAGTATATTTGCTGGTTCTAGTGTCCCTGTCTTGACTCCCTCGTCACTGATTCAATACGATGAATCACCCGAAAAGACAGATGTTTGTTTGCTTGGTGCAATCAATAACCAAATCACTTCCAACTTTGAAGTTGTAAAATACACTTTTGGTTTTGAAGTTTCAGTTCACAGGTTGGCAGAACAGCTGCTGGGGAAGCAGAACAGGAAACTGCCTTTTGAAGTTGCGAGGTTGATATGGCTTGTTGGTGTCACTTTCTGCAAATTCCAAGGAGCCAAAAATATTTCAGTAGTCATTTTGTTTGGTACTATCAGCTTCTGATATGAGTTCCTGCAATGAGGTTGTGAGTTGTTTTATCACACTCCATGTGAATGAATGTTCCCATGATATTTTACTAGTACATGCCAGTGTGTCTATTCTTCAGAGACGTGAAGAACCTGAGTTACTTACAGTGTTTAAGTGTGCTATATATTAGCTGCCGCTTTTACCTAAATATATATTAGTACCCACTTGCTCAGCACGATGTCGTCTATGATTGAGTTCAAAAGATCAGTAATCTTTCGCTCCAAAAGGTTAGCTCTCTTATGCTTCCCCCCAGAAAATACAAATTCATACACTTACTAATTGTAAAACTGCAGAACACCAAGATCTCTGCCTGTAATTATAATATGTTCTACATTTTCTCCCAAACTGCTTACAGTATCTACAACAGTATATATATCGTCTAACATCTACAGTTTGACGATTATCTCATTCTTCAGAATCTAGGATTTCAACAACGCGGGCAATGTAGATCTTCCTTCTGATATACCGCTCATAGGACTTTGGCTTCTTATAACCTGGAAAAGGAAAAAAGATTTTACTAAATAAATTACCTTTCAGGAGGACGCATGCTGACGACCTGACGTGGTCTCATAGATTACAGTACTAGCTCTTGAAGTGTCTCTGCTATCGACTCCTGAGTTCTATCGTCTTCAACCTGGTGGCAGGAAGGCAGGCCATGCATCACATAGAAGAAACATGTTCCAATGGATTCCACATGCATATCATACTTACTTCGGGCGAAGGCGTTGAACTGAAGGAAGGAAAGGATGATGAAAAGATATAAGCATATGCACAGAGGAATATGAAGTTACAACTGCAAATAATATATCTATGAACCAAAACGATCCACCTTCTCTTCCATCCTCTCCATGGTGTAGTCAAACTCTACTGCAGCTTTCATCGTAAACCTCCTCCAGCGCACCTCTGAAACTCTTCTGAACATTTTTCAAGGGAGAAGTCATGCCTTACACCATATTTTTTGTCAATTTTTTTACTTTATTGATTGAATAATTATAATACAACAGAGAAATAAACTGACATTAACATGAGCAACAAAACTACAAAAGCCTCTGATAGGAGCGAAAGTCGCAACAAAGTTCTTTTAAATTGTTGTCTCCGCCTCTAGTTTGCTTCTTGACTTTTTTCCATTTATTATCCGATGAAGAGAGTTAGCTCTCGTTCTCACATGGAAATACAAATTTATACATTTACTAGTTGAAAAAATATAGAATACCAAACAAATATTAGACCATAATATACTAGTATGTTTCATGCTTTCTCCTAACCTGCACCTGCTCACATTATCTATAACAACACATATATACACTAACAATTACTCCCATTTCCGATTTCATAATCTAATAAACAAATGCTTGTTTGACGATTATCTCATTCTTCAGAATCAACTATTCCAACAAGGAGGGAAACGCGTGTATCTTCTTTGTGATATATTGCTCATAGGACTTTGGCTTTCTAACGTCAAAAGGAAAACTGATTTTGCTTGGTAAATTATCTTTTTCAAAGGCATTCATAAAGCATATGTGATTTCATAAATTATAGTATCCGACTACTAGCTACATTTCTATTCCAATGGATTATTGGATTAAAACAATAGGCCTACTGCAAGATCAATATGGTAGCACTCTAAGACACCTAATGAAATAACAATAGACATGATATGAATCATTACTGGGAGTTGGCATCGAAGAGGAGGCCATGGCAGATTGCCTGCGTGATGCAGGCGATGTGGTGTGGTCTTCCCGTCACTTCCGCGCCTCCCTAGATCGGTAGGGAATTGGGATGTAGGAGGGTAGCAGGAGCAGATCGAGAGCTTAAGTAGTCAGATAGCTGCCAGCCCCTCCTCCTTTATATGGCGCAGGTGACGGGGGACCAAACCATTACGTTGGTTTAGTGCCCCCGATCAGGACGCATGATTAGCGTTGAGGAGGTCCCGAACGTTGGTTCTGGGCCTCCTCCTTAATTCACTTGATTTGAGCTTTAATTGTCTCAATTAAGCCCTTAATTTGGTTCCTTATTAGCTTAACTAACAGGTCAACCAACATTCTCCCCCTTGATCGTTAGTTTAAACTTCATTAGCTCCTTCTCCATAGGAATAATATACCAAAGTGAGGCGTTACAAACATCCAATGAAATGCCATCGAAACTCAACACTTATGGCATACTAGCCTATTTCGAAATGGACAACATATTACTTATTGGGAGTGGTTCTTATAGTGGTCCCTTTATTCCAGAATCATAAGGCTTCCAGTAATCCCATGTCGGCAACATGCTCACGAAAAATACTGGGTGGTAAGCCTTTTGTTAGAGGATCCGCAAGCATATGAGTTGTACTTATATGTCTAACATCGATAGTATGATCCTGGATTCTAATTTTCACAATGTTATACTTTATGTCAATGTGCTTGGTAGCAGCACTTGACTTGTTGTTACTCGCATAGAAAACTGAGGGTTCATTATCGCAGTACAATACAAGTGGTCTTGAAATGTTGTCAATCACTTGTAGACCGGGAATAAAATTCTTTAGCCATACAGCCTGCCCAGTGGCCTCATAACATGCTACATATTCTGCCTGCATCGTAGATGAAGCAGTTATCGTTTACTTGGAGATTTTCCACGATATAGCTCCTCCGGCGAGTGTAAACACATAACCTGATGTGGATATCTTACTGTCCACACAACCGGCATAATCAGAATCTGAATAGCCAATAACTTCTAGGCTATCAGATCTTCTATACTTAAGCATGTATTATTTAGTGCCTTGCATATAACGCAAGACTTTTGTTGTGGCCTTCCAGTGGTCTAGTCCTGGATTTTTTTGGTATCTACCAAGCATTTCGGTAATAAAAGCCAAGTCAGGGCGTGTACAAACTTGTGCATACATGATGCTTCCGACAACTGAAGCATAAGGAACCGACTTCATCTGATCAGCTTCAATTTGGTTCCTCGGACATTGAAATGTCCCAAACTTATCGCCCTTGACTATTGGAGCAGGTGAGGCCGAGCACTTATGCATATTGAATTTCTTTAGTACTTGCTCAAAGTATGCATTTTGTGATAGTCCCAACACACCTTTAGACCTATCCCGATGAATCTCTATGCCGAGGACATATGAGGCTTCACCGAGATCTTTCATATCAAATTTGGAAGACAGAAAAATCTTGGTCTCGTGCAACATATCTTTATCGCTGCAAGCCAACAATATGTTATCCACATACAGGACTAATATTGTGAACCTACTTCCCTTAAATTTGACATAAATGCAGTTGTCCACAACATTTTCCGTAAAACCAAAAGTTTTAATGATCTTATCGAACTTGAGGTACCACTGTCTCGAAGCTTGCTTCAATCCATAGATGGATTTCTTTAGGCGACACACCAAATGTTCCTTTCCTTCCACGACAAAACCTTCTGGTTGAGTCATGTAAACATCTTCCTTTAGGTCACCATTCAGGAAAGTTGTCTTAACGTCCATTTGATGCAACTCTAGGTCGTAATGAGCCACTAGAGCCATGACGATCCTAAAAGAATCTTTGGACGACACAGGAGAATAGGTCTCGTTGTAATCGATTCCTTCTCGCTGTGTAAAACCTTTTGCCACAAGTCTTGCTTTGAATCTTTCGAAATTACCTTTGGAGCCATATTTGGTTTTGTAGACCCACTTGCAGCCTACTCTTTTAGCACCATTGGGAATTTCTACTAGATCCCAAACATAATTTGAGCTCATAGACTTTAACTCGTCTTCCATGGCAACCTGCCACATAGACGAATTGGTACTTCTTATGGCCTCTTTGTATGAGGTTGGATCCTCCGCATTTCCCATATTCTCACTCATGTATGTGACATAACAAGGTGGAATGGCACTCTTTCTTTGTCGTCGTGGTCTTCCCACAGGAGGTGGCGGAGGAGCTTCATTATCTTGAGGCTCATTTTCTTCGTTGGACTGGTGATCCTCTTCATTTTCATTTTCATTAGTTTCGTTATCACCATTAGGTTGAGGGTCTGAACCGCTTGATTCAGGATTGGTATGAGACGTCACTCTTCTATGTATTGGTAGAACAATCTCTTGGATGATCGGGGATGGAACACACACCCACTTCTCCTCAAGATCGATCTTCTTTATTTTAGTGACTTCATTATCCTCAAAAAATACCGCTTGTCTGGTCTCCACATATTTAGTGGTGTGACCTGGAAAATAAAAACGATATCCCTTTCCCCTATGAGGGTATCCAATAAATAAACAACTAACTGTTTTTGGATCTAATTTCTTAAGTTGTGGATTGAATACTTTATCTTTAGAAGGACAACCCATACACGTAAATAATTCAAGCTCGGTTTTCTTCCCGTCCACATCTCATATGGTGTGTTCGGTACTGGTTTAGAAGGAGCGAGATTTAGTACATGTGCAACTGTCTTTAAAGCCTCTAACCATAGGCTTACTGGCAAACTTGCATGACTAAGCATACTTCGCCACATATCCATAAGTGTGGGATTTCTACGCTCAGCCACACCATTTTGTTGTGGTTCGCCAGGCATTGAGTACTGGGCAACAATTCCATTTTCAGCTAGAAATTTAGCAAAAGGTCCTGGAATTTGTGAAAGGGTTTCGCGGCATAGTAAATCAAAATTTTCTACGGAGCGAACAGAGGGAAAGCCAAGATCTAATCTAGGAGATGCAAACAACGAGAGAGATTGGATTATATCTTCATACCCTTGAAGATTCAAGATGGAACGCTCGTCGAACGTGGGTGATGTCGTGACTCGCCTCCTCGCGATCCGATCCGATCTAGCACCACAAGTGGCGGTGCCTCCGTGAGATGCACACGCGGCACCTCGGCGTCTCCTCCTTCCTCGGACCAGAGTATGGTGGAGAGATAGATTGGATCTACAACACGACGTGGTGTATATGGTGGAGAATTTCTGCGCAGGCTTCGCCTACAAACAATGGGAGGGGAGAGGAAGGTAGCAAGGCAACTAGGGCTTGGAGGAAGGTGTGTGTGGGGGAGGCACCACCCCTCTATATATATAGAGGCGGCCAGCCCTTGCCCTCCTCCAAGCCTATCTCTAGTTTAAACAGTTTAAACTCTCCTTATCTAGAAATCCTATCTCTAGTTTAAACGATTTAAACTCTCCCTTATCTAGAAATCCTATCTCTAGTTTAAACGAGTTTAAACTTATATAGATCGGCTGGCCCTATGGGGCCTTGTGCCCCGGCCCAATGCGGCCAGACACTCCCTCATAGGCCCATGCCCTCCCGGAAGGTGGGGCCACGTTGGTCCCTTCCGAAGGTTCTAGAAGCTTCCAGACAATACCGATTAACCCTAAACAACTCCAAAACAACCGCCTTTATATGAATCTTATTCTCCGGACCATTCTAACCTCTCGTGGTATCCCGGATCCCATCCGAGACTCGAACAAAATTCATAAACCAATTATCCAATCTATCCTAGCGTCTAGACACGTTAAGTGTGTGACCTCGGGTTCGAGAATATGCGGACATGATCTTCTATCAATAATCAACAGCGGTCTGGCACCCATATTGACTCCCACACATTCATCGATGATCATATCGGATGAACCACGATGCCGTGGATTCAATCAATCCCATATATATATATTCCTTCGCCTCGCGATATTTTACTTGCCCGAGATTCGATCGTTGCATGCCATACCTAGTTCAATCTGCTCACAAGAAGTACTTTACTGTTCCGTAATCCGATATCACTTTGTGATTAACTCCTTAACCACATGCTTGCAAGCGTGTTGATATCGATTACCGAGTGGGCCCAAGTATATCTCTCCGACTTGGGAGGGACAAATTCCATCTCGATACATACAACCCAATGATACTTTCCGATCACCGAGAGACACCTTTATGATCACCCTCTCATAGGATGACGTTTGATGACCTCAAAGCTTTCTTCCGTACCAGAAGTTGCATTATCTCATGGTCTAAGGAATACAATATATGACATATGAAAAGCTGCTCAAAGATGAACACGATGAAACGATCTAATTGCTTCGCTTAGTTTGGGTCTATCCACCATATCATTCTCCCAATGATATGATCTCATTATCAATTGACAACTCATGTCTATGGTTAGGAAACCTTAACCATCATTGATCAATGAGCTAGTCCATAGAGGCGTACTAGGGACACGGTGTTGTTTACAAACCACACAAGTATTAATGTTTCCGCTTAATACAATTCTAGCATGGAATATAAACTTTATCATGAACAAGAATTATAATAATAACATCTTTATTATTGCCTCTAGGGCATAATTTCAACAGTCTCCCACTTGCACTAGAGTCAATAATCTAGTTTACATTTGGCAACAATCTCACACCCATGGCAATCGAGGTGTTGATCATGTTTTACACGTGGAAGAGGTTTAGTCAATGGATCTGCGACATTCGGATCCGTATGTACTTTGCTAATCTTCGATCTCCATCCGCTATATAATCTCGGATTATATGAAACTTGCGGTTGATATGCTTGGTCTTTGGATGATATCTTGGTTCCTTAGCAAGTGCTATGGTGCCGATGTTGTCACACAATATCTCCAAGGGTCCAATGCACTTGGAACCACGCCAAGCTCGATGATGAAGTTTCGATCCAAACTCCTTCACTTGGCACGCTGCAGCAGCCATGTATTCCGCTTCATCAGATCCCGCGATCATGCTTTGCTTGCAGCTTCTCCACCACAGCTCCTCCATTCAAAATATACACGTATCCCGTCGAGATTTAGAATCATCCTTGTTGGTGTCGAAACTAGCATCGACGTAACCTTTACGAGAAGTCGCTCATCACCCCATAGACTAAGAACATTTCTTTAGTTCTATTTAGGTACTTTAGGATGTTCTTCATCACGTCCGGTGTTCCACTCTGGATCACTTTGATATCTTTCGTCAAACTAAGAGCATTGGACACATCCGGTCTAGTACACAACATGGCATACATGATGGAACCTATGGCCGAGGCATAAGGCACTTTGCTCATAGCTTCCCTATCATTTACAGAATGGACACCGAGCCTTGCTCAATATATTACGACAACATAGGCTCTGAACCTTTCTTTGCCTTATCCATTCTCGAACCTTTTTGAACTTTGTCTAGGTATGTACTGGCTTAAAGCTATCGTGCCTTTGTCTATCTCTCTGATTTTGATGCCCAATATATAAGCAGCTTCACCTAGGTCTTTCATTGAAAAACACTTGTTCAAATAACTCTTCACATCGTTAAGCATGTTGATGTCATTTCCAATAATCAATATGTCATCCACATATAGTACCGTAAACGCCACCGAGCTCCCACTCACTTTCTTGTAGATACAAGCTTCAGAGCAATTTGGAACAAATCCAAAGCTCTTGATTACTTGATCAAAACGAAGGTTCCAACTCCGAGATGCTTGCTTCATCCATAAATGGAACGTGAAGTTTGCATACTTTACTAGCATCCTTAGGATCGACAAAACCTTCGGGTTGCATCATATACAACTCTTCATCAATGTTGCCATTGAGGAACGCAGTCTTGACATCCATTTGCCATATTTCATAATCATGAAATGCAGCAATTGCTAATAAAATCCGAATGGAATTAAACATCGCTACGGGAGAGAAAGTCTCATCGTAGTCAACACCTTGAACTTGTCGAAAACCTTTCGCAACAAGCCATGCTTTATAGACGGTAACATTACCATCCGCGTCCGTTTTCTTCTTGAAGATCCATTTGCACTCAACGGCCTTTCGATCGCTAGGAGGGTCCACCAAAGTCCATACTTGGTTTTCGCTCATGGATCCCAATTCGGATTTCATGGCTTCTAGCCATTTCTCGAGTCCGGCTCATCATCGCTTCCTCATAGTTCGTAGGTTCACCGCCTTCTACCAACAAGGCAGTTTAAGGCAGGTTGCCGTACCACTCAGAGGGCACGCGACCTTGTCGACTGCGACGTTCAAGAGCAAGACATCGTCCAAGCTTCATGATCCTTATCATTAGCTTCCTCTATTGTTGGTGCAAAGCACCGGAACAATTTCAGGTGCGCTACTCTCCTATTCAACAGAAGGTTCAATAACCTCGTCAAGCTCTACTTTCCTCCCACTCACTTCTTTCGAGAGAAACTCCTTCTCAAGAAAGGAACCGTTCTTTGCGACAAACACTTTGCCTTCGGTTCTGTGATAGAAGGTATACCCAATAGTTTCCTTAGGGTATCCTATGAAGACGCATTTCTCCGCTTTGGGTTCGAGCTTGTCCGGCATCAACTTCTTGACATAAGCTTCGCATCCCCAAACTTTAAGAAACGACAACTTAGGTTTAGCACCAAACCACAGTTCATACGGTGTCGTCTCAACGGATTTAGATGGAGCCCTATTTAAAGTGAATGCAGCGGTTTCTAATGCATAACCCCAAAATGATAACGCAAATCAAGAAGAGACATCATTGATCGGACCATATCTAATAGGGTTCGATTCCAGCGTTCGAACACACCATTGCGCCGTGGTGTGTTCGTGGCGTGAGTTGTGAAACGATTCCACTTGCTTTAAGATGCGTGAGAAAATCATAACTCAAATATTCACCTCCACGATCGGATCGTAGAAACTTAATCTTTACATTGATGGTTCTCCACTTCATTCTCGAAATTCTTTGAACTTTTCAAACGTTTCGATTTATGTTTCATTAAATAGATATACCCATATCTACTTACGTCATCGGTAAAAGTGAGAAAATAGCGATATCCACCGCGTCGAAACACTCATCGGTCCGCATACATCGGTATGTATGATTTCCAACAAGTCCGTTGCTCGCTCCATCATACCGAGAACGGGTTTTGATCATCTTGCCCATGAGGCATGGTTCGCATGTGTCAAATGATTCAAAATCAAGAGACTCCAAAAGTCCATCGAATGGAGTTTCTTCATGCTCTTTACACCAATATGACCTAGACGACAAGCCACAAATAAGTAGTATTATCACTATCTACTTTGCATCTCTTAGCCTCAGTGTTATGGATGTGTGTTTCATCCCTTTCGAGATTTAGAAGAAATAAACCATTCAGAAGAGGTGCATGACCATAAAAGATGTTACTCATATAAATAGAACAACCATTATTCTCCGATTTAAATGAATAACCGTCTTGCAATAAACATGATCCGGAAATAATGTTCATGCTCAACGCAGGCACATAATAACACTTATTAAGGTTTAAAACTAATCCCGAAGGTAAAACTAAGGAGAGCGTCGACGGCCATCACATCAACTCTTGATCCGCTGCCAACGCGCATCGTCACCTCATCCTCGCAAGTCACCGCTATTCCGTAGCTCTGCTTTGAGTTACAAATATTAGCAATCGAACCGTATCAAATACCCGTGCACTACAACGAGGGCTAGTAAGGAAAACATCAATAACATGTATATCAAATATACCTTTGATGGTGCCACCTTCTTGTCCGCTAAGTACTTGACGATTCGCCCAAATGACCCCTGTCCTTGCAATAGAAGCACTGGTCCGGCTTAGGACCACTGAGCTTCTTCGCCAGGGCATTGCGCTTGCCGCCGCCTTCTTGTAGGGCTTCTTTGCTCCCTTACCTTTATTAAAGGAGGGCTTGTTGACCATCAACACATGATTATCCTTTTGATGTCCACTCGCAGCCTTCACTGCGAAGAGCTCGGATATCGATGGAACCAATCTGATTATGAGTCACTACAAAACTTTTATAGCTGGGAGGAGTGATTGCAAAACCACATCAATCTTGAGCTCCTCTGGAATCGTGCATTCCAGCTTGCTCAAGCGTTGAGTGTAGCCCGACATCTTTATGGCGTGCTCACGGAACTCCCTTCCTCCATCTTGCGGTTAAAGAACTTCTCGAGATCTCATATCTCTCGAGCGGGCTTGAGTCTCAAACATGGTTTTCAGCTCCTCGAGAATCTCAAAGGGCCCGGATAGGTTTCAAAACGATTTTGAAGCTCGGTTCCATAGCAAACAACATGGTGCTCTTAATCACACCATAATCATCTTTGTGCGGTGATAGACAGCTTTCTCATCACCAAGCAGCTTGCAGGGGGGTCACCTAACGCTTTACCAAGGACATAGTCCTTTTGTCCGCCAGACAGAATGAGTCTTAGATTGCGGAACCAGTTGGTGAAGTTAGACCCTTTGTTTCTAAGCTTTTCTTTCTCAGCAAAAACGTTGAAGTTGAAGTTGGATTTGGCCATGTGATCTACAGTAGTTTCAAGTACAATTTAGACTATGTTCATGATAAATAATTCAACTTAATCAAATTACTAGATGAACTCCCACTAAATTCAACATCCCTCAAGTTGTTTAGTGAACACGATCCAAATTCACCACACCTAATCCGATCATCACGAGAAGAGATGTGGTTTCAATGGTGGACAACAAAGTGTCGATCATATCATTCATATGACTCATGCTTAACCTTTCGGTTCTTGTGTTCCGAGGCCATGTCTGTACATGCTAGGCTCGTCAAGTTAGACCCAAGTATTTCGCGTGCAAAACGGCTTGCACCCGTTGTATGTGAGCGTAGAGTCTATAGAACCCGATCATCACGTGATGCTTGGACACGACGAACTTTCGCAACGGTGCATACTTGGGGAGAACACAGTTTTTATCTTGATCTTTAAATGAGGAATCATCTTATAATGCTACCGTCGCGATCTAAGCATAATAAGATACATAAAGGGATAAACATCACATGCATATAACTTTATGTGACATGGTATAGCCAATCCTCGCGCAAAGATCTCCATCTTGTGCGTTAAGCATGATCTCCATCACTCCACCATGATTGCCTCCACCACGAATAGCAACTACAACTATTGCTAACTACTTAGCGATAAAGTAAAACTATTACATGGCGTATAAGAAGTTGACTCGCAGGCCATACCCCATTATAACGACAACCACATGGCTCCACGCCAGTGTACTCATCGACATGCAAGTCGTGAAACATTACAAAACATGATCATCGCATACATTATACACATCACATCTTGGGCCATACCATATCACAGAAAACACTCACTGCAAAACAAGTTAGACGCCTCTACTTTGTTGTTGCATGTTTTACGTGGCTTATGGGAGTAGATGCTAAGAACGATTCTTACCTACGGAAAGCCACAACGGTGATATTATGGTTGCCAAACTCCGGTGTTAATCCCATGACAACTATAGTGAGAGAAACGACATCCACCACCGCATGTGTGGAACAAGACACACGCCAAGCAAGTGAGGCCGGTCTCGCGAACGCCGCGTAAGGTTGGCCTGGACCGCTTCAATCTCACTATCCGCGTCATAAGAAGAACACAAACAAGAGGCTTGCAACAGAAAACATCAACGCCCAACAACCATGTTGCTCTACTCGTGAAACACATCTACGCATAGATCTAGCTCGATACCATCGAAGGGTTTCGGCATAGTAAATCAAAATTTTCACGGAGCGACAGAGGGAAAGCCAAGATCTAATCTAGGAGATGCAAACAACGAGAGATTGGATTATATCTTCATACCCTTGAAGATTATTCGTGACAACGTTAACGTTAAATAACGTGGGTGATGTAGTCGCATTCGCTCCTCCTCACGATCCGATCCGATCTAGCACCACAAGTGGCGGTGCCTCCGTGAGATGCACACGCAGAACCTCGGCGTCTCCTCCTTCCTGGACCAGGTATGGTGGAGAGATAGATTGGATCTACAACACGGGCGTGGTGTATATGGTGGAGAATTTACCTGCAGGCTTCACCTACAAACAATCGGGAGGAAGGTAGCAAGGCAACTAGGGCTTGGAGGAAGGTGTGTGTGGGGAGGAGGCACCACCCCTCTATATATAGAGGGGGGGCGGCCAGCCTTGCCCCTCCTCCAAGCCTATCTCTAGTTTAAACAATTTAAACTCTCCCTTATCTAGAAATCCTATCTCTAGTTTAAACGATTTAAACTCTCCCTTATCTAGAAATCCTATCTCTAGTTTAAACGAGTTTAAACTTATCTAGGATCGGCTGGGCCCTATGGGGCCTTGTGCCCCTGGCCCAATGCGGCCAGGACACTCCCTCATAGGCCCATGCCCCCTCCCGGAAGGTGGGGCCACGTTGGTCCCCTTCCGGAAGGTTCTAGAAGCTTCCAGTACAATACCGATTAACTTAACAATTCAACTCCAAAATTGCACCGCCTTATATGAATCTTATTCTCCTGACCATTCCTAACCTCTCGTGATATCCCGGATCCCATCCGAGACTCGAACAAAAATTCATAAACCAATTATCCAATCTGTCCTAGCGTCGAGACACGTTAAGTGTGTGACCTGGGGTTCGAGAATATGCGGACATGATCTTCTATCAATAATCAACGGGTCTGGGCACCCATATTGACTCCCACACATTCATCGATGATCATATCGGATGAACCACGTTGCCGTGATTCAATCAATCCCATATATATATTCCTTCGTCTCGCGATATTTTACTTTCCCGAGATTCGATCGTCATCGTCATACCTAGTTCAATCTCGCTCACGCAAGTACTTTACTCGTTCCGTAATCCGATATCACTTTGTGATTAACTCCTTAACCACATGCTTGCAAGCGGTGTTGATATCGACACGAGTGGGCCAAGTATATCTCTCCGACTTGGGAGGGACAAATTCCATCTCGATACATACAACCCAATGATACTTTCCGATCACCGAGAGACACCTTTATGATCACCCTCTCATAGGATGACGTTTGATGACCTCAAAGCTTTCTTCCGTGCCGGAAGTTGCATTATCTCATGGTCTAAGGAATACAATATTTGATATAGGAAAAGCTTCGCAAAGATGAACACGATGAAACGATCTAATTGCTTCGCTTAGTTTGGGTCTATCCACCATATCATTCTCCCAATGATATGATGTCATTATCAATTGACAACTCATGTCTATGGTTAGGAAACCTTAACCATCATTGATCAATGAGCTAGTCCATAGAGGCGTACTAGGGACACGGTGTTGTTTACAAACCACACAAGTATTAATGTTTCCGCTTAATACAATTCTAGCATGGAATATAAACTTTATCATGAACAAGAATTATAATAATAACATCTTTATTATTGCCTCTAGGGCATAATTCCAACAATTTGCCCATAAGGAGCATGCCTTCCGTAATACTCTCCCCCACGATCAGATCGTACAACTTTAATTTTTGTGTTTAGTTGGTTCTCAACTTTGGCTTTGAACACTTTGAATTTGTCCAAAGCTTCCGATCGATCGCGTAAAGGGTAAATATACCCATAACGGGAAAAGTCGTCAGTGAAGGTGATGAATAAATCAAAACCATCTATAGACTTAACATTAAGTGGTCCGCATATGTCAGTATGAATAAGTTCTAGAACCCCTTTGGCTCTTACAACTCCTTTCTTAATCATTTTTGCGTATTTTCCTTTAATACAGTCGACGCAGTTGTCTGCATCCGAGAAATATAGTGGAAGGAGTACGTCATTTTTAATAAGTCTTTCCATTCCCCCCCTCGAAATGTGGCCCAAACAACGGTGCCACAATTTCAAAGAATTGCTAGTACCCTTCCATTTCTTTTCATCATTAGGAACATTACTCACATGCAAAACATAATCATTAAGAGATAACATATAAAGTTTGCCTCGTCTGACACCGAGGCCAACATCCTTATTACAATATTTCAAAATGAATTGTTTATGCCCAAACAAGCACTCGTACATGTCATCGTCTAGGCAAGAGACTGAAATCAAATTCCTACTTAAAGTAGGTACATAAAGAAAATTATTTAAATGTAGATGAAAGCCGGTGTCGAGCTCCAAGGTGAGTGACCCTATTGCTTCAACGTTGACTTCAACTCCATTCGCAACCTTAAGCCTTCTTGCCCCCTTTGTTGTGATTTCGGTTCCATGGAATCCCTGCATGGAGTTAGCAATATGAGCAGTTGCTCCTGAGTCAATCCACCAAGAAGTACAAGAGAAATCAACATAAAATAATTCATCAACAAAAGTGATTTCATCCGTACCTTTTTTCATCATCCATTTAAGATATTTTGGACAATCCATCCTTTTGTGACATTCTTCCTTGTAGTGGAAACACGCGTTTTCATTAGGCGTGCCACCAGAAGACTGTCCATGTTCATTTTCCTTTCCTTTAGACTGTGGCATTTCTTTCCTATAAGGCTTCTTTTGAGGCGTAGGGAAAATAGGCCCCTCACGCTTTCTCTTATGAGAGCCAACATGAAAAGCCATGTCCTTGTTTTGCCTCATAAACCTTTCTTCCTCCTGGACAATGCGAGGACAAATCTCGCTCAGTGTCCACTTCTCCTTCATTGAATTGTAGTTGATTTTAAAATGATCAAATTCTTCGGGGAGGGACTCCAAAATCATTATCACAAGAAGGTTATCACTGAGCTCACACTTTAAAACCTTCAATTTATTTGAGGCAGATATCATTCTCATTATGTGCCCTCTAACCTCTCCATTATATTTGTACTTCCCAAATAGCTTCTGAAAAAGCTCATGAGCATAGACCTTTTCGGAGCCTTGGAATTGCTCCTCTAAGGCCTCCATAAAATCCTTAGCATTATCTTTCTTTGGGACAACACCAACAATCTTAGGAGAAATGGATGACTTCATCAACAACATAGCCACATGATTTGATCTTTCCCATTTCTCCATCTTGGTGTCATAAGTTTTCTTTAGTTCATTATACCCATCGGCATCAGCAGCGGGTGCTGTGGGCTTATCCTCCCTTAAGGCATAATCAAACTCGTTGAAAGCCAAACTTAGCTCAATTGAGTTCTTCCACTTAGGGAAGTTACTTCCTGTCAATTGCTCGAGTGAATCATAACGTATCACAATGGAAGCTGAAATTTTCACATAATAATTCATTAGTAAATTGCATGAATGTAAATAAAGTATGCCATGATCATTATATTTCTAATTATATGTCAAAACACCGATGGGAAGAAAAGACATACAAGTAGAATGTCATAAGGATATGTGACTTGCAAATTTAACACAACGTTGGTCAGTGTTAATTTTAAAGTCATTACATTGTCATAGTAAGCATCAAGATAAAACATGAGGAAATTCAACATTATTCGATGCCTAAAATGATCGTACAACATTAAAACATATTAAATATTCTAAATAAAAAATCTCGTTGGTTCATTTTTATTTAGAACAATAACATGTTTTATATTCATAATTTAGGCAACTTATTTCTGTATTAAAAATCAGTGCAAAAAAACATAATCATATTTAAACATAAGAAAATGCACTGAAAAAATACAGAAAAAATAAAAACAAAACAAAAAACCACAGCCCCATGCTAAAATTGCACTTGGGTTGCAGTCCTTTCCCAGAACTGCCCCAATTTGGCCCAACTGGCTTTCCATGTTCATCCAGACCGTTGATTGAAATCAACGTCCAAGAAGCCTTGTCAACCCTAACCCTAACGTTATCCCCACTCTCTCCCGCAGCCGCGCGCGTGCAGAGCAAGCAGTAGCAGCCGCACGCAGAGAGAGAGAGAGATAGAGAGTGTGTGTGTGTGTGTGTGTGTTTAGCAGCAGCAGCGCGCGTAGGCATAGCAAGCAGCAGCAGCGCGCATGCGCGCATGCATCGCAGCAGCTCAGCTTCACGCGCTCGTAGAGAGAGTGCAGCAGCAGCTGGATCTTCTTGCCTGCCCTTTCTGCTTCTTGTGCGGGACGACATCCGGCTGCCGGCGGCCACGAGGGCGCGCGCGACGCCCTTCTTGGTCCTTCCCCGTATCGCGCGCAGCAGCCGCGGCAGCCACACATCCATAAGAGAGCCGTGAGCAGCGCAAAGAGAGTGGCAGCTGTAGCAGCGCCGCGCGTAAGAGCAGCGCCCTCCCTTTATCATCTTGTCGACACGATGGTGACGCTCGCCGGTGAAGCGTGCGCTAGCCTAGGTCCTGCGCGCTCCTCCGTCGAGCGTGGCTATCGTCGTCGCGACTGTGCGGGTTTGCTGCTTCAGCAGCCATCAGGCGACGGCGGCGGCGAGTGGCACGACGGTCACCGACGCGCGCGTGTCCATTCCGCGCGCACCTCCATCGGGAGAGAGCGGCGGAGCGGGGTCCCTACCCTCACCAGAGCAGTGGGTGCTCCGGCGGGCCCCGAAAGGAGAGGCAGGGATCCGGCTTCATCAGGTGAGTTTCTCCACCCCCAAAACCCGTGCTCATGTGCTCGAAATTGCAAGAAATTATGTGCAGATTTTTAGGGTTCTATCGAATTTGGGGAATTCTTTAGCCTTCAGATGTGTGCCCTGATCTAATTGCTTGCAAATTCATATCAATAAATTAAAATAACTTACATAGACATCATGAGCTTCATTAGTGCTGTAATATGTTGATTGATATTGATCTATGAATGTCTTTAAATATATATTTGCAACCAAATTAGATCTAAACATAATTTGTAAGGGTTGATCTACAAAAATTAGTCCATATAGCCAAAAAAACGAGATCAACAGATCTCCATTAGGGTTCTAGTGCTACGCATCTAGGCCCTGATACCATTGTTGGATTAAAACAATAGGCCTACTGCAATATGAATATGGTAGCTGTCAACACTTGGATTTTTAATCCCAGATGCCTGTTATGTCATACATCGCAATCCTAGGATTACCATTTTTGCGAGACATAACAGAATTGGATACCACAGTACATCATCCATTACAAACCATACATAAGGTCTTACACAAATAAGGATCTCATGATCCTGTTCTTAATACAACTCAAAATGAAATACATAATAATAAAGGTAGCGAGGCGTAGCTCCATCTTGAGGTCACAGTAATCTTGACGATGGGAGATGATCCTAGTTGTCGTAACCTTCCTGGGGTCCGTCATCCTGGTACTCCTCTTCATAGTCTGGCCACGGGAATAGCCAGGGACAAAGCCATGAGTACTCTTTAAGTACTCGCAAACTAATACTAACAAGTGAAGGTTTTTTTGTAATAGGACATTAAGCTCTATGGTTATTTTGCAAAAGCCAGATTTACCTCTACTAAGTTCAGAAGCAAGAAAGCTAGTTGAATTTTATAACACCTAAGTGGGAACTTGTATCTCATGCCACAACTCTCTTGTGGTCAAGTCAAATTCTCAATTCATTTCACAAGTCATTTTTGAAAACATCTGACGGGGAAAGCAAGATGGCCATCCAATCGTCCATAATCATGACGCTGCTATTCAATAGTTTGACACTGTAGAGATTGTGCACTTTCACCACAACATTCGATACATCCGTCAGAACAAATCTGAATTCACCATACTCGTGTATGATAATCAATCCTAACCTTTCAATTACACGCCTAGTATAAGCACCTCTCCTGTGAGTTTGGCCTCCCAACCATGACCAACTGTCAACTTGGTACCGCATGTGGACAATCTTCACAAGGTAGCCTCAACTCGGACCTTGGCCGTGAGGGAACCAATACTAAGGTATATAAGTTTCCAACAAGCCCTACCCAATTCTCGGGTATTGTGGTTGTAAAAATTGGAATGGTATCGCATCCGCATGACCATCGCTTCATAAAGGGCTAAGGCTCATGCCTTAACATTTTCATCACCAAAATCATCTGGTGTTTGGAAACACATGTCAAAACATCTGAGTAGAATGATCCATCATTCCAAGGTTTTCATAACCATTTTTCCACCAAGTATTCCCATCTAAAGCTGATCAAATTTTATGCTTAGCACTAGCATCTACAAGTGGGGTGAGTACTAATGAGGGGTGGTAAACAAGTGGAGTTTGAACTAAGTACCATCTCATGCCTTAGGATGACATCAAGATTATCTAGCTTAGGCCAAATTTAATGCTCTTTATGCAACCTTCAATTATCTTCCTAGAATCTATAAGTCACTTAAATAAACTTTGAGAAATAGCTTTGATAAAGAAATAAAGTAGAAAGCTTGCAAGTAAAACTAGGATTGGTTTATCAAGTGGGTATGATCACATATGCTTAAGGCATATAGTTGGCATGGTAACAAGCAAGTATTAGCTTTCATAGGTCAACTTGATTAGTAAGGCTTGCAAGTATTGGCTTGCCTTGTGCAGAGCAGTGGTTGAAGTTCTCCTCGGCTTCTTCTTCGTAATATCCTCCTTCCTCCTCGTATCCTTGGTCGGTACTAGCGTCTATGAATAAATACGAGGTGCACAATCACCAAACAATACTTAACTACTTTCAATCATCACACAAAAGGGTTCTATAGATGATCTAGCATCATCACCTACATTACAAGACTAAGGCATTTGTCTTATTTGTTTTATTTTTAGAAAAGTAATTTCTACTCATTGAAAAACTACTTAAGATTTAATATTCTCCAAACCAAACATGGGATCATGTTGACACATGTCATCACCACATATTTCAGTACATGGGAATGTGATTTAAAGTGGCGTCACAATTTAATAAGGTTTAACCCTTTATTTTAAATAAAATAAGTGACTAGAAATGCCTATGTGGCATTCTTTTATTACTTGAACATTATTTCTATAAGTAAACCCATATGTTTTTATATATTCTGAAAGGTATGGTCAATGTGATTTTTGAGAGTTGGAGTCAACTCAAAATCTATTATGGTTTAAATTTGAAAAATATTTGAATGCAGAAAATCTTCTTCCTTGTTATTTTTACCAAGGTTGATCTATAGATCCAAATGATTTGAATCAAACGGGCTTGGATTAAGCATTTCAATATCTTTCTAACAAAATTGGTTTCATAAAATTTGGTTCATCAATCGAATGGGTTGATTTTGAAACTAGGTACGTAGAGTTTGAATATAAATAGAAAAAGCTAAATTAAACGAGCAGGGAAATTGTGAGGAAAGGGTAATGGGCGCCAGTGTCACTCCGTGGCGGGACTCGGTGACGAGGTTCCAGGTCGGTGGCTCTTAACACGGGTGCAGGCGATGTGGTTCGTTGGATTAGAAGGGGGATCGACGGCTGAGGGTCGTCGTCGACGATGAACAGGTCACCGGCGAGCTCGAACCCTAGCGGCTCAGTGGGGGTCGTTGGAGGCTCACCGAGGCTCAGGCGAAGGTCGGCGATGCGGGCTAATGACAAAGTCAACGACGGCGATTCTCCTGGCACCGGTAGCTTCTCCTGGGGCGGCTCCAATCGATGGCTTCCTTCTTCTCCAGCAGCGGCGAGCTTCGGCCAAATTCTGGTGATGCGCTGCTCGCCTTGCTCCGGGAGTGAGTTGGGGTGGTTCTGGGTGAGAGGGGAGTAGAATGGTGTGAATAATTCGAGCGGGGGATGCCTCTATTTACAGTGGTGAGAGCGGACCGACGGATGCAAGATAAGCTCATCGTGGTCGACGGTACAGAGGGCTATCGGCGTGGGCGATGGTAGGGGGCGATGCTGTGCTCCCTGGCAAAGCTCAACGGTGTGGTGGAGAGTTGTGGGGCGGTGTTGATTGGTCGGAACGCTGCAGCGGTTCTGCTACTTGATCCGGGAAAGTTTGATGATGGCAACACGCTGCGTGGTCGCCTTGCGGCAATGTGGCGTCTGCGGGGTTCTTTGGACGGGTGATCACGCGTACGCAGCGAGGCGGCCTTGTGATGCATGGTTTGGTCGGCGTGGCGACGGGCGCGCTTTCTCGGCATGGTTGCAGAGAAGGTTGGCATGCCCTGGGCGTGTGGTCCAGTGGATGGCATTGCTCGCGGCTGGGACAGGGAGTGGCGGTGGGGTGCTGGCTAGCTCCTAGACAAGGTTGGCACGGCTAGTTCTTCTCCTAGCTTGTTGTCCACACTTGGGTGACATGGGTGCTCTCGGCCTGTTCACCATTGATGACAATGGCCAACTTACAGTGGTGCTAGTGATTAGCTATGGTTGTTAGATGATCTACTAAGGCTAGTGGTGTCCAGAGAGGGAACAAGTTAGGCCCAAAACACTGCTCAACATAGTGTTTTGATTTTGTTTGATTTGCATCTGCAACCTGTTTGATGAAATGGCCGCATGAACTCAAGTTTTGAATTTTTAAAACATTTTTGGTGGGTGTGCTAGGCATGTGATGGTGAGTCTGTGGATGTTTGGGTTTTGAAAATTGAGCTTGTTTGAGTGGTTTTTAAAAAAGTGGGATCTTCCCATATGAAATAGATTCAATTTTAAACTGTCATTTAAACTATGCATTCAAATGTTTTTGGATGATCACAAGGTGGGCCTTGGTACCTTATTATGAGTACTATCAAGGGGTGCAAAGATCCAAACAAGTTTCTGTTAAGTTCTGAAAGTTAGGGATAGCCAAAGTAGGCATGGGAGTTAATTTGGCCAAAGTGACCATTCACTTAATTTGTTTGTTTTGATTTTTTTATCTTTGGGAAAAGTGTGGGGATTGTTTTAGATGATGTTTATTTCACCTAAGAATCATTTTACAAGCAAAGAAACACACAACCAAGGCAATTCAAAAGAATCCAAATTGTAATGCATACACATATGCATGCTTTCATATTTTTAATTGGAAAAGTTTTTGTTAACCCTAATTTTGATGATTTGAGTTTGATGATCCAAGTTTAATATTTTTGGGATGTTACAAACCTTCCCCCCTTAAACAAAATCTCGTCCCGAGATTTGAAAAAGGATGAAAAGATTACCTAGGATTTGAAGAGATCGGGAAACTCCGTCCTGATGTGATCTTCGCGCTCCCAGGTAGCTTCCTCTTCTATGTGGTTGCTCCACTGAATCTTGAGAAATTTGATGCTTCGGGTTCTGGTAGTTCTGAAAGCTTCTTCCAAAATACGGATGGGCACTTCGGGATAGGTTAGGTCATCGTTGATCTCTATGGTCCGGTGATCGATATTCTTGAACACTTCAGTCTTCTCTAGAACTTCGAGGCACTTGCGAAGTAATGAGATATGGAACACATTGTGCACGGCTGCCATCTCTTCGGGTAGTTCCAATTGATACGACACTTATCCTCGACGGTTCAAAATCTTGAAGGGTCCAATATATCTGGGGGCTAACTTTCTCTTGAGTTGGAAACGCTGCATTCCTTTCAATGGCGACACTTTCAGATACACAAAATCTCCTATGTTGAAGGCGAGGTCTCGACGTCTCTTGTCGGTGTACCTCTTCATGCGGGCTGAGGTCATCTTGAGGTGCTCACGAATCTTGTGAACCTTCTTCGCTTCTCGTAGGATGCCGGGTCCAAAATCGACTCTCCTACTTCCGACCAGTTCAAAGGGGTGCGACACTTCCTTCCATACATGAATTCAAATGGGGACATTTGCAAACTAGCTTGATAACTATTGTTGTATGAAAATTCTGCAAATGGCAAACAGTCTTCCCACTTATATCCATATTCTAACACACATGCTCTCAGCATGTCTTCGAGTATTTGATTTACTCGAGGGTTATACGCGGTGCTGAAATCGAGGCAGGTTCCTAAACCTTCTTGGACTTTCTTCCAGAATCTCGAGGTAAACTGAGTTCCTCGATCCGATACGATGTTCTTGGGGACTCCATGCAAACTGTGGCATCCCGCAAAACCACTACTAGAAAATCGCGTTGAATTTGTGCATTGCATCGTCATCATCATGCATTGTTTGCATAAAACTATGTTCGCAAAGCCCGTTTTGTTTTTCTAAAACGCCCCGTCTTTTATTCAAACGCCAAACACCGGTCTCCTAATTATTTTTGTTGTCGGCTATCGGGCGAAGCCGTGTTTTAAAAATAAATAAAATTTGAATTATTTTAGTAGGGCGATGAACGCCGACGACCAACGACACCCCTGATTTTACAAACGCCCACCTAATCGGCCTTCTAAATCCTAAAGCTACCTATTAAACTACCCACACACCACCCACATCACTCCCAACCAAAGAGGAGCACGCCACCTCACCTCTTCCTTCATCCACCCACCACATCCCCGCCACTTGTGCTCTCACCCCGCCAAAGACACCCCACACTTGCTCACACACGCCAAGGCCAGACGCCACACAACCTCTCCCGCCTGGCCCTGACAAGCCTCCCTGATCCCTCCTGCTGCCCGCCTGACCCACCCTCCGCCTCCTTCCTCTCTCTCACACACAGACACCCCGCGCCGCTCAGTTCCCCCAACCTCCTCCCACCTCCCTCGGCCGGTCGCCTTCGCCTCGCCGCCACCTCCCCCGCACCGCCGCCAAGGCCCATCCTCCCTCCTCCTTGGCCGCGCCGCCGCCAGCCTCGCCCCGCTTTCCACTCCACCGCAGCTCGCGGCACTCGCTGCCCGCCTCTTCTTCCTCCGCCGCCATCGCAGCTCGCCGAGCCGCCTCCTCCGCCTCGACGCTGCCGCTTTTCCGGCAAGCGAAGGCCACAAGCCACTCAAGGTTTCTGGCCGGGCCGGCTCATTGCCTTCCCGCTGAAGCGAGCTCGCCCGCCCCTGCCCGGGCGAGCCTCCGTTTCACCGCCTGCCCTTCTCACAGGCCCACTGCCAGTCAAGCTGCTGGACTCGCTGGCCAAGGTTGCCGCTTGGCCGCTCACGGCAGCCCTCCTCCCGGACCACTCCGCCGAGCCCCGCCGGCCGCCCACCACCACTACTCCGCTGCCCTTGGCCTCCTTTCCCAACTCTTCGCAGTCACGCCATGCCACCTGGCTACCAAGCTCACGCCCGGACGACCCCGCACCACCATCCTCTTCCACGCGACAAGCCGAGCGAGCCGCCCTCGCTTCCTCCGCCGACCGCCGCCACGCCACGCCACTGCGCCTCGCCATGCCACATCAACGCTGCCCCGATCGCTTCCTTCAAAGCCGCCATGGTTCTCACCGGGGTATAACCGGAGGGCCCCTAGACCCATCTCGCAGGTGTCTCAGCCAAGGTTATCTGAAGTTCCGCTGCCGTTCGCAAGGCGTGTGTTCATGTGATCATACGCCCCGGTGCGCTCGCATGGTTAGAGACCATCCGAAGAGGTTCCTTTCCGTATGAAGCGAGATGTTGTGTCATCTGCTTCGTCCTCTGTCGCGTTAAGATCTTCGCCAACAAGGCCATCGCTAAGACCCGCTGCCTCGCAAGATCGACCGGGACATTCAGGTCATCTCCAAGACTGCTCACTTGATCCAAGACCCCAAGTTCTACTACAAGGACACGGAGATCTCCTTCGATTCGATGACCAAGACCGATCTCGCCACAATAACCTCGCTAAGACCTCGAACGCAAGATCGACCCTTCTGGATCCGATAAGACCTTCGCGACGATAAGATCGGCACCGACCAGGCGAGACCGAGCGCGCCTCAATCCTCAATCCCAGGGCCTCCGACACTAACGCCAAGATCCGCCTGTTCGAGAACGCCTCACGAGACCGATTGCCGAACTCCTCGACCTCAACCCCGAACCCCGAACCCCGAGTCCGGCTGAGACCCCTAAAGTGTGAACCCTTCTCAAACCCTATTTTATAACATAATACAACTTGTCGTGATAATAATTGTCTTGCATGCATACATTCATGTGGTTCGGGGGCCTTATACCATTCACCCTCATAATTAAATACGGGCCCATATGCGCAAATCTAGTCTCATGTTGGCCCCATTTAAATTTGTGTAGCTAACCCTTGCATATCTTCTACCATGTCAAACAACATTAAAATTATGGGGATCTAAATAACTTGAGCCATCTAATCCAATGTCGGACCCTTGCCCGCTTAATATGACCTAATCAGATCGCACTTTTGCCATGACATGCATCATACATGCATCATGCCCCGATCTTTTGTCAGTATTAAATATTGCATCCGTGTTTCTTCTAGTGTTTTGCTTCTTCGCGATAAGGCCGTTGAGTTGATGTGAGTCACCCATCTTCTGATGAACCTCCGACAATGTTTTCAGCGAGCATCTCCCTTTCTACCTATCTTACTTTTATAGTCTTTATTTCCTCCCTGATCTATTGCTATCAGGTTATGCGATGCTTTAGTTTTCGCACCTGATATACCGTATGCACTCTATATTGCCTTGGACACATCCTATTACCGTTGCTTGGTAGATAGTTGACTTATGCTACCGTAGTCGCTGCTCAAGCGTCGTTGCGGTCGCCAAGCGCCACGCTTGTTGATGTATTGCACGCATGTCGATGTTGAGATGATCATAGTTTTATTTATCGCTCACTTAAATTCCGCTTAACAACTAAAATTGAAATAAGCAGAGGCATCGCTGATAGAAAATATTTGGCTTCCTAACGCCCACTTGTGTCCTGTGAGGGACCCGAGTACTTGATACTGTTTCCTTGATTTATCGCTATCCACATCCCGGAGGTATATGGACCCCCCGAGCGTAGCTGATTCATTTTATTTTGGGGCCACAAACTAGTTTGAGGTTTTATTTACGATCCTCGCATTTATGCCATGCTACTTATGTATTTAAATTGTGCGCCGTATAGCACACTGCATCAAGTTAGGAAGGCGGAGGATTACGCCAAGATCGCGAACACCCGAAGTTTCGGTTCCTCAGCCGCCATGCCCATTACGCTAACCTTGAGTCCGCCTCGAGCTTGCTTACCCGTCATGATCTACTCAATGGGGTGCCCTCAAATATTTCTCAAATCCCGTGATTGTTCACCGTGAAAGCCTCGCTGGTTTTGAGTTGGTTTTTCCGAGGTCGATCGAGCGTGTTGTTATTGCGCACCCGCGGGTAAAACTTTCCGAAAGCTGTCCATGGATAAGGGACGACTTTTGGAGCAAGATTCTCGATCATAGACAAGCATAACTAAAGTTTATTGCTATAAATTTGACTTTATAATGACTAGTAATCGCCTTCACTCTAATGGAATGGCTAATAATACCGCCACAATTGCTTGTTTGGATTGTCGCCACACCATTGTATTCCGCTTCAGTAAGTTGCAACTACAACTAAGGGCTTAATAAAAGTACCAACAACCGCTGGTTTTGGGTTATCTCATGCTAATTGTATCCGATTAGTAAGAGTATAACTATAACGGAACTGATAAATAAAAGTGCCCACCGCTTATTTTATCGTGATGATTATCTAAACCCCACTAGTAATTGTCGCAACTATAATCGAATAAATAAACCGCCAACCGTGAGTTCCTCCGACTTCCTCGCTTGGTCTCGGAGGAAACGCCAGATGGGTTTGTTTGATGGTAGAATCGTTGATCCAATAGGTCTTTCACCTCTCCTCTCGACCAGCCATTGTATCGAGTCTCTATAGGTTGTTTAGTGCATGTCACGCCTCACCACCATACCTATGTAGGCGAGGACCGCCATTCTAGCCTCGCCAGTAATCGGCCTCAAGATCGACGCCCTTCTTTTTCCTTGCTCCCTTTGCCTGACTCCTTTGTTTAAGGTGTTTGAGATCGACGTCATATAGGTTACCTTCCGGTTGGCTCAAGGTGGTTATGGACGCCATTGGTTATTCTTCAGTGGCTCTTATCTCTGCTTGCATCTTGTCCGTAGTCTGACGCTTCATCATTTTCAAGGTGATTTGGATCTTTGTATATTATATTCAGATTCTTGACTCATGGAGTCAGTCATATATATATCCTGCTCGCGGGTCCCATCGAGGACCTGTGTAATGTTATTATTTCTGCTTTCCACCACATTTAAAAGTGCCTCAAGGGCACCTTTGAATCGCTTTCATGGCTGGAAGCGTTTCGCTAAAACTGCATAGGGTCGATTCGAGGGTACAGAGTGGTATCGAGCTCTCAGCCATGGCGAACTCCCCACAAGTCCAAATTTCCTGTAGGATAACCTAGCTAACTACCAAGTAGAGTGTCAAAACTATTTTGCAAAATCCTGTTGATAGCTCGATTAGGTCCTGATTTACTCCTTACCCTCCGCTATTCTCCTCTTTATCTCGACGTGTTTTGAATCGCCTTCTTACCTTTTCTTCGAGTCCGTGATTTCTCGTGGTTGGGTTCTGGCCACTGTGGCTTCTTCCTTCTTTGATAACGGTGTTCTACCATCCTGCCTGCCGCCCTCGAGAACTGGCCCTCACTGTGGTATCATTCTTGTTCCTTGTTTGTGTTTCCTGTGTTTTCGGACGCTGACCACATCATCTACGCCAGATCCGATGCAGAGTCTCAGATCCCTCCTTTGTTTCCAACCGCTCGTCAAATCTTCACCGATTCCGAATGGTTGCACTCTTTTCACCGCTTGTGCGGAGTAATAGTTTGGGTGCTGATGGATTGGCCCCATGCCGACTCACTCACTCTATTCGTCACAGACATTGAAGTGGGATGAGAATGCATCGTTCCTTCCATCGGAGATAGAGGTGGCTTTATTTGTTGATACCTCTACCTTCACCTTTTTGTTCCTAGAGTGTTCTTCTCGACGCATCACGACAAATCTAACTCTTGTTAGCGGTGTCGCGAGGATCTACACGGTCAAGGTTCAGACATCACGACCTTCCTTCCGCATTCATGAGGAGATCTCGAGGGCGAGATCCATTGTTAGTGGTGTCGAATTGTGGCATCCCCAAAACCACTACTAGAAAATCGCTGCTGAATTTGTGCATTGCATCGCTATCATCATGCATTGTTTGCATAAAACTATGTTCGCAGTTCGCTTTTGTTTTTCTAAAACGCCTGCCTTTTATTCAAACGCCAAACACCGGTCTCCGAATTATTTTTGTTGTAGGCTATCGGGTTGGAAGCCGTGTTTAAAATAAATAAAATTTTGAATTGTTTTAGTGGGCAATGAACGGCCGATTGACCCGAACGCATCACCCCTGTGATTTTACAAACGGCCCACCTAATCGGCCCCTTCTAAACTCCTAAAGCTACCTATTAAACTACCCACACACCCCACCCACATCACCCCAACCAAGAGGAGCACGCCACCTCACCTCCTTCCCTTCATAAACATCGACTTGTGAAACCAAAGACAAATGACAATGGAGAGATCTGGGACAAGTTGATTGGGTGGGACCCATGCTCCTTTTTTTTTTTTCAAGACATCAAAGAGTTAGAACCTTTTATTGGTGTTATGGTCTTTTCTCAAGAAGGATCTTTTTTGGGAGTGGGCCTGCCTTTCTCATCCGGATGTCCGTTTTTGCTGATCGATTTCGAGTGAGTCCGCTTTCACCGAGCGCGCCTCAAGTTATGTGTAGTCGCCAGGAGTTGCTTTCCCATGTAGTGTCTTCAGACCGAATGATCTCTATGTGGGGAGGTGTTTGGTATGATGTTTGGTAAGGGAATTTGGTCTTCTGCCAAGGCCGCCAGAGTAATGAGACGATCAAATCCTTTAGCTACAAGGACCAGGTGTTGGAGGAGAGATTTGGATGGATAAGATCAGTCTTGTGCTCATGGTTCTCACATAGGAGGTCACCCATCTCATATGCAGCCAAGGTTATCTAGTTGGCTCCTTCAGATTCAACATCATGGTGCTATGCATGGTTAGAACCATTGTAAGACTCTTTGATGATGGTGTCATCTGCTTTTTGGTGTTCACAAGATCTTCTGAACAAGGCCATCAAGATTTTGCAAATATCATTTGACATCTAAGTGTAGGAAAGATTAAGTTCTACTACAAGACAGGATCTTTAATTGAAAGACCGATCCTACACAATAAGAATCCTCAATCTTAGATTCATTCATAAACACCTTGACATAAATCCATATTCAGAGATCGGGTATTAGACTCAGAAAATGTTGAGAACGTAGAGATCATTGTAATTCACCAATCAAAATATTGAGATAGTGTGAATTAAACCCTATTTTATAAAATAATACAATTGTGATAATAATTGTTTGCATGCATCCATCATGTGGTTTGTTGTTATTCATATATATTGATATGCAAATAGTCTCATGTTGGATTTAAATCTGTAGCTAACTGCATCTTCTACCATGTCAAACAACATTAAAATTGTGGGGATCTAAATAACTGAGCATCTAATCGAATGCAACTGCCCGAAAATGACCTAATGCGATCTTTGCCATGACATGCATCATACATGCATCATGATAGCCGAGTATTAAATATGCATCCTGTTTGTTCTAGTGTTTTGCTTCTCAGATAAAGGCCGTTGAGTTGATGTGAGTTTTCGATCTTGATGAACGCAATGGAAGATCTCCTTCTACATCTGACTTTAGTCTTTATTTCCCTCTGATCCATTGCTACCTGTGTTGCATGTTTAGTCATGGTGACAGCGATATATGCTTGACACATCCTATACTGTTTGTAGGGGTTCAGCATGGAAAACAAAAAATTTTCTATCGACACAAACAAACAAGCCAAGATCTACTCAATAGATCAGCAACGAGTCGATGGAACAATCTCATTTAAGATTCCAGTGTTTAATCTATGCATTCCTGGGTGATGTAGTCGCATTTCTTTCTCCGGGATCTCAAGATCGTGCAGACGATCCTTCCAAATAAGCACTGCAGCGCCCGCAGTCGGCCACATCGCCCGAGACTGATCAAGACCTTCCTTCCTTGTTCCAAAGTAGTGCCGGAGGTCAGAGACTCTCTCGCGATTCGGCAAGACAACGTGCTGGTGCCCCAAGTAGAGGGGAGATCCTTGAGGCTTCGCCAAGCTGCATACAGGAGCTTATGAGAGAAGTATAGTGGTCTAGTAATTAGACACACCACCAAGGTTTCAAACCAATTAAGGTTTCACTGGTCAAGCAAGCACTGAAGCTCTAAACCAAAACGGCCTCTAAACCTGAGATCTAGAGGTGAAACTTTTGTGGCCCCAGGAGGAGCCCCGCCTTCCTTTTTATGGGAGGGGGTCTTGTCTTACGCTAGGGGAGGGGAGAGGAGTCCTCCACAACTCGGCCTAGGGTTAAGGGCGCCGCTCGGAGGAGGTCTAAACCTCCTCTGTGTTGGTTCTCAACTCCTCTTTGCTTGCTTTCCCACAGCTTTGTTTTGGGGCCGCTGACTTTCAAACCTGAGCATTTGACTTTTCCGCTTTAGTGATTCAATTTAACTTTTATTTGGGACAAAGAAGAACATCTCTAGTACATGATGCAAAATCATTCCAATATGCAATGACACATTCTATATGTACCCTTCCCGTGAAAGCTTGGATAACCGAACCTTCTAGAACATTCCTTTATGAAAAACACCTAATCATTCCTAACCCGGAAACGGACTTTCTTTATATGAATCTTTATTCTGACCTAATTCATTCCGGATCACCTCAAGATATCCCGGATCCCATCCAGGACCAACAACATTCGGTCTCTTCTCATAATACCATAATTACTCAAAACAACGCTAATTCTATGTGTCTCCACGGTTCGAATTATGCGACATGACTTAGACATTCCTAACAATAACCAATAGAGGAAATCAAAAATTCATAAGGGCCCCTAATATATTTCAATACGACATTACGATCGAATGAACCACTTATACACGATACCAATTTCCCTTTGTTCACGATATGTTACTTATCCGGAGGTTATGATCACGTATCTCAGCATACCTAGTTCAACCTCACATCGATAAGTACTCTTTTCTCGCTCCTGATATGTGATCCCTTGTGAGTCACATGCTTGCAAGCTAATTGGATGACATTCCACCGAGAGGGCCCAGAGTATATCTATCCGCATATGGATGGACAAATCCCACTCTTGATCCATGTGTTTCAACCAATACTTTCCAACACTCAATGCCACCTTTATAGCCACCCGCCACGGTGTGGTGTTTGATGTCATCAAAGCATCCATCCGTAAAGGTGATATGCATGATCTCATGGTCGAAGGAATTAGGTTACTATGTATCGTAAAGCATATAGCAATTGAACTATTGAAATGATTTCATCTTTATGCTACGCTTTATCTATAGGAGTATGTCCATCACATCATTCTCCTAATGGATATGATCCCAGCACAATATCTCTATGTTCAAGTGATCAGGAAACCATGATCATATATTAACCAACAAGCTAGTTTAACAAGAGGTTTTATTTAGGGACTTCTTTATTTAGCGCTTACAAATCACACAAGTATTAATGTTTCCTATATACAGTCATAGTTAATGGTATGTAAAATATTTATCATAAAAGTGAAGATATGATAATAACCACTTTTATTATTGCCTTCTTGGGTATATCTCCAAATGCCTCCCACTTGCACTAGAGTCACTAATGTGAAACAAACCTTGTGTTATAACACCTATGGCTTTTCCCAGGTTGTATGTACACCTATCGCTAGTGGTCAATCGATTCTGATCCGACACTTTCAGGTCCGCGGTGTAATTGCATGTCTTTACGCCTCTACGCATCACCAATATTCTCTAATGAGATGGCTTTGTATAAATTTGGTCTTGCGGTGACCTTAGTTCTGGGGTTAAAACATGTTGATAATATTGTCGACAATATATCTTCATAGTATTATCCCCTCCTTGAACTGCACCTAGTTTCGATAACAAACTACTTTAATAAATGTTCTCTTTACGCTATAATAGCAAACATACTTAGCCTTTGCTGTGTAGTATCCCGTCACAATGTCTTAACTTAAATTCCAAATCCATTATGGAACCCACTTTCCATTATACACAAATAAATTTTATATTTAATTAAGATAAACTGAATTTGTACTTGCACAAACCAGTATCAATGTAGTACTTTTACAATGAACTAACCATTCATTTGTCACTTCTACAAATATTATACTCTTTAGTTCTTCCAGATCAAGGTTAGTATTCATTATTGTCCAATGATCTTAATTAATCATTCGCATATGCTCACAATACGAGTATAGACATCTCGATTTGTACATAATGCCAAAGATGATCGATGAGTGTACTTTGTGATTTCATGCATCAAGATTAACGTACTTGATTATTTGTTTCACTTTTTACCAAATGTTCATAATAATACCTGGAATATACTTCACTTCAACATTTGAACTTCTTTCAATCCTTTCCTGCGCGACAAGAACCTTTTCTTTCAGAGTTTCTATATTGAACTCATTCACACTGTTTATGTATTCCTAAGATAAACCATATTAGCTGCCTATTGATGCCAAATATTTGGTTTTTGCTCTAAGTCTTTCATCGATGAAATTTTAATATGTGTTAATAAAGATACATTATTTCCAATCAACAATATGTCTTCCACATATCAAAATAGAAACACACCTTAGCGCCCCACTTAATTTCGTAAAACGTATCTCCATTGTCTCCGATGAACTTTTAAACTCCTTACAGCCTACCTGTTGAAGATTCCAACCCGCTGGAAGCTCACTTTAACCGCCATTGAAGTTTGCATATGCTTTTAACATCCTTGAATTTCAATAAACCTTCCAGTGACCGTGGTTATGCACATGTCCTAGGTAACGATTCGTATTGTAAGAACTTGTTTTGTTTATTCAACTACCATATAAAAAATTATATGGTGGTTGCTACATTAACTGGCCTAGACTAAATATCACTATGAAAGATCAAATCTTGTCATATCAACCTTTGAACATTTTGTGAACTTCTTCCCAACATAAGTCACTATTTCATGGATGTAAACATCCATGTCTATTTCTTTTTATAGATCCATAACCGAAGTATATCTTACACCTTTCTCGAGGGTCCTTCAAGTTCAAAACTTGATTTCATGGAACTATCAATGGATTTTGGTTTTTCATTTGATCAGCCGGGTATTAGCTCACCGCTTTTTCGTATGTGTAGTTTGCCTCATTATTCTCAACAATGATTCAACCTCAAATCTTTGTATTGATTTTGATCTCATCTACTTGTTCAATATAACTTTAGATCTCCTCGCGGACTGCTAACCTTTGAGGTAATGCGGATCCATGAGCTTTGTTGTCATTCCCATCATCTTCTGCTTAACTTCCTTATTATATAGCTAAGGTTCTTTTAACCTTATCAAAGTTCTATTGTTCCTCCCAATTAACTTTTTTCACTTAAAAATTCTTCCCAAAGAAACTGACGCTCTAAGCGACAAACACTTTGGCCTCTCGTGTTATGGAGGAATACTTAGTTTATTCAAATAATACATAAAGACAAATCAATTTTGTTGCAAACATCTTTCATGCAACTATACCAATGTTTAAGAAAGGACAATCAGTTTTATCCCAAAACCATAACTTACATGGTGTCATTTCACCCGATTATGATGGAGCTCTTTTCGTGGAAAACGGTAATCTCTAAAGCTTTTAATCTTTAAAATATAATGGCAGCTTTTATGAATTATACCTTTGATCTTACCATGTCAAACAAGGTTTAATTACATATCTCTAACGCCCATACTCTTATGGGGGAAAATGCAAATCCAAACGATTCCTTAAATCTTAGGTATTATGCTAAACTTGTAACTCAAATATCTTCCTTTATGATCTTATCATAAACTATTTATATTCTTGTTACAATGATTTTGCACTTCATCTTGAAAGTCTTTGAACTTTTCAAATGTTTCACACTTCATCCTTATTAAGTAAATATTCATATATTCACTCAAATTTGAGAAAGCATATGAAGTTGAAATCCATCGCTTGACTACACATAATGGACTTCGTACAACAATATGTACAAGTTCCAATAAGCTAGTCATTCGCTCCTTTGGCCTATGAACTAAGTTTTAATTATCTCTAGGAAAGTTTCACAAGCGCCATTTGATCAAAATCAAAAGACTCCAAAATTCCATCCACATGGAGTTTCTTCATGTTTTCTTTCCAATATAATTTAAACGTATGTCACTTCCTAAGTGATCTTTCAATCAATTTGTCTTTCACATTTTTAGCACTAGTTTTATGGATGTGATTTCTCCAACGATTTGTGAATCATCCATCTTTTATGGATTACGGCAATTATTTGAACAACCCTTTTGTTCTCATAATACCGATAAAACAAATCTTGAAGGCAAGCTTTGATGTTTAACGAGCAACACAATAACCCTTTATTTGTTCTCGATGAACATCATCACATATTCTTTGCTAGTTACTTAGGCCATTGTAGTTCATGAATTGTGTTGTTTCGTATGACGATTCACACCAACAAATTCAGTATCAAATACTTAAGAACCACATTGTTTAATAAGCAAAGAATATAGCCATAACATGTATATCATCTATATACTTAAACTGAACAATTCTAGTCTTTTCTTTCGCCATATATTTATGAGATTCTCTTCAAGATTTCCTTTTCTGTTTGAAAGAATCTATCAACATCAATAGTGGAGTCATACATATGACACATAGTCCAAAGCGTGTATAGTTAAATACCAATGTCTTTGGACTTGCACTTTGAAGTAGATCACCATCATCAAATGTTTGGTGTTCTTTTCAAATTCCTTTCTTTAGTAATATCTTGGTGTAGTAAACATTTTACCATCAAATATTCACCCTTATCATGGAATTATCCATGATCAAGCTACTTAGCTTATAACGATGAATTATGAGTATAATGTTGCTATCCAAAACCTTTTGGAGGATTAGGACAACAAGTGTCTCCAACCTTTTGCAAATTCTCATCAAATATGAGAACATGACTTTGCCATATTATACTCTATCATGTTGCAACTAAAACTTCGCTTTCAGATATCACAATATCTTCCACACATCATGGTTTCAAACAACTCTTTCAGATCCTAGATAACCTTGATATTAAGAGAATCCTTTGAATATCAAGAATCATGGAGACAAACATGATACTAACACTTGAATTGTTACCTTGATTTAATACTAATTATTAAACTTCATGGAGTAACCGAACTTATCGAAAGTTTGCAATAGGACTTTTAAACTTTAGATTAACACTTCAAAACAATACGATACCAGTCAGAAAGTAACTAACCGTAATTCTATAGTTCTATCATCTCAATTATAACTAAGCTGCAAGGTGGTAAACGATGCCAA